>JADLZN010001285.1:0-61184 GCA_018155175.1 Sinocyclocheilus anophthalmus
CACAACGTCTAACGCCCGGCCGGCCGCCTAAGCAGTCAAACGCCAGTCCTGTTCCCAAGTCCAAGGCCGCCAGCTGCTGCACTCTCAAGCCAGCCGGCCGCTCAACAGTCAAGGCCGCCTGCCGTTCCGCACAGAGTCACGCCAAGGCCCAGTGGTACGTGCTCCAGACCCTGAGTCCGCTCAGTGTTGGCTCCAGCCCCTGTCCTCCGACAAGGTGATAGGATTACATACGTAGCGGTAGGGCCAGAGGGCAGGTACACTTACTGTCTGCCCAGCCATGGCTCTCCGAGCTGCCTTGCTCCTCCCATGGCCCCCCCAAGTTACCCACCTGACCTGTTCTGCACTATGCCATGGCCCCTGAGCTGCTGTCCCTCATGGCTAACGAGTGCCGCCTGTACTCCGCCATGGCTCCCTAGTCCTCCCTGCTCACATGGCTCACCGGCATGCTGCTCTGTACCCATGGCCCCCTATGGTTCCCTACCTCCGCCATGTCCCCCTGAGCTGCTTGGCTCTGCAGATGGCCTCCTGAACTGTCTATGCTCTGTCATGGCCTCCGAACGGTCTGCTCCGCAAATGCCTCCTGCACTGTCTGCTCTCCCCATTGGTCTCTGAAACTGTTGCTCACGCCATGGTCTCCTGAACTGTTGCTCCGCCATGGCCTTCTGAACTGCCGGATCCGCCATGGGTTTGTTTTCCTCCCCCACGTGCTCCATGACCCATTTTCTCCCTTGTGTTAATCTCCTCGCTCCTTCGTCTCCTCACAGTAGTGCAGAGTGACACACACACAAACACACACACTGCATCAGCATGTGAGTATATTAAGAACATACTATATGGTGTTTGTTATCGTGTGGTGTGTCACAAATGTTAATAATTCATTAAGATCATTTAAGTTTTTGTGATAGGGCCTGCCATATGTGTAAAATACATATTTTTGTTGTGTTTTTTGTTTTTTAGATGCATCATAGCTTAGAACTTCATGCTTTAGCTTAGTGCAATTCAAGCCAACAGTATGATCGCATGCAGAGGAATGAAGAAACTCTTCATATTTGTGAACTACTGTTGAACTAGTGAATATTAAGATAATGAGGACAACAACTTCATTTTCAATATTTTAATAAATATTATCCACTGAAATACATTTAGAGACAATAATACACAAGAGGAAGTTGACTGAGCTCCATACTGACTGAATGATGACAGATGGTTAAAGAAAAAAGACTGTTAAAGACTCAAGACTTCCTGAAACCTGCAGTCAGATCTTTAGGTGTCACGGATGCCTTCTGTGGCAAAACGAAGAACACTGAGATGAGGATAAACTCAAAATAAACAGTCATTAATCCGTAATCCAAAAGGGGTCGGTAACACAAGTCGGGCACAACAGAGAAGTCCCAAAAATCGATGTTAATACCAGACGCTAGATACAGGAAAATACTGGGCTTAAATACTCAACTAACGATATAAGTCTGACATACTCCCTCTCTCCCGGAAGGCGCAGTTCCCTCGCGCACATAACTCCAACGGGGAGGGGACCATCGAGCGCCACATCATGAGTAGGGAAACTAAGGAGGCAATGGCAGAGTAGACAGTCCAGGAGGCCATATTAGAGCAGCCTCCGAGCCCGCGGCCCCCGCCTATAAGGCTGAAACCCACTGACCCCCCCCCCCCCCCCTATTTTTTTTTTTTTTTAAAAAAAAATACTTGAGACGGGTTTACAGGCATCTGGGAAGGAAGGGGGGGCCTGAGGTCTTCTGCGGGGTCACTGGTGCTAAACTTCGGGACTCGGGGACAGGAGCCCTCACTGGGCTAAATTCGGGGACAGGAGCCCTCCGTGGGCTACACACAGAAACAGGAGCCCTCCTTGGGCTAGGCTCGGAATCTGAGGCCCTCTCTGGGCATGACGTGAGTACAACAGCCCTCCTTGGGCTGGACGTGGAGTCAGGGGCCCTCTCAGGGTTAGACTCAGGAACCGCTTCCCTAGAAGCAACAGGAGAAGCAAGCGGCTTGGGAATGGCCTCCATGGCCATGACAAGAGAAGCTGCCTGCACCAGACGAGCCTCCATGGACAAGACAAGATGTCCGAAGTATACGACGGGAAAGGTCATATGACAGTGAATGAAGGACTTTATATATAATATTATATATATATATACTGTATATATTATTTATTATATATATTATATAGATATATATAATGAGTCTACGAATTTCTAGTTGATAGTGTCCCATGAAATTTAGTAAATACCAGATATATGGGCAGTGACGCTCAAGGTTGGTTTTCATATTGTGTTTCATTAGCGCTTAAATGCTTAGTAACTATTTAACATAATTTTCATTAATGAGTGTTGAATCTACGCAATCAACATTTTTGTTGTACTCATACTTGAGATTATAAGGTTTTAATATATCCACAACCTTAAATACAGGTTTTCTTATATTGTCCAAACATAAACTCATATTAGTGGCCAAAGGTCACAAAACATTTACGCATTTTCTAGAAAGATTCTTAGAACTATTTAACACTCTCCTGTGGGTTTCAACCAATTTAAAAAACATATTCAGTATTTGAACATAATGTGTTCCTGGTTCAGTGCATGTAGAAACACATCAAAACCCACAAGTTACCACACAGGCACAGCTTCACCATGTGACTACTAGCATGCATTTTTACACACATAGTCAAAACAAAAGGATTTGAAAAAAAGCAGGGTGAATGCACTGGCTTCTTTGAAAACACAATCATCTTAATCAACAACTATTTAAGATGATTGTAAAAAAGATGATACATGATTAAGAGGCTGTTGTTCATGTCTGTGTTACTGTTCTAATGTAACAAGGTCACACTTCAAGAATTTAATAAAGCATCCGCTTCAATATTAAAGGGGGCATAACACACAGTTTCACCCAATTTCATGTTAATCTTGAGTACCTATAGAGTAGTACTGTCATAAAGAGCCATGATGGAAAAAATGCAAAAAAGCTCTCAGAATAAACTTTATGAACCCGGAATGGAAGACGTAAGATTTTTGACACAGAAAAATCGTCATTGTCAAATGTTTTTGAAACTTTGTCCACTGCTAGCTAGAGAATTCCAAATTCTTTAACAGTGTGAAAAACTCTGAATGCATGAACCAGCATTGTCCTCCCCCCTTTAAAAAAAACGATATAAAACAAGGAAACATGGACAGGGTAATATGAAAAACCTACAAGGCATAGCAATGATATAAGTCAGGAATCCTGAGCTAGAATAAGGAATATACATGCTTATACAAATTACAGTGTTGTGCTCATGTGGTTATAATGTGAAGCAGGCATACACAGAAACAGCAAAAGTTTAGCCACTGTCAATCTGAGTGACTTCTGTATTCCTTAAACTGTGAGTACAATAACTAATGGGATTCATTCTTGCATTTAAATGCAGTTATCACTCTCAAAACTTGGTCATTACAGTAAGTAAACTGCCAGTAGGCAAGTAAAAGCTTGTGAATAGGATAATGAGAAATAAAGAGAAATTCAGGATGAAGCTGACATTTCTCACCATCCGAATAGAATGTCAAACAAAAGTTTCTTCCTCTTCAACAGATGTAACTGTTAATCAAAATATACAACATTATCTAGCATTCACTGTTTTTTTTCATGTTGTTAATTTTGCTACAGTAATCTTTTAACTATTTTAAAGCAAATTTGAAAGCTGCACAAGAGGTAGCTGGTTATCAAATTAAATATGACTACATGGCTTCAAAATTTAATATCAGTTAGACGTGTTTACCTTGCATCCTGCAGCATTTGGAAAAATCAGAACGATTGTCACCTAGCAGCTATGATAAGGACAAAGCTTGCCAGGACTAGAAAAGTCTGAGTGAGGTCATCCGTGGAGGACAGAGATTTCCTGAGAGATTCTTGAATGAGACACTGAAAGACAAGACTTCACCCATAATAACACTGTATAAAGATATCGATATCTGAACAATGTAGTCATTAATGAGGAAAAAAAAATCAGTACACACAGTTTCATTGTACGTTCTTCATCCTTAGTGACCTGAGACACAGCTCTTGGTGACTCTCAATCTTCTGGGGTTGCATGACAGTAGAATCCCTATTTGTGGACTTTGATGACAGTAGGGATGATCATATTCTGTAGTTGATTTCTGGCTGTTGAGGGATCATCTTTATAAGAAATCTACGCTCTGAGGTTTGGTGGGTGGGTTGATATGGCTATTAACAGCGGAGAAGTCAGAAAGTATCTCCTTCAGTCCACAGGACTATTTCGTCAATTGAACAGGATCTCAGATGTAATCACCCATTAGTTCAGAGACACCAGAGTACAACATCAAAACTTTATGTACACAAGAGAAAGTAGTGCTGCCTGTTATCTGTCACTGTTATGGTTAAATTCTGCAATTCCATCGTCAATAGTGTTTTTATACGTCTTATTCGCTGTTGTTACTCAGTCTATCACGGTACACCACGTTAGTGTTGTGTGGGTGCTGTTTTTTGCACTTCGTGTCGTGTGTGCAGTCTGTCGCAGTGTTTGTCTCTTTATGGTTTGTGAGTATGAATTGTTTGTTTGTGTTTTGTTTATGGAGAGAGTGTTTGCCCATGTATATTAAATTTGCCACTGTATATGCACTTTTTGGTGGGGCCAGTCTCTCCCACACAATTACATTCTCCTTTCTACATCCCCAATATATTGCTTCGAATAAAACCTACTTCCTATTGCTTTCACATAATACTTATTTTTGCTTTTCAATCACATCAGAAATGCGCCTACTGTATCAGGAATATATTTATCATTTCGCACCACAGACAGTCTCCTTTCCATGCATACATTTTATTACTCTCACACCACAATTACATTCTCACTTGATTTCATCATGCATACATTTCATCTGCTCACACACGATACCATTCTCCTTTCAATGCATATATTTTTTGCTTTCAACAATTATCATTCTTCCGTTAACATGCATACTATTCGTTACTCTTCTCACACACTTTACCTTTCCTTTCACAGTGACTTCACATGTCTACTCTCCTATAACAAACTTGACTATTTCTCCGTTCACTGTACCATTTTATTAATAGTTTTATGAAGGTATGTTATTCTGCAAGATACGTGTTGTATGTAAGTTGAGAAGAACTTTGGATTGTATTGTGGTGAGATGCTTTGGGTATATGTATGTGTGAGAACGGACAGGCTTTATATGGATTAATCGATATGGCATGATGCAAGACGCGAATACACTTTTGATCAGCGGTGCCAAATAGGCCGCGCCTTGTTGGCCTTTTACGTAAGCGCCATTTGCAGATGGCTTTCCATCCTCAAATGTGTTATAGGGATAGTTAAAGATGGTTCAAGCCTTATGATTCATTTAGCTTCCGTGTGGTCAGCTATGATTGGTACTTACAGTTTTGAGCTACGTGGTCTTTTGACGCGCGATCGACAGGCATGTACTTTCAATAAAACTGAAGGATAACAATAAAAAAAAGTTGAAAGTTATTAAGTATAGGGGGTAGGAGTGTAGGGCGGGTTTATTGTCGTGCCATCATAATGGTGTGCACTCTCATTTAATAATTTTGAATTACATGATTCACTTTTACCCTTGATATTACTGCATAACTTGTTTATAATTGTAACGAGATATCCTGGGTGAAGATAATTTGCCACTTGTGTTTCCAATAAGGTAGGAGAAATAGCAGAAAATTCCTGCAATTTTAACATAGTTATGATATATGAATCGTCTATCGGTATCCTGATCTTAGCACGATTATATAGCATATTGTTAAAAATACTGCTATTTTCATCTTAGTAGAATTGTCCTAATCTCTATTTTCCAAATTACTGAAATAGCCGCTAGTCCTGACAGTAACTCAGTAAAAATGAGTCAGGTTGGTAAAACAGCGCAGGTCAGGTATTCTTGTAGTCCAATGGATTGTGAGAGGTCTGTTCGGGGCAAGGTAAAAAGTATGATCATCACTGAAGACGGACGGACATAAGAGGAGAGTAATTCTGCTTACCAGCAGAGAACATTACGTGAACCGACAGAACATATATTCATTGTTATGTATATAGGGTAATGCTAACCTATGGGACCATTAATAGTGACCTCCCTATCCCTAGTCTCCGATAATTTTTGTCTCTTTCATCCATTTTTATTGTTTATTCATTTTATTGAAATATCATATGCCTTTTGATGTGATATTGATGATTTGAAAAGGAAGAAAAAAAGTTTCATAGGAGAATTAAGTGCGGTGATTCGAAAACCGGGCGTATCGCTGTGTGCACAAAATATGACCACGGTGCGCACTGTTATCTGTATATTGCCCACTGAAGTACTGGGGACCTTCCATCTTGAACTATCCCTATATATATTAATTTAATGGGTTTGTGGAGCTGATTGTAAATAGCCTCTATCAACAAGGCGGGCTATTTGCACTCAAGTGTGTTTTCGGCGCCTGATTCTGCCTCTTCCGCGTTTCCGACTTGATGGACTAAATTCGACGGTTTCACTACTCTCTCAATTCTACTATCATTCTGTCTTAATCACATATGTTCTTCGGACATACAGCATTATATATATCTGTACGTGCATTAGGAGTGATAATGTTACTGTGTGTTGATGAGTAGAAAATGTATTAGCAGTCTTGTGGTTTGAAAGGAGAATGTATGTGTGTGTGATAGTAGAAATGTATGCATGTGTAAGGATAATGTATGTGTGTGTGAGAGTAGAAATGTTTGCATGTGAAAGGAGAATGTATGTGTGTGAAAGTAGAAATGTATGTATGTGAAAGGAGAATATATGTATGTGATTTGTGTGGAGAGTGGAAAATTGTTATGCATGGGAAAGGAGAATGTATGTGTGTGAGAGAGAGAGTACAAATGCACGTATGTGAAAGGAGAATGTATGTGTGTGTGAGAGTAGAAATGTATGCATGTGAAAGGAGAATGTATGTGTGTGAAAGCAAAAATATATGCATGTGAAAGAAGAATGTATGTGTGTGAGAGTGGAAGTTGCATGTGAAAGGACGAATGTATGTGTGTGAGAGTTGGAGGAAATGTATGAATGGTAAGGGAAGTATGTGTGTGGAGAGTGGAATGTATGATGGGAAAGGAGAATGTCTGTGTGGAAAAGCAAAAATATATGTATGTGAAGGAAGAAGTAAGTGTGTGAAGTGCAGAATGAATGTATGGCTTGTAAGACCCTCCCCCTTGTGTGATGGTTTTTTTCTTATGTTCTTGCAATCTTGATTTGTGTTTTTAAAGTTATTTCACCCGTTAATTTCTGTGGACTTTTTGTTCTGCATTGTGTGTGGCAGATTGTGTAGTATTGTAGACCATTAAAAGTTCTCGAATGTTTTGTGTTTTGTTAGATTTCCGATTCTGATTTCCTATGGTTGGTCTATTTTGACCTAAGAATCAAAAAGTGTGCAGATTGTTTTCGACCCCCTTTTGGCTTTCTGCTCAGAATCATGGCCCTCAAGTTTTTTTAATATGTGTTCCCCTTCCTAGTTGTCCATATATAGTCACAACAGTTTCATATCAATTTTTCCATAGTGGGAAGTCTTTGGGGATTTTAAACTAAAATTCGTTATACATGATTAAATTCATTTTGTTTTTCAAAAGTAGTTGATCTGAAGTAAGTCCCACTCAACTTCTGCTATGGGATTTCTTGAGCGGCCACATCCTGGAAACCCTGTGAACAGACGAAAGCGCCTGTAACAGGATGAAGTACTCACATAACAAAATTTTTTCTGGGTTGGTATATGCACATGGGACCACTTATAGCACTTAAACATGGAAAAGGTGATTTTCACAATATGTCCCCTTAAGCGTATAGATCCCAGTAAAATAAGACGATAGAACTTATATAATCTTATACCACTAATATACAGTTGTCGCTTTCCAATAATTATGCTACTATTCACTAGGCACATTATGTGTCTGTGCATTATGCATTCATAAACTGGTCAACTGTCTACTGTATGAATTATATGGTTATTTTGTCATCCAATATCAGAATCTGATAGCCACACCCTCTCCAGTATGTAATTAAAGCTGTGATAGTACATGAAGTGAGCAACATTCCCACACTTAGTTTTTTTTATGTGCATCCTCTGGGTATTTGATGTGCACTTTTTCTTTTTGGAATTTTAATTGTGAACGCACTACTTGCACTATTTATACTAAAAAATAAATAAAAACCACAAATACTGGTCTGTCCTGGTTCAAAAATTCTTAAGGACCCCATGTTCATGTACTTAACCCTGCATTACTGCACACTATTACTGGTAAATGCCTGTGAAATCTAAACGATATACATGAAATCGTATAACTCGACTGTGTTTACACAAGTGATATTCATTTAAACAAGGTTATATTATATCCTATCTCAAGTAATTTTCATGGGACTGACACCATGTATCACTCAGTGTCGGTAATGGTGAGAAGTGGAGCTGAGATTTTCCATGTAGATCATTTTGACTGTTACCCAGGCATTGATAGCGTTAACACAATCTTGACATGCTTGTGTTGATGGTGTCTCGTGATATCTTTCACTCTCATTACGACGGTTACTCTGGTCCTCACAGCTCAGAGAGATAGTGACCAATGTGAAGTGTTGTGTTCTGCTGGGACTGGCGATCAGAGAGACTGGAGGAGAAACACCTGGGAAGACAGTTACAGCTACAATTTAGAAATTCTTTACATTTGTGCATTCAATAATGAAAAAAATACTGACCGGTGATCAATAGTGGTTGTGTGTTGCTGTAGGTTGTGTAATAGACAGGGTTTTCTCTCTCTGCTCTGCACACATAAACTCCTGTGTGTTTTAGAGCAGCAGAACTGACAGTGTAGTTTCCTCCAGCTCCTCTGCTGCTGTCTGAGAGTGGCTTATAATGATGACTGCTGTCTGTATAAAGTGAGAATGTGCAATTGTTACCATAAATATGTATTTCTAGGTATTCTGACCTTTAAAGTGAATATAATTGCTTTAAATGTTAATGTCTCCCAGCTCAGCCTAGTATGCAGAGACGGAAGTCATCCATAGTCATCAAAACATCGCTATGTTTGTTTGAACATCCAGATCAGTCAGACACACCAATTGTAAGAGTTTGGGGTAGAATGTTACTGATGTAACCCACAGTCAGGTTGATTCAGTCACATTAAAGGGATAGTTTACATTAAAAAATATTGTGAAAAATTAATATTAAAAAACGCGACAAAATCCATGTACTTTCTTTTCTGAGGTGAATATATGCCTAAGTTATCGCTTTCATCTGTCAACTGTCAGTTTGACTGTCATGACAACAAGAGTTCTGGAGATGTTCAGCTGTGATGAAAGTACATGGGTACTTTCTGGGATTTCTAGGCACTGTATTTGATGTCACATTTTATTAATCAATTAGGAAAGAAGGGGGTGAGTGCGGGAGCACACATTTTTTATTGACCATATATTCATTCGAATTGATGTCTTGATTTAAATAATCTTCTGATCCATCAAGTAATGGCTCAGTGTGTCACTGCTGACGAGAGGGGCGGTGGCCGAGAGCCGTGGGAACGGAGCCGAGGCGGTGGAGTAATTGCGAGTGGTGAAGTAATTGATAATGAGCGACACCTGCGCCACTTACCGGTCTCGAGTCTCACGGAGGAGCCGTGAGGATAAAAGGGAGGAGTGACGACAGGGAAAGATGAGAGAGGACCAGGCCTGGACTATTTATGTTGTTTTGGTTTTGTTTGTGTGCGGCAGTCGTCCGCGAGGGGCTGTCGCGCTATTTTTTGTTTATTTTATTATTAAAGTTTCTTTTGAGTGTTCGCCGGTTCCCGCCTCCTTCTTACCGATCTACGAACTACGGTTCCAGTCACGAATCCTGTCCACGGACTTCCGTTCAATCACCACCAGAGGTCAGGTCACCCTTCCATTACATTGACTCTCACACTACACAAACTGTTGCATATCACCCCTGACTACATAATCCCATCATTCATTGCACTGATTGCACACAGCAGGTTCACTAATTGCACACGCCCAGCACTGATGCCCCACAGCGTTTCATATCACTCACTCACATATAACACTCCTCAACTAAATACCATTCTTGTGAGTATTGTTTAGCTGTTCCCTGTCCCGAGCAGTCTCATGTGGTTCCTTGTTGTGCCGTTGCCTGCCTTGCCTGTTTCCTGGTTTTGCCTTGCATGTTTTCCTGGATTTCTCACTCTCGTCTTGCCCTTGTGATTCTGTCTGCCGATCGGTGACATACGCTAGCCCTAGGACTATTCTTGTGTCTTGTCTGCCCCGCCACATACCTGTTTGGCATTGTTCGACCCTGCCTGTTATTGTCCTTATAGAACACGTCTCTGAAATAAAGCCTGCAGATGGATCCACATGTCTCAAGTCTTGTCAGCCCCGTAACAGAATACTCAGCCACACAAGGATCCAGCAGCTTTTCCCGTGGACATTGGCCAGGTATGGACACGGCAAGAATTTTGTTAGCCCTTAAACAATGCCCCCGATCTTTGGAGAACCATATTCGAGAGTTTTTAGCCATCGCTCACTATTCTGATTTACCAGACTGTTTACTGATAGAGTTTTTCTGCGATGGCATAAATCAACCTCTTAGGTCTAAACTTAGACGCGAGGGTCCACGTTCATCACTCGCTCAGTTAATGGATTATGCCTTGTTGACTGTTGGATCTTTGCGATCTTTGTTTACTGCTGGGGTTCATGGAGGAAGAACCGCAACACAGTGTATGTGACTGAAGTGGCGGCGTGTACAAGCCGCACGTTCACAAAATGGCGGCGACAGCGGAGCCTGATCGCAAAATGGCGGACACAACAGCACTCCGTCATGTCACAGCTGCCCATTGAGTCCAGTCAAGTCACGATTGATCATCATGAGTAGGTCAAGTCACCAGTTCATGAATTATGAGTCTAGTCAAGTAACATCAGAACTTCCTTGACGTCGAGTCTAGTCACAGTTGATCTTCCTGAGTCCAGTCTAGTCACAGTTGATCGTCACGATCACGAGTCAAATCAAGTCACAGTTTATTATCATGAGTCTGGTCAAGTCACAGCTGATATTCATGAGTCTAGTCAAGTCACAACTGATCGTCATGAGTCAGGTCAAGTTACAGTTGATCATCATGAGTTCAGTCAAGTCACAACTGATCTTCATGAGTCAAGTCTAGTCACAGCTGATCTTCCTGAGTCGAGTCTAGTCACAGTTGATCTTCCTGAGTCGAGTCTAGTCACAGTTGATCGTCCTGAGTCAAATCGATTCACAGTTTATTCTCATGAGTCTGGTCAAGTCACAGCTGATATTCATGAGTCTAGTCAAGTCACAACTGATCTTCCTGAGTCAAATCTAGTCACAGTTGATCTTCCTGAGTCAAGTCTGGTCACAGTTGATCATCATGAGTCAAGTCAGGTCACAGTCGATTCCCCTGAGTCAACTCAAGTCACAGCTTCCATTGCTGAGTCAAGTCAAGTCTCAGCTGATCTGCCAGAGCCTTGTCACGTCTCAGCTGATCTCCCAGAGTCTCGTAACGTCTCAGCTGTTTGTCCAGAGTCACGTCACGTCACAGCTATTCATCCAGAGTCACATCACATCACGTCTGTTCGCTCAGAATCCTGTCACTTCCTGTCTGTTACACCCAGAGTATCGAGGTCAGCTCTTCAGTATCCCAGAATGGCTTCCAGCGTGGAGGACCCACCGCTGGTGTCGGCACGTGCAGCTGGCATCCCTAAACCAGCGCTCTCAAACCCTTCTGTTCATGAACTCATTCCCCTGTCTGCAGCACTTCCCATATGGGGGGTTGCTGTATGGTGTATCTGGGCCGCGTACTCAACCGCCGATTTGCTAGAGGCAGCGGCACCGGCTACAACATCTCCAGAGGTGGCGGCTTACGCTGCAGAACCTCCCGAGGTAGCGGTGCCCGCTGCTGTACTCCCAGAGGCCATGGTGTCCGCTGCAGTCTCTTCAGAGATGGCGGCGCATGCTGCAGAACCTCCCAAAACGGCGGTGCTCACTTCAGCTCCTTGCGTGGTGGTGGCGCCCAGCAACGCACTTTCAGCCTGTCCTGTTCCGGCCAAGGAGGCCGTCTATGAACTCTCTGCCTGTCCTGTTCCGGCCAAGGAGGCCATCTATGAACTCTCTGCCTGTCCTGTTCCGGCCAAGGAGGCCGTCTATGAACTCTCTGCTCGTCCTGACTTCCGGCCAAGGAGGCGCCTGGGATCTTTGTCTGTCCTGGCACGGCTATAGAGGCCGTTTACGAACTCCCTGCTTGTCCTGTCACAGCTATGGAGGCTGTCTGTGAACTCTCTTCCTGTCCTGTCACGGCCATGTGAGAGGCCGCTCGGTGAGAACTCTCAGAGGCCAGCCAGGGAGGACGTCCGTTCAATCACCACCAGAGGTCCACCCTTTCATTACATGACACTCGCCACAACACAAACAAACTTCTGCCCTATCACCAGTGACTACATATCCCATAATTCATTGACCAATGAATTGCCACACAGCACTGATTGCACACGCCTGTTTCATGATTGCACACAGCACTGATTGCACAGCTGTTTCATATTCCCAGCTGTTTCATATCACACACTCACTATATAACACTCACTCAAACTACCATTCCCGGCCGAGTATTGCTTAGCCTTCCCTGATTCCGAGTCTCTGTGTCTGCTTTCCTTGATTTTGACCTTTGCCTTGCCTTGCCTGTTTTCGCGGTTTCGGATCCTTGCCTGTTTTCCCTGGATTTATTCCTCTAGTCTCGCCCCTGTGATTCTGTCTGCCGATCGTTGACCTACGCTAGCCCTAGGACTATTCTTGTGTCTTGCCCGCCACATACCTGTTTGCCATTGTTCGACCCTGCCTGTTACGACCACGTCTCTGAAATAAAAGCTTGCCCAGATGGATCAGCACGTCTCACGTCTCGTCAGCCCCGTTACAGAGTGTTTGTAAAGTTTCCGGTGGATAAAATAAACCTCAAGACACAATTGTAAAGGATGACTGACGTGTCACAAGTAAGTCTCATCTTCTGTGGTTTTGGGTTGTTTTTTGGCTGCTTCACGTTATTTATAGACAATAACCAGGTTAGGATTTTCGTTCAATAATGCAATGTTTTTTTTACCAAACTATAGCATATCATATACCCCATGAACACCTGAAATATACAGCATGTGTTGCATGCTACCATTCTATGATTCATTGGCATCTTTTTTCAAAAGCTTGATGCTGATCATACCCACTGCCATTATACAGTGTGGATGAGCGTGCACAGGTGGTCCGGGAAAAAAATGCATACAGCATTAGAGTAACACCAGGGTGTTTAAATGAAATGGGGTATACTTTCCCTTTAAGCAGTAATTTGCTTGAATAAAACCAGTTCATGCAGATGTTATCACATGAAGCACATTATGACTTATACCTGATGAAACCGTTAGAGTGTACCAGCTGAATGTCCAGCCTGTAGAGGAGCCTTTAACCTCACAGATCAGAGTCACTGGATCTCCTTCAGTCAACCACTTCTGTGGAGAAACACTTAAAACTGCTCTGGGAACTGAATTTGACAAATGACTCATTAATAACATGTTAAACTTGTATGTGTTTATATGAAGGGATGATGAAACTCACCTGATACTGTCAGTGTAACTGCATCACTGATGTTTGATGTTCGTGATCCTCCTCTCTCTGCTCCATAACAGGAGTATTTACCTGCGTCAGACTCAGTAACAGGACTGAATATGTGTTCCTGTAGTTCACTGAAAACACTGACTGAACCGTCTTTATACCAGCTGTACTGCCAGCTAGTGACTCCTTCACCATCAATGTCACATCTGAGAGTAACTATCTCTCCTCTGAATACATGTTGATCAGGTTCAATGGTCACTTTGGCTTTTGGTCTCTCTGTACAACGACAACAAATCACAATGAAAATAATGTGCTGTTTGCGTGACCGCAGTTACTTGATTTTGGATTACAACCTTTTATTTTTATAGGAAAATGTGCTGCAGAAATATATCATGACTTCTGCATCATGAAATGTAGCAGCTTATCACTGACTCATCAACAAGGCTGTAAATGGCTAAGGTTGTGTAAACCAAGAGGACAAGTAAAAAGAGTTAACCAATTTTACAATAACTGATGATCGAGACGGAAACTGAAATCATCTTGTTCAATCTCAAGATTTCAGAGGTATGAACATATTTCTGAAAACTCTTTGTTCACTGGAAATGTTTTGTATGTTTGTTGTTACACCTCAGAACTGTCATGTGAGTAATTTGCCTTGTAAAAAAGGTGTTTGTAATGCAACAAATGTAACGCTTATTGTATGACATATTACATGACATATTTCCTGTGTTTGGTCCAAGTGTTCAAGTAGGCATGAAGACCACAAGTCTGTGTAGAATTTTTCATTACTCCATGGGCAGAGGCGGACAAAGTACTCAACTCCATTACTTGAGTGAAAGTACAGATACCGCTGGTCAAATATTACTCCATTACAAGTAAAAGTTGTAAAGACAGATTTTTACTTAAGTAAAAGTACAGAAGTACTTGCTTTTAAAAGTACTTAAGTACCAAAAGTAAATTTGGGAAATCACTTCATGTAGCCCTACAAGACTGATTACTGATAAACTGTCTGAAAAAAAAGTAATGGTTTAGAGAAGAAAGAAATCACCCACTGACTTTCAAAGCTGCTATATAGTAACGACTTTCTACTTCGAGGACCTTGATAGAAATGTAGTGGAGTGAAAAGTACAATATTTGTCTTTCAAATGTAGTGAAAGTCATAAGTTTCCAGAAAAAATAATACTCAAGTAAAGTACAGATACTCAAAATGTAAGTAAATGTACTTAGATAATGTCCGCCTCTGTCCATGGGTCACACTTATGAAAACACGAGTGTTTACAAAGCTTCATTTCGCTTTTCAATATTTTGGATTTAAAAATAAACATATTTCTGTTCTATAACAGATGACACAATGTTGTAATTGTGGTGCTTCAAATCAAGTGATAAAAAGAGTAAACATACTCATCTGTCGGGTCTCGGGTCTGATCACCTGTTCTTTGCTGTCTCTGTGTTTGGGTGTTGTTGTGCGTGGCTTGTTTTGACAGCTCGCCACGTGCGCATTTGTCAGCATGATTGTTTCCCCGCCCTCCTTGTTTCTCTGCTCGCAAGATTCTTGTTTCACACCAGGTTCTTGTTATCTCATTAGCTTCCCCTTATAGCTCCTCGTGTGTCTCTGTCTTTCGTCAGACTGATTATTCCCTTGCTCTGACTGTCATTGTTAGTATTGCTTACCAGTTCTGTCTTGTCTCGTTCAGGCTCCAGTGCTCGTAGCTGCCTGTATATTTTCCTGCACCTCTCTGTGCGTTCAGAAACCGGTGGGCTCCCTTCGGCATCCGCCTACCCTGGGACTCTGCACCCCCCCCCCCCGGCCATATCGTTGCTCGCGAGCGCGAGATCAGCCTCTCGCTCGGGCCCATTAGCGGGCTGCCCTGCTGGCTCATCTACACTGCCGCAGCCACCTTCGACAGGCTTGTTCCAGCCGCGCCCCCTCGCCCATATCACACACCCCAACACCATCCGCTGGGGTACGCGGGATACCCCCCTACGTCCACACGAACTGTCCGCGGAGGCGCTCATTGCCCGTGGTTTTAATTATCTGTTCAATAAAGCCTCTGTTGTACCCGCACCTGAATCCAGAATATTTCCTGACAGAACAATCTGACCACGATGGATTCAGCGGGATCGGATCCGCTTCGTTCTGCTCTCGTGCAGTGGCGGCTCGTGGGTTTTAAAATGGAGGAGGCACACTAATTGTATTGGTCTGGGATCCCTGCCGATTATTAATATTATTATTATTTGCGTCTAACCACTTTAAAATGCTTTTGGTTGATTTAGTCAGAAAACGTTTAAAAGAAAACGGAACATTACAATACAGCAAGATAATATAATTCACTTACCTGGCCTATCACTTGAAGTAAACATCCATCCCTTCTTAAAAGTCTTTTGTGCCGTTTAATTAAGCCGACTGCTGTAACGTTAGTCTATATCCAGCTTAGGCTGTTTTCCCTACATTTGTATTTATACTGTTTGAATGACAGTTTGGTAAATCTGTTGGCAATCAAATATTCTATATCGCTACTCATCATAAGTACTTGATACATTATCGGTGCAGCTGGAGATGTTCAAACTAATATCACATAATTTACGTCTTTTTGATGATTGGTTGATATCAGAAGGGCGGCTAGCCTCCCTTACAAGGTTTCTTTTCTCAACACTCCTCAACGCTGAAAGTGAACACTCGATGCTGATTGGCTAATTTTTTTTACCAACGGAGGCAACTAGCGGTGCCAATTACTCAGCAGATTAGGCACATTCGCGATAGAAAAGTGGCGCTTTCACGTTATGGTATTAGAACTGTGAATTACAAACAAAAAATACACATTATGAGACATGAACTGAAATGAATTGTGATTCACATTAAATCGTCCTAATAACATTTTCACCTTAAAATTATGGGGAGGCTGTGCCTCCGCGCTGGTATTCCTCTGGACCCCGAAACTCATGCCAACAATCCACCAGTGTATGATGGCGATCCGAATGCCTGCCAAGCCTTTCTCTCCCAGTGTTCGCTGGTGTTTTCACTGCAGCCCCGACGTTATGCCACAGAGGAGGTAAGGTTGCATTCGTCCTCACTCTCCTCTCGAGTCGCGCCCGCGAATGGGGAATTGCCGTATGGAGATCACGGGCTCCCTGCTGTGCTACTTTTGCGGATTTTAGCCAGGAGATGGCAAAGCTGTTCGACCGATCAGCCCAGGGAGATGAGGCGGCGGCTAAGCTGTCTCGGTTGTCTCAGAGGAGATGCTCAGTCACCAACTATGCCAAACAGTTTCAGACTCTAGCGGCGGCTTGCGGCTGGAATGAGGGCGCGCTATGCGCGTAATTTCTCGAGGGACTGGATGATGTCATCGCTGACGAATTAGCTACTGTGGATCTTCCTCGACAGCTGGACAATTTGATCAATCTCGCGCTCCGTGTGGAGGGCCGTCTCAACCGCCGCCGGCAACGCCGTCAATCCACTACTCCGTGGCGCCACCTGGAGTCTGCGTCATCCGATGCGGCGAGTCCACAGTCAGCTGATGTTGAGCCCATGCAACTGGGCCGTCTCCGGCTTACGCCGCAGCAGAAACAAGAACGTTTAGCTCAGGGATTGTGCCTGTACTGCGGCAAGACCGGCCACTTTGTCCTTCAGTGCCCGTTAAAAGTCAAGGCCCACCAGTGAAGCAGAGAGTCCTGGTGGACGCCTTTCCCTGTTCATGCTCTCCAGTTACGCGCACTCAGCTGCCCTTTCGACTCTCCTTCCAGGGAGGTTCACACACTGGCCACGCCCTTCTGGATTTGGGGGCTGAGGGGAATTTCCTGGATTCTGCCTCTGCTCACAAGTGGACCATTCCGACCATTCCCCTGGTTAAGCCCATTACGGCGTGGTCATTAGCGGGCAATCCCCTCACTACCATCACGCACGTCACCCCTGGTGTAAGCCTTTCCCTCTCTGGTAACCACTGTGAGCAGATCGAACTGTAATTATTGACTCCCCTAAGGCCCCGTTAATTTTAGGACATCCTTGGTTGCTGAAACACAACCCACATATTGATTGGGTCAATAATACTATTTTAGCCTGGAGTCAGTCTTGTCATGTGTCATGTTTAAGTGCTGCTTTTCCTGCTGTCTCTGTGTCTTGTGTTTCGCAGGTGGATCCTGCTGACTTGACCGGCATCCCGGCGGAGTACTGCGATCTTCGTGCGGTTTTCAGTAAGTCCCGGGCCACCTCTCTACCTCCGCATCATCCCTACGACTGTGCCATAGACCTTCTCCCGGGCACTTCTCCGCCTAAGGGTCGTTTATATTCCCTTTCCGGTCCTGAAAGAGAGGCCATGGACGGGTATATATATGTGAGTCACTACAGGCTGGGCTCATTCGCCATTCCTCCTGTCCCACTGGGGTGGGGTTTTTCTTCGTTCAGAAGAAAGACGGCTTCATACACCCTTGTATTGATTACAGAGGTTTGAATGACATTACAGTAAGAACAGGTACCCCCTACCTCTAATGTCTTCTGTTTTTGAATTGTTGCAGGGAGCTCGGGTCTTCACCAAATTAGACCTCCGCAACGCCTACCATCTGGTGCGCATTCGGGAGGGGGATGAGTGGAAGACGGCATTCAACACACCCTCGGGACACTACGAGTATCTGGTTCTTCCGTTTGGTCTGACCAATGCTCCGGACGTTTTCCAGGGTCTCGTCAATAGCGTTCTGGGTGACATGATCAATCAGTTTGTCTTTGTGTATTTGGATGATATTCTGATTTTCTCCCCTTCTCTCCACTTACACACCCAGCACGTTAGACAGGTCCTCCAGCGCCTATTAGAGAACCAGTTGTTCGTCAAGGCGGAGAAGTGCGAATTCCACGCCGAGTCTGTTACGTTCCTTGGCCATATCATCTCTACCAGGGGGATTAAACCAGACCTGCTAAGATAAAAGCTGTCGCCAAGTGGCCAGTCCCCAACTCCCGTAAGGCCCTGCAGTGTTTCTTGGATTTTGCCAACTTCTATCGGCGATACATCAGGAATTTTGGTCAGATCGCTGCTCCGCTCACGGCATTAACCTCCACCAAGGTGTCCTTCAGGTGGAACCAGGATGCTCAGGTAGCCTTTGACACATTAAAGTCCCGTTTTGTCTCTGCACCTGTTCTGTTGGTTCCAGATCCTGAGTCCCAGTTCATTGTCGAGGTTGACGCATCGGACGTCGGGGTTGGCGCAGTTCTGTCTCAGCAATCCCTCCGCGACGGGAAGGTGCACCTGTGTGCGTTCTTCTCTCGCCGTCTCAGCCATGCAGAACGTAGTAACTACGAAGTGGCATAGAGAAACCTGTTGGCGGTGAAAATTGCCTTGGGTGAGTGCGTCACTGGTTGGAGGGGTAGGCATTCAGCCCTTCTTGTCTGGAACGGATCACAAGAATCTATAATAGATCCATTCGGACAAGGAGGCGAGGCGCGTAGGCCAGCGGGGTGCTTTTCTTTGGCGCCGATTCAACTTCACCATCTTGTACAGGCCAGGGTCCAAAAACGTTCAAGCCCGACGATCTCTCGGCATGTGTATGGATCGGAGGGGGAGCGTGCCGGCCGAAGCCATCCTTCCTGACGGGATGGTGGTCGGGGCCTTTTCTTGGAGTATCGAGCGGCGAGTTAGAGGAGGCCGGTGAGGGGGGGCAAGTGCCAGGGAATGCCCGCAGGCAGGTTGCGGTGCCGGCTGTGCTGAGCCCAAGGTCCTTCAGTCGGTGTCACGCATCCAGGCTGGTATGCATCCAGGGATTCGTGGAACGTTTTGCCATCCGCAATGCTTCTGGTGTACACATGACGAAGATGTCGACAGTTTGTGTCTGGCCTGCCCACATGCGCCCTATGTAAGCCATGAAATAGCATGGTAGGGGCTCCTGGGAGGGGGGTACGTAAGGTCTCGGGTCTGATCACCTGTTCTTTGCTGTCTCTGTGTTTGGGTGTGGTTGTGCGTGGTTTGTTTTGACAGCTTGCCACGTGCGCTTTGTCAGCATGATTGTTTCCCCGCCCTCATTGTTTCTCTGCTCGCTAGATTCTTGTTTCACACCAGGTTCTTGATATCTCATTAGCTTCCCCTTATAGCTCCTCATGTTTCTCTGTCTGTTGTCAGATTGTTGTGATTATTCCCTTGCTCTGACGGTCCGTGTATGATCGCTCACCAGTTCTGTCTTGTCTCGCCCAGGCTCCAGTGCTCGTAGCAGTCTATGTGTCCCGCACCTCTCTGTGCGTTCAGGAACCCGTGGGCTTCCTCCGGCATCCGCCTACCCTGGGACTCTGCGGTCTCGTTGTTGGGCTGCTCAGCCTCTCACTCGGATTAGCGAGCTGCCCCTCCAGCTCCGTCTCCACTGCCGCTATTGCGGCTTGTTCCAGCCACATGCTATCCACCCATCTGTGTGGTTGGGGATTCCACATCCACATGAACTGTCCGCGGAGGCGCTCATTGCCCATTTTGATAAATCTCTGTTCAATAAAGCCTCTGTTGTACCCGCACCTGAAGCCAGCCTAGTTCCTGACACTCTCTTGGCATGATGTTGCAATGTGCCAACACTTTGTTTTACTATACCAAATGATGTAATAATTTTAGTTAATATTTAACTACACTGGAAAGTTTGCTGCTACCTCTAGCGAGATCTCAGCAAAAGTCTTGTGATTTCTTTCCAGAACGTGATGATTGCTGGGTTACACTAGCTCAGAATACCACTTCAGAGCACTTCTTTTATTAACTTGTTTCAAGTGTAATTCAAATTTTATGTTTCCATGTGCTCATGATCGATTCAGTTAAATCTTCATTTGTTAAGTTTTGTAACATGATTTATGTGAAATACGGAGTTAAATGTTAGAGTATACCTTGTAATATGTCTGTCATTTGTGAATCAATTATACTGCAGAAAGGATCCAGTCCCCTCGTCCTTTGTGTCCTGACCGACACCCAGGATGCATACTGCTCACACTCTTAGAACCAGAACCTAGCAGTCCCTTTTTCTCGCAACATCGTTTTCTTTGCTGATTGGTAACAGTGTAAAATCATGATATGTTATAAATTATAAATCAAATTGATTCACCATCAGTGTGTCCAAGTGGATGGTTGAAAATCAAGGGCACTTTAAAAAAAAAAAAAAACAAACACACAGTGGAAAACTCATCCAGCATGAACCATGGAGCTGATGAACTGAAGTATATTCTTCCTTCTGTGTAAAACACCATCAGTTTATGCTCTAATGTTTCTCAGTTTGACAAGAAGAATATAGGTATTTATTTTTCAGAAGATTTGTCCAATTTGTATACAACTAGAGGCGTAAAAACTATTTAGTTTTAGTTGTAGATATGTAATTTTAGTAACTCAATATAAAAAATTGACTTAGCCACATTAGTGTTTACAATGCGTTATCTATATATATATATATATATATAGTTTTAACCAATGGGTCCAATGAAACATAAGCACTGCAACTGGAATGTTGATATCACTGCTAAGAATGTATTTGTCATTACTCTCAATCATAGGACCATACTGAATTACAGAGCACTGAACAAGATTTCTAAATAAAAATAATGAGAAGAAGAAATTGTGTTGCATTGCCCCAACCATTCTATATGACATCAGTACATTTATTCAGGCAGCACTCAGGGATTTAATTTTGGAATCCAGTGCCTTGGCGAAGATTGGATAAAAGTGTATGTATAATGCATAAATATAATGTATTGTTATGTTTAATTAAATATTAGAAGAAAAAAAAAGAATACTTACAGAACACAAAGGGAAGTTGCCCGAGCTCCATATCTGATCAAATAATCATAGATGGTTGAAGGCAGCCTGTGTTAAAACCTTAGAACGTCATCTGCACCCGAGGTGTCAAACGCCTGCCATGAATCACCCTATACTCTACAAGTTTTATACAGAATGTTTTTTATCATACATTATCAAATTGAAAAGCATTTATTTGGCATTATAAGAACAAGAAAAATCTGTTGTTTCTAATGAATAGGGAAACAGTATTTTTGATGGTTTTATGGTAAGCTACTGCTTTTATTTATAACTTCAGGGAAGTGATAAAAGCAGAAACTACTGAAAACTGCTGCCCTCCTTGATTAACATAAAACAAACCACAACTTTTAGCTCATCTCTTTCTATTTTATAAGACCTCTGACACTGAAGGTCCTGAGTTTGTCACTTATACTGTCACAGCCACTGACAATGAACTGAGAAAACAAGGGAACTTAAGTATACACAGATAACAAACTAAAAGACTGAAAGGTGTTATGATCAAATTCATTTCTATAGTAACTAAATAGAGCAGGAAACTAGAACAAAGACAACAGGAAATGAAACAGAACAAACTAAGAGTCCATGATGAAGACTCTGAGCTGAGTGAGATCAGCGATGATGATGAAGCATTTGTGCAGAAAGGGACTAGCAGAAGAGAGGATTCGTGGGTGGGTAGGGTGGGAAGTCTTTAAGCCACTCTTCAGTGTCCAGCTCCACCAAAACTCCCACTGGAGTCATCGGCTCACACACCTAGTCAGACTTGTGTTGGGGCTCAGGCTCTGGCTCAGTGTTGCAGGTTGGCAGTGGGCTGGGCTCTGGGTCCGATGATGAGATGGATCAACGCAGCATAATCCATTTTGTAGTTGGTTTTCAGTCCCAATATAAAAGTTTCAAAGACTAAGATTCAAAGTTCCAACTCAAAAGTATATAATTAAAGAAAAAACAGAAGGTATCCAGGGCATAATTTGAACAATACACAAAGCAACCAACAACTAAATGATGAACCAGGGAACTCAAAGTGTCCATGAACTGAGAAACTAAATTCCCTATGCTGAAAAAATTTCCAAATCACCTATCAGAGGGTCATTGTACTGTAAAAACATCCTATACGTTTCAGAACTCAAAACTTTGTTGTTAGTCTAAAAACAGCTTATATTGAAGGCAGTCTGCCAAAACGATAGCTTGTGGAACGGTCTACTCTATGATGTAAAACAGTGTGGGATAAGCACTTCCGTCTGCAAGTAGAAGAGCTACATCACTGCCTGTTTAACCCTGCCCACCGATTCATGCACGTGTTTTCAAGAGAGGTGAATGCGCAGGTCTACACAGAAACCAAACGATAAAAATGGCTCTGAATAAACTAAGGACACTGTGCGTGCCAAGTTGGGGGAAAAAAACAAAAACTTTATTTGCATTGCCGTCTTCGATCCCAACATTGTGAGATTGTGAACTTTATTTTTTATGAAGTTCCCGACCGCTCGTCCTAACTCATGCTTTTGTTCACTTCATTTTTAGCATGGAATTCCATTTACAAAACAAGTCACGGAATACGACACAGGATTGTCAAAAAGGATTTAAAAACTAACAGACAATGCTGTGCGACTTTATTGGAATCCGATGTAAGGTCACAACACAAGGGCAGTGTGAGTAACTGTTTTTATTATGTGGTGGTCACTGTTGCTTTGTCTGTTATTACAGATAGTTTTATATGTACTGAGTATTTATGCGTTTTTAACCTAAAACACAGCAGCGTCCATCTGTGAAGGATGTAGACTGTCAAACATACACAACTATTAGCCAATCATAGCAGTGGGCATTTACTTCGGAGTCTACAATCCGCCACGCCTATTCAAACAGAGGCCAGTTCATGACCTCTTTACGCATACTGATAGCAAACTAAAAGAATAACAGGTGTGATGATCAACTAGTAAAGAGTAGGGGTGTGACAAAATATTGATTGGGCAATATATCGTTGTCCTTCTCCGTGTGTCATTGTAACAAGACTATAGGTCCTGTCTTGTAGGGGGAAATTATTTCCTTTTAGTCTAAAGTGAAAGGATCTTAGTCCTCACTTCAGTGCTTTTAGTCTCAGAATGCACCTTCTTCTTCTTCTTTTGGTTTAATGGAGGTTGGCAAACCAGCTTAAGGTGCATTTCCGCCACCTACTAGGATGGAGTGTGAGGCCTCTATGAACGATCTATTATATACTACTAATGCAAAAAAAAACTAAATTTATCTAATCAACTCTGTATCTCTCAGATATTTTAGAAGAAAATCATAAACCCTTAGATGTTTCTGTGCATTCTGAAATATATTCATAACTGAAATGTCATTGAGAGGTCACGTGACCAACTGACGCGATGGTCGAGGGATTCTAACACTCCGTCCAAACCCTCTTCTTTCTACGACTTAACAGACCTACAGTATCATCAACCGGTATTTTTCTGTTTTGTATATTATTAGCTTAATGTACGGAAACAAAAAACAGGACCTTTCGCCGTCCACAACTCCCTCAGGGAAGAAAAAGATGAAACTAGCAGGCGCTGAGGCTAAGCTGACTGACGCCATTACAGAGGCGCTCTCAAAACAACAAATCTCTCTGGAAATTACGGTCCAGAATGCGATACGAGCGGCTATGGAGGATGTTAAAACTTCTTTGATTGAGCTCCGCCAAGAAGTGCAATCTCAAACGAACACTGTACGCGACTTAACGTCAAAGGTTGATAAGCTTCAAGGTGAAACTCGACAGATGAAGAAGGATATAAATATGTGCACAACAGAGCAGCAAAGCCTCACCTTGAAAATGGCGGAGTTAGAAGACCGGTCCCGCCGTAACAATGTACGCTTGATAGGACTGCCACAAGGCCGTGAAGGGGATGACCCAATAGGTTTTCTTCAAAGAACGCTCCCTATCTGGATACCGGCGTTGAAGAAGAAAGGTCCGATTGAGATTGACCGAGCGCACAGAATCTACGGCTCTAATAAATCACGCACTATGATTTTTCGAGTGCTTCGTTACCAGGACCGACAGGCGATTCTCCAAGGTGCGAGGGAAGCGATGAAAGCAGAACCAATTCGAGATCAGGAGCACCTGCTGCGTTTTTTCGCTGATTACAGCGGGTTCACTTCCCGTAGAAGGCAGGCTTTCGGAAGCATTCAGAAGGAGTTACATGCGCTAGGAATCCCGAATTTTCTCATTTACCCCGCTGTACTTCGCGTCGGTTCTGGAGGTAGTCAACAATCGTTCGACTCAGTTAAAAAAGCAGAGGAATTCTTGGCCGAAGTTCGTAATGGTCATGCATTGGGTGCCAGGCGTAAATTGTCCTTTTATGGACCTTCACTTCCTCCAGAGTCAATGGATGAGTAAAGCGAGCCTTTGAAAGTGCCAGGAGTGAGTGAGCGCTCTGTTCATAAAGTGCATCCTCGATCGGTTTCGGATGATTGGAGGCCAGTTTTTTTTTTTTTTTTTTTATATATATATATATACATTTTTTTATGGTTTCACGGCTTTGATGTGTATAGTCTGTTCATGTAGGCATATATGGTTGTTATCTTTACTTATTGTTAATATATTGCATATTTCATGTTCAGTTGAAGAGGGTGGATGACGTTGATGCTCTGGTGAATAGCGGTTGATGTTGTCACGGACCCGTATATTATTGGGGGTTTTAGCGGTCTCTGATAGGGGATATTTGTTTGTGCTATTTCTATTTATTCCTTACACTGTTGTGGTCTTGTCACAGGCTAAACAGAAACATTTTTGTTTTGCAAAATATATTCGAGTTTGTACCACTTTAGCAGATTATGGATAAATTAAAAATTATATCACTGAATATTAGAGGGCTTAATAGTCCAAATAAGAGAACCAAATTTCTTATTTATTTGCGCAGAAAAGCGATAGATATCGTGTTAATTCAGGAAACGCATTTAAAGAAAATGGACGTTCAGAGGTTACAGAATAAATTTTATAAAGTGGCTGCTTTCTCTACGGATAAAACTAAAACTAAAGGTACCATTGTTTTGATTTCTCGCAGCTGTAACCTCAAGGTTGATAGAGAAAGCCAGGACCAATCTGGCAGGCTTGCCTATTTTTGCACAAATATTAAGGGGAAGAATATAGCATTCATATCAGTCTATGCTCCTACAATATTTGAGGCTAATTTTTTTCCGCATGTAACTAGTCATTTGCTTTCTTTAACAAATTATTATTTGATTATCGGGGGGATATGAATGCTGTAATAAACCCAATACTGGACAGATCTTCCTCCTCCAATTTAGTTCAGCGTAACTCTTCTGGTGCACTTAACGATTTTCTGAAAGCACTGAATCTGGTTGATGTTTGGAGATCTGAGAACCCCTTGAGTAGGAATTACACTTTTTTCTCTGCACGACATCTTTCATCTTCAAGAATAGACTACTTACTGTGTTCCAAATAACTTTTGAATTCTTTTGAGCATACAGAAATACTTCCAGCAATTCTCGCAGATCATAATCCTATAATGACAGACTTTAAGTGCAAATCAGCTGGTTGAAAGATCTCCGCGGTGGCGTTTTAATATTTCTCTTTTGCAGAATAGCCAGTTCGATAACGATTTCAAAGCCGGTCTGTCTGAATTTCTTTCATTTAATATTGGTTCTGTTGATGACCCTATATTTGTCTGGGAAGCTACAAAAGGTTTCATTAAAGATTTCGTTCTTCTTCTTTCCTTTTTTTCCCGTCTCTTCTTCTTCTTCTTTCCCTCTCTATAAGGTAGTAGCCTTTGGCAACAATGTA
Organism: Sinocyclocheilus anophthalmus; assembly: GCA_018155175.1. NCBI lineage: Eukaryota > Metazoa > Chordata > Actinopteri > Cypriniformes > Cyprinidae > Sinocyclocheilus > Sinocyclocheilus anophthalmus. The sequence goes on from JADLZN010001285.1 coordinate 26,158, forward strand.
AAAAAGATGCAAAATCAAAGAATTGACTTTTTAGAAAGAGAATGTCAAAGCTTGAACTGTCACTAAACTCCTATTTTTCTTGTTTGGTATTCAAGACGCTTCGGACCCTTAAGGCAGAACTGAATGATCTTTTAAGAAAGAAAGCTGAATTCGTGATTTTCAGGACGAGACAGAGCTATTATTTCAGAGGTGCTAGACCCAGCAAACTCTTAGCCCTAAGACTGAAACAAAGTCAGGCGAAAGCCTGTATTGACATAATTAATCACCCATCTAAAGGGCTGGTCAGGGATGGAAAAGAAATTAACTCAACATTTTCTAATTTCTATTCCAAACTCTACACTTCTGAACTTGATTCTTCAAGTCCAAGCCATACTGATTTTCTGCAGTCTCTCAATCTACCCCGTCTTAGTCATGAAGAAGCTGAACTTTTAGGGCAGCCTGTCACCTTAGAGGAGCTTAAAGAGGCTTTACAAGGCACTAAGAAAGGCAAAGCGCCAGGCTTAGACGGAATCCCAGCAAAGTTATTTCTTAAATATTTTGATTTACTGGGGCCTGTCTTTCTAACATCCGTACATGCTACTGTAGAGGCTGGCACTTTTCATCCGCAAATGAATATAGCACTGATTTCGTTGATACCTAAAAAAGGAAAAGATCATTCAGAGTGTGCTAATTATAGACCCATTAGTTTGTTAAATACAGATGTTAAAATGTATGCTAGAATCCTAGCCTTGCGATTACAGCGGTATATAAATAAATGAGTGCATCCAGACCAGACCGGCTTTATGCCAAACAGACTAGCTGCGGATAATATTCGGAGACTTATGCATGTCATACATGCGACTGCGGGGCTGTCCGCACCTCCAGCTGCAGTTCTTTCCTTGGATCGGATAAGCTTTGATAGTCTTGGTGGGACTACCTCTGGTCTTTTTGGATGGATATGTACTTGGTAAAGGCTTGTGAATATGATTAAGGTCTTAATATAAGAACCTACGGCTTTCTGTCAGTAACTAATGGGGTGCAGGGGGTGCACTCTTCTTTACCCCTTCAATTTACAAGAGGCACCAGAACAGGGTCCCTTTATCCCCAATTGTTAATTGCTTTGTCGCTCGAGCCTCGAGCGACGATAAGACAGGAAAATTTTGTTCAATCCAGTTATTTTTATAAACAACATATATTTCTTATGCGGATGATATTCTATACTTTTAGTTCAACCTTCAAGTTTCAATTCCCGCAGATTCTAAAGGTATTGGAAAGTTTAGGCATCTCTGTCTGTTCAAAATCAACTTGGAAAAATCCTGCTGCTTCCTCTTAACAATTGTGCAACTCATTTAGACTGCCATGTATTTCCCATTCAATCTTCATTACAACCGGCGTTGTCGTTCAGTCCATCCCTCATGGTTATTTGTCCAGATGCAATTATCTACAAATTCTAGCCGGGTGGAACAGATCTCTCCCAAGATGGACTTTGATTCCAGATCATACACGCTATAATCGAGTGTCAAAATTCACGTGGTTGGCCGCGGATCAATTTTCCCTCATTCCATATTCCTTTTACCTGCCAACCTAAGAGTTTGGCCAAACTCAATTTCTAATTATTCGTAAATTCATTTGGAAATGGTAAACAACCAGACTAAAATTTTGAAACCCAGCAGCGGGTAAAACAAAATGGGGGTTTGTTGCTCCCAAACTTTGAATTGTACCATAGGGCCTTTCAAATAAGATTTATTCAGGTCTGGCTTAACCCGTTCTCTGAGGTTCCCTGGAGGGAGATTGAGGAGAGTTTAGCTGGCAATCACAGATTACAAGATGTACTGTTCTTGGGGCTGAATAACAAACAATGTATGCATTCTTTTGGTCCAATCATGACCAATACTGTAGTCAATTTTAAGTTGATGGGAAAAAATATTCAGTATTCAAATAAGTGCCACACTAATACACCCATTTGGTACAACCATAGCATTCTTTTGGGAGGTGCACCATTTATCTCTAGAGACTGGATGCAGAAAGGCATCTATACACTGAAAGATATTTCGGGACCTAACGGCATGTTAAGTTTTCAAGAACTGTGTGAACGCTATGGAACAGAAACTTCCTCTTTGTTTTTATATCTGCGCCTAAGATCGGCCATGAAGGCCTATGGAGTGCCCTGGGGGGGAATGCTCCCCTCGCATCCAATTATTACCCGGCTGGATATGACTTTGTCTGGACACTTTACCTCATGGATGTACGGGAAGGTTTTGGAGGCCACATCAAAGGGCTTAGCTATACAGCGTGTATGGGAAAGAGATTGTGAACTTGATGAGGATATCATGAACTGGGGTAGAACATGGCAGAACGTTCTCACTTCAAGAAATCCAAATCACCAACTGATTCATTTTAACTTTTGTCACAGGACTTATTGGACCCCACTGAAAAGACATCGTATTGACTCTTCATTCAGCCCCTTCTGCAATAACTGTTCTGATCAACAACTTGGAACCTTTTTCCACATGATGTGGGAATGTGAAAAGGTCAAACATTTTTGGAATGCAGTATGTACGACCTTATCAAAAATTATTGAGTACCCTATACCAGTGAACCCTGCTGTATTACTATTGAATGATAATTCTGCGTTGAGTTTTTCTAAGTTGCAAAAAATTATTTGGCTTGCCGGGTTGACATCTGCCAAAAAATTGTTAGCACAACACTGGCTCCCTCCACATACTTTAGATATGTACAAGTGGCTAATGCAACTTCAAGACATTATTATGTTAGAAATATCCACGGCTCGGGTGAATATGACAACTTTCTACATTACAGATCTGGACTATAGCTGCTGAGAAGATCTGCAAATACATTTCACAAAACAATGACGTAGACCTCGATGATGCGTGTTTTTATTTATTTATTATTATTATTTTTTTTACATTTCAACGGGAATTCATGTTTCAGGACCCCTGTGACTTTTTCTGTTAACTTTGTTATGTATTCAATGTGCTCCCCATTGTAAGAGACCGCAGGGTTGTAGAGGGAGGGTGGGGGGAGGGAGGGCTGGATGATGTTGAATTGAGATGTTACATTGTTTTCATTCTGACTTGTTTGCTAATAAAAAAAATTAATAAATAAAAATAAATAAACAAAATAACTGAAATGTCATTGATTTCCATATCTCTTAGTTTTTCAACAAGTTGCTTTCTTTGTCTATTACATGCCTCACAATGTAAAAGCACATGTTCAACTGTTTCTGTTATTCCACAGTAACTGCAGCTATCTGACTCACTTTTTCCTATTATATGCAATGAATAATTAAGGTTAGAGTGTCCTATACGGATCCTGGTTATAACAGTATCTTCTCTTCGGTTTCCATATACCTTTCTTTCAATCCCCACTTTCTGTTGAATGCTAAATAATTGTCTCCCTTTTGACTCTTTATTTCATACGTCTTGCCACATACTTCCAACTGCTGTTTTAATAATACCTTTTACTTCTGTTTTACTTAAAAGAATTTCTATGTCAATCTCTTCTTTTCTAAATGCTGACTTGGCCAGCTTATCCACCTCCTCATTTCCTTCTACACCTACATGGGCAGGTATCCATAAAAACTCTACTCTTACTCTTGTTTGGTTTATTCTATATAAATTCTGTAACATTTCATAGTGTATATCCTGTCTAGATGCTGATTTCCCTATTTAAAAGGTTTAATACTGAATACGAGTCTGAACAAACTATAGGATTTACTGTTTTATAGGATTTATAGGATTAATTTCTTCCACCCACTGCATAGCCATTAGAATTGCCATAATTTCTGTTGTGAATACAGATACATCGTTGGATAACCTTTTAGCTGTGCTATATTTAAAATAGGGAATATATATGGCTGCTGCTTGTATACCCAGAATCTGGATTTTTTTTTACCCATTCGTATATATTTGAATACTATTAAAATAGTTTTGTTTCAAATATTGATCCACTACTATTTTCTTTAGGCATACACCTTTCCTTTTCATTTATTTTAAAATGCAACTGGAGATCTACCATTGGCATGCGGAACAGCCAAGGGGGTATAATTGGTATTGCTACCGTTGAACTTATTTTTATATTATTAATTCCTACCTTCTTAGCATCTGCATTGGCATTCCACCCCAAAGCTACTATAATTTACATACTCATGTTCCAACATTTTTGTACTACATCTTTGACTGGATGGGTTTCTACATGCCCCCTTACAGAACACCAGTATGCCATCTTTAACTTAAGTCTCCGGAGGTCTAAAGGCAACTCCGCCATTTCCACCTGCATCGCTGAGACTGGCGATGTTCTAAATGCCCCACTTCCTATTCTTAGTGCTTGAGATTGAATACCACTTATTTTCTTCAACATAGATACTGATGCCGAACTATATACTATGCTGCCATAATCAATCATAGGTCTAATCATTGCACAATATACTCTTTTCCAATGCCTGTCGGGTTGCACCCCAATCTACCCCTGCCAAACATCTTAAGATATTTATTCCCTTTTTACATTTATCTATTACTTTATTAATATGTGATGCAAAAGTTAGTTTTGAGTCCATCCATAATCCAAGGAACCTAATTTCTGTTACCTGCTCTAACATTTTTCATAAATCTTTAGTTTAATATTTGGTGATTTCTTCTTTTTTGAGAAACATATCACTTTAGTTTATTCTACTGACAGTCTATTTTTCCACTTCATTAACTGCTTCCTGCATACTACTTTCCACAAATACTAAATGTCTTCCCCTTTTCCACAAGGCACCATCATCAGCATATAAAGATTTACCAAATCCTTGTCCAATCATTGAAAATGTCATTTATCATTATGTTAAATAAAACTGGACTACACACACTTCCTTGTGGGGTCCCATTATCTGTTGAGTAAGTCCTATAATAACTTGTTCCGACCCTTACTTGTATGGTCCTATTAATCAAAAAATCCATAATCCAATTGTTCATTTTTCCTTTTATTCCCATCTTGTCTAGTTGAACTAAAAGTCCCTCTTTCCACAGCATATCACAGGCTTTTTCCACATCAAAAACACACCTACCAACACCTCCTTATTCACTATTGCCTTTCTACTGTCAGATTCTAGACATATTATTGAATCCATTGTATTACGCCCTTTTCTAAAGCCACTCTGATATGAACATATTAGATTTTTCTTTTCTATGACAATTTAATCGGCTAATTATCATTCTCTCCATCACTTTGCATAAATTAGTTAAAGAAATTGGTCTATAATTTGATGCTTTTGAGTGATCCTTTACAGGCTTTCCAATTGGAATTATCACTCCGTGTTTCCAAGAGGTAGGGAGTTTTCCTAACTCCCATATCTTATTAAAAAAAAAACTCTAAAATAATGTTCAGAGACACATCTGAAAGATGTTTTATCATTTCATAACATATTTCGTCTTTTCCTGGTGATGTATGTTTCACCCCGTGTAACACCTGCTTCAGTTCATACATTGTAAAATCTGTATCCAATGTACATCCAGATGGCACTTTTCGAGCCAACACATTAGGATTCTCTTTCAAAATGTGTTCCCTCTGTACTTTCATACTTTCCGATATATTATTATTACTATGAACCTTAACGAATGCTTCTACTAACTCCTCTGCCTTTTCTTCATTAGTCATTATATATCTACCCTCTTTTATTAAAACTGGAATACTTTTATACATCTGTTTTCCACCCATCTTCCTAACCATATTCCACATATCACTTATATCTATATTTACACCAATTTCATCACAGAATTGTCTCCAGTAATTTCTTTTAGTTATCCTTATTACTTTTCTTACCACTGCTTGTGTTCTCTTGTAATTTATAAAATCATCAAAAGAATGTGATTTTTTTAACTTTTCATAAAGCTCTGTTTCTGGTTTTAATTACTTCACTACGTTTTTCTGTCCACCATGGTACAGCCTTTTTCATTCTTGCCCCTTTACTTTTCCCTATTATCTCTTGTGCTGAACTACACAGAATCATATTTATTTTATTATTCACATCCTCTACATCTTCAAAACTAAATTGTGTACTTTTCACTTTACCTTCACATACATCTTTGAACTTATCCCAATCTGCAGCTTTAAACCTCCATCTGGGAATTTTCTCCTCTTGGCATACTTCAGTTTCTATCTCTATACTACATTTTATAGGATAATGATCACTTCCCATATTACTATGATCTAAAACTTCCCATTCACATTGCCTGGCTAAATTATTAGATACAATAGTTAAATCTAACACTGAATTACTTCCTCTAACTACATCTAATCTTGTTACACTCCCGTTATTTAGGCACACTAGGTCACTACAGTCTAATATTTCTTCTATCACATTCCCATTTTGGTCATTATTTGCACTTCCCCTCAAAGTACTATGAGCATTAAAATCACCACACCACACTATGTTAAAATTACCCTCTCCTCCAATATTTTTCAGCAGATCTTTATTTAATCTTTTACACAGCTTATAAACATTTATAAATCTTATATTCTGATTACCAGTTCTTACGTCAATCACTACTGCCTCGTATTCCTCATTCACTTTAACCTCCCTATATGCTACTCCTAATTTAATGAATGTTATTACTCCCCCCTCCATTTCCTTCATTTTGCGTACTGCTTCATATCCTTGAACCACAAAGCTTAAATTAGGCTTTAACCACGATTCTTGTACACATATTATTTGAGGTTTAACCTTAAAATCATCAATCCATTTTTTTAAATTCTTGTCCATTTGATATTAAACTTCTTGCATTCCACTGCAAGATTAAAAATACCATTAAGAACCTCCACATACTGCCTGGGGGTTAGTAGCATGCATTTTCAGTTTCTCATTTATCTGTTTTACTATTATTCCTTCTACATTCAGATACTTTTCTGCCGCTCTTAAGATTATTCTTGTTCTTTCAGTTCTACTCTCAGTCTGTGCAGAGCAGTTAACTACTTCTACGATGAATGTAACAATTGCCAATTTATCAGTCAGGAACTTATCGGCATTTTCTTTTCCCTGATTCGGACGCTCATTTCTCCTTTTCGAGTCTGCAACTGTTTCTTCTGCTACTTCCTTTTTTTCTCTCATCTGAACTTTCTTGATTGCCTCTGCATATGTTAATCCTTCCATTATCTTAACATTTTGACTGCATTTTTCCTGATTTGACAACCTCCATACCCCGCACTGTGTTCTCCCCCGCAGTTGCAGCATTTATGTTTCACACCTTCCTCACACTTTCCGTATTCATGATCCCCCCCCACATTTAGCACAGCGTTGCTTCCCTCTGCATACTGTAGCCACATGTCCATATTTTTGACACTTAAAACACCTTAGCGGGGGTGGAATGTAAGGTCGACCTACATAGCTCATAAGTCCTAAAAACACTCTTTCCGGCAATTTTTCTTCATCAAAATGTACCATTACAGAAAGACTGTCCATCCTCTCCTTGTCTCAGGGTATATTTCAGCCTCCTCGCATCTATCACTTTTGCTCCTGAAATGCTTTTCTTAATCGTATCTACTGATACAGTAATATCTAATAGTAATAACTCCTCTCATCCATTTATTTTCTCCCATAACTTGACTAGTAACCTTTTGCCCTAAAATTGTCTTAATCCCTAGAGCAGCCTTTTGTTGTTTACTGCACTCTAAAAAATGCTGGGTTGTTTCAACCCAACTTTGGGTCAAATATGGACTAACCCAACTGTTGGGTTAAATTTTTACATTAAATTTTTAACCCAAAAGTTGGGTTAGTCCAAATTTGACCCAAAGTTGGGTTGAAATAACCCAGCATTTTTTAGAGTGTGTCTTTGCAGAAAATTATAATTTTTCCATCTCGCAACATCTTAGCACTTTCAATATGTCCTACCATTTCCTTCAGTGACTTGGTCAATTTCAAGGGATTCAAACTACTTGCTTCTTCCGACATAAACTTCACCAATACCTTCAACTCCTCCTTTCTTGTTCTCATCTGATGACATTCTCTCTCACTTTCTGTTCCTGATGTTTGGCTCCAATCTTTCCTTCTTTTCCGCTTTTCTACTAAAGTCCACTTACTACTTTTGTTTCTTTCATTTCCCCCACCAACTACATCCTCCAAATCCAGATCACTTCCGGACTCTACTCCACTTCCCTCCATCTTGGCCTCAGTCACAACCCAGTGTCGCCAACCTTCCCCAGCACGCCTCAGAATGCACTCTGTGTCAGGGAGTCATCACAATCACCTCAGTCTCCACCAACTACACTCACCAGATCACAATCGCCTGATTACTGAGCACCGCCACCTGTCGGCACTAATCAGCAGCACTATATCCTCGCACTCCTTCTGCACACTTACTGTCTGGTATCATACATAGTATGTGGGACTTACCTTGCTCAAACATGTGTTTATTTACCTGCTAGTTACCCAATCTCTCTGCTCCTCGATCTCCACCAGTCCAGAACTCCCCCCCACCCTTGTTTCCCCCCTCCACTGTCTCTCCACTCCTTCAGCACCTCTGATTCCCAGGAAAGGAATTGGACATTAACACTCAGATAAGTGTAGCGTCTGGACCACTCAAACACACAATATATATTTTGTTAGCTAGATTTCACAAAATACTCTTAACCCACCCAGATGCACGACCAGACCCTGGTTTCAATGTTAACCTATAATTTATTTAAACCGTGTGGAAGCGAGCAGACTCTCAGCTGCATTCCTCCAGAAGCAAGAGCACAAATTCACGTAGAAATGGAACTTTTCTACTAATTAATTCTAGGAAACCTTTCTTTAATTGAATACCCTATCATGAATACAACGTCATATCATGGGTATACCATTAACTGTTTCTTGTATATTGCCTGTTGTATGGTATGGGCTGTTTTGTATGCATGTTATATATACCACTAGTTTAATATAACCTCACCTATATCAATGTTTGGTCTCTATGATTCACTTCGGATATCTAACTGGAGTGCATATTATATGCTGATACCTATGCAACATGTTGATGTCCTAAGAATCTTTACTAATTGGTGCATCAACACCCAAGCGAATTACATATGCGAAATAACATGCTTAGAAACAAAGGTGAAAAGTCATAAACAGCCCCAGTTATTTCCAACCTCAGACGCCCGCTTGGATTTCAGCCTTCCCCTCCCCCCGCCTCCTATTCCCTTCCTCTTGGGGACAGCCCATCTTGAGAGCGTGAATCTCTGCCCTAGCTTTAAAGCCACACTTCTGTGACCCGCCCCGTCGTTGGTTCATTCAGAGGCTAAGATGACATTGAGAAAACGCTGCAGAGACCAAAGCGTTGTGCCAGGCCATTTTCGGCCTCGACCTTTCCATTTCCCCAAGATTCTCTGACTCAAACTGGTTCTTTCCATCAACCAACTTCAGCAAAGAATCAACTTAAGCCTTCAGATTGCATCAGGACTCTCTTTCAGACAGCCGAGACTCGCAAATATCAAACTTAGTCTTATTAATTGTTACATTAGGTATCATTTGCACCTTTTTACAAATGTGTGTTTGAACTAAGAATCTGATGTATCCCTCAGGCTTAGATCTGTTGAATTTGCAAATGGTTCCATAAATGTCATTCCTTATTTCTCTTTCTGTAGAGCTAAACTTTAAGCCTTTCCTATACCAACTGTGTGTGTGTTAGACCAGTTTATGTAGTATGTTGGACTAGTTTAAGTGTTTATGTGGTTAATAAAACCTTACTTGTATCACACTTGACGTGTTCATTTGTTTACTCATAACCGGAGTCAATAAACATGCAGATTTACGTTACAAACTTATAAAATTGTACAGTAAGAAAGTTATTTCCATTAACCAGGAAATTAACGTTCTTAGAAATGACAAGACAGTTGACCCTGAGAGGTCAACTAAATACTTACAGCGATCTAAAATATGAATAGTTAATTATAACTAGTTATGGTTAATTATTCATATTTCACATGAGCTGATTCGTTACACAAGAGACTTATCCCACTCCCCGCTCACTTACCTGGATGCTCCTTGCTCTGTGTTCAATAAACCTAGTGTTATATTTCACCTTACCTCAGTGTCCCATGTATATCTGCTGACACTCTGTGTGTGTGTGTGTGTGTATATTAGTTCTCAGTTCAGACTATATCTGAAGATCCTATGTTGTGTGTGTATGTGCAAAGAACGTTGTACAAGTCTATTATTAATTGAAGATATGACTTGTAATAATGAAATAAACAGCTGGGGCAGGACAGTGAGGCGCCGTCGTCAGGATGGCAGGGTAATAATAAAAAAAACACTAGAAAAAGCTCGGCGTGGCCCAGGGAAATCTCAGGAACTTTCTGGAACAAAATTACCACACTAACCAAAAGCAAAACCGATCTTGGGCGATAAACAGCCTCCAAAAAAATGCAAAAATACTCAGAGCGGAAAAAATTCAACGCTCTGTGGAAAAAAAAAAGTAACTTCGTTCATTTACACATACTCGCTCCCTAGTGCACTTGAATGACACGCAGGAAGAAATTAATAACTCTCACTCTAAAGCACAGTTAATCAATGACTTAGGAACCTAGCAAAACTCTCAAATGCACACAGTTCGAATGATGCAAAAACAACAGTGTTCAGAACTAAACTCACGGCTCTGGCAACTCTCTCCCGTGCTCTCAGCCAGTCTCTCACACCGTTCTCTGTTGTTCGACGACGCAATCAGCCAAACTTCTGCAACAACTCCGTCTCCAGTCTCACACGATGGCATTAATGTTCACTTAACTCTCAAAAATTCAAATTAACTGTGTATTACTTTCTTCTTTCACGTTTTCTACTGAAAAACTTTCAATCTCTCACACAGCAATCATGGCGCTTCTCTCTCTCTCTTAAACTGCTCTCATCTGTTCTTCGTGTTTTTATAATGGCGGGTGGCAACTAACATTTAAGGTGCATATCCGCCACTCTCTCCTTCTCTCGAGTTTTGGCAGATTGGCAAACCAATGTTAAAGGTGCATGTCCGCCACCTACTGGTCTGGAGTGTGAAACGTACACAGTTCAGCTATGAATTATTCAACTATGCCACTCTCACCTGTTCTTTGTAGCGAATCAGCTCATGGGGAAATATGAATAATTAATCATAACTAGTTATAATTAATTATAAATATTTAGATATTATTTTTATTTATATATATCCGCTGTAGATATTTACTTGACCTCTCAGGGTCAACGGTCTGTCAATTCTAAGAACATTAATTTCCTGGTTAAGGGAAATAACTTTCTTACTGTACAATTCTACAAAAACTTGTAGCATAAATCTGCATGATTAAGAGACTCCAGTTATGAGCAAACAATGAACAACGTCAAGTGTGATACAAGTAAGGTTTTATTAACTACATGAACACTTAAACTGGTCTAACATACTACATAACACTTAAACTGGTCTAACATACACATCCACACACACTTAAACTGGTCAGACATACACTACACACCCAACACCACACACTCATACATTGTATGAAAGGTTAAAGCTTAAGCCGTAAAGAGGAGAGAAATAAGAATATGAAACTATGGTACCATTTGATATTCAGCAGATTTACAGCCTGAAGGAAACATCAGATTCTTAGTTCTTTGTAAAAAGGTGCGTTATGATACTTAATGTATCAATTAATAAAACTAAGTTTGAATACGTGCACGTCTCGTCTGTCTTAAAGAGAGGCTTGATGCATCTGAAGGCTCACGTTGATCTTTGCTGAAGTTGGTTGATGAAAACGAACCAGTTTGAGTCAGAGAATCTTGGTGAATGGGAAAGTCAAGGCCGAAGCCTGGCACAAAACTTAGGATGTCCTGAAGCGTTGTAGCTCACATTTTCATCTTCTCAGAATTTAACCAAACCACCGACTCTGGGCGGGTCACATGAATTGCGGCCTTTAAAGTCTGCAAAGATTCCCGCCTCTCAAGAGGGGCTTGTCCAATGAGAAAGGCCGGAATCCCAAGTGGGAGTTTGGAAATACTGGTGAGTTTTATGACCCTTTGTGTGAGAGCATGGTAATTTACATATGGAACTTGAATCAAAATTACTAAAAATTATCAGGACACTAATATATTGCCTATGTAACAACATATAATATACACTCTCGTTTATATCATCAGAAGACGAATTCTAGATACTAACCATGTTAGGATTAATATAGTAAGAGACAGAAACGAGTGGTTCCACCACATGTGTTTGATTGGTCCAGATGCTACATCTTCTTCCCAGACGTCTTTGCATCTCCCACGAACATACTGAAAACGGGGCAACCCTTCAAAATAAAAGTCCCTTTAAAAGATACCTCCGTTACATAATGCAAAGCCACGAAAGCAGCTAGTGCTAATGTTGTAAGTCAACAAGCAGCAATGAATGCAATGTTTAAAGAGAGCTGCCAGTATTACAAAGTCATTTGCTGTATTTATTTGCAAGGACCTTCACCCATATTGCCTAGTCAAAATAGAAGGTTTTCGTCTAATGCTGCAAAAACTGGAACCAAGCCATGTAATACAATTTTTTTTTACCGAAAAATGTATTCCAGCACTTTATGATGAGAGGAAAGGTTGAGAAAGCATTGTAGTCTGCACAGAGGGTTGCGCTCACATGTGATGGTTGGAATTCATGGGCCACAGAGTCCTATGTGACAGTCACTGCCCATTTTATTGATAACGAGTGGGAAATTCACTCCTTTGTGCTGCAAACAATAGCTATGCACGAGACTCACACCAGTGCTGGTATTGCAGAGGTTATGCAGAAGGCCAATGAGGAATAGAAGCCGACTGAAAAAGACCTGACTGTAGTTACTGACAATGCGTTGAATATGGCTGTAGCTTTTGAGCTGTTTGAATAAGAACACAAGGTGTTTTGCGCGCGTAATTACCTTGGTGTCACAGTGTGTTTTAAAACTGCCAGCCGTCACTCGACTGCTTGCCAAAGTTCTCTGCAAAACTTCCAGAGAAGAACCATAGGATGCGTTGAAGAGAAACCAGAAAATGCTGCAGCTTCCACAAAACAAGTTCATTAGTGATGTTGTTTTCCGCTGGAACAGCACCTACGAGATGCTCTCCAGGTTTCTCGAGCAGCAGCCTGCTATCTGCACTGTCCTCTTATCTCCTGAGGTACATACATGCTGCTATGTGGTTGTAATGGCAATCTATTCCATTCCGTTCTCCGCCATTTCCAAAGGTAATCGGCACAAAGGATTTGATGCATTAAGCCATAAACTTGCAGTATAACGGTTTACTTTTCATTTGTCAGGATACCACACAAATCAGAAATCAAACTTAAGAACTATTTACACTTCTTCAAGCTTCAAATTAAATATAGTTTCAAAGAATGGTCGAGAGACTGTCTAACACCAAGCCCCTTCCTTCTTCTTACAGTTCACACACCAACTTTTGCTACCGCATTGTTTTTACCCAATATGACTGTTGAAAATTGGCCTCCACATATGTGTGTAAATGCCATTTCCAATATCACAATAAATTGTACCTTTTGAATACAAAATAACAACTGCACATCTTGATATAAGGAAAATAACGTAATATACAAAGATACATGTCTGCATATACAGGTATTAAACAAATCGATTTCTTTCTATCTCACATAGTTTTATTTTAATGACGGAGGTTCTAGTGAACTGAAAGCCTAAATCTGTAGTTACGATTTCTAATTAAAGTCTCGCGTGGGTGTGTTGAAATTTTTAATGAAGTCATTACTGTTATTGTGACGGCATGCCCTACGCAGCTCATCTGTCGCCCTGTAACACAATAGAGGATCACCTGTGTCCGTCCTCAAATCACAGGCACTGATCGGAGTCACGAGCTGCAGCTACAATCATCAATCTTCTGCCACATAAATCCCGAACGCAACCCTGTCATCGGAAGACGGCAATCTTCATGAGACTTAGCCTAACTCTCGACCCTAATCTACTCATTTCTCCCCACAGACAGCACGTGTGACACCGACCAGACCCTCACAGGAGCACACTGATACGTGGGCACCCTCTGCCGAGAACGAAGAGAGCACTCTCACGCATCCCCAGACACCTAACCTGGACCTTTCTACCTACCGACCCCCCATCACCAATATCAACACCCTCAACGATGCATTGATTTAATATTTCGCTTGTCTTCTGTTTTTTCTCCCCCCGGTAACAATATAAAAATTTAATTTGGCATTAAATTTGACAATATATACAAGCTTCTAAGACAAGTAGCCAGTAATAAGCGACAGTGGCCCTAGATTAAATCACAAGATTCATACTATACCCTGTTTTGTTCAAAAAATACTAAATTCCGGTGGTTTAATGAAAGTTGGATTCAGCCCTGTTTTGTATTTAGAGGCCAGGAAGAATGCTGCAGTGAGAACTGCTGAATGAGGAATGCAATAGACATGGCTGAGCAAAAGGGCTTGCTGCACTTTGCCTCACGCTAAGTGAGAAAGTAAATCATATGGCTCACAGCAATAGGAATCCTGCTCTTGACTGACACTCTTGCGATTTAGTCATCCAACCCTGCTCCAACACGCATAGCATGAAGTTTTCAAATATGCCCGAACGACTAAATAAGCTGGGATCAATTGGTGTCTTTAATTCATCGTAATAAAATCTAAAACGCTGCGTGCTGTTGCCCCTCCAGGAACTGAGTTTGACACCCCTGGTCTAGATGTTTTGGCGCAATGTGGCGTGACGCAACAACTGTCTTTGAGGGGTTTTTTGGGGGGTTTTTTTGTCATGCACTTTTATGACAGTCCCTTAATTTGCCCAGCGAATGTCAAGACATCCAGCATAAACCAACCGGCTACATTTTCCTTTTATACGCCAGTAACTGGCTTTCATAATAAGATTTAGACACTCTCAAGGACATAAAGTGAGAGCTCTGAACAGTACAGAACTGACCACCGTTTCCAAACTCTAAAATGTGCTGCTGTTTTACACGGGTTGGGGGGTAATCTAGAATATGCGTTTCGTGAGTAACATCTAAATTAATTGATTGTATTAAAAAATAAATAAGAACATTACTGAATCACCCTAAATTAAGGGTAAGTTCAGGTAGAAAAAGTTTTTTAATCGCAGGTTACAACTTTTTACAGTGTTTTAATGTTCGTCTTAACATACTGTAGGCCTATATGAAGAAGTTACGCTTCAGCCATATTTTCTGTACATCGCTATTTTATTGCACCACACTGTCTCACAAAGATGTGAAATGCTGATGTTTTGAATAAAATAAATAATATGAACAGCAGCAACAATATCAATTATTATTATTATTATTATTATTTGTAATTAACTTAGAGTAAATGTGTTATGAAGTGTAGCTGTCTTTTGGAATCAGCCTACTTGAATTTTGTTATATATAGATTAGGGGTTGGTGTATTTTTCATTGTTTATCTTAGTTGGTCATACTGTATCAAACAAAAGATTTAAATTTTCCACCACCAAAAAACATATAACTGCACATTTTGCTTCGGTAGAACTGTTTCAAACACCAGGTATAAACCAATTATTAATGCCTAAACCAGAAGTTTTTGTGTTTGTCTTTTATAATTTTTTTATTATTTAGATTCGCTGAGTCATACTCCACGTTATGGGACATTAACACCGAGGTATTTCTTTGAAGCATGTCTGTTTTCCTCCAAGAAAAGAAATGTAATACAGATTTTAAACGACATGGGAGGGTGATTACGTGATCGAGAATATGTTTCATTCTTGGGTGAATTATGCTTTATTAAGGATGGGCTTTTGTGTGCACCTATGGTCAGACCGTCTGTAGTTTTGTTGTTGGAACGGGAATGTCAATCTAATTTTGTAGTCGATCTGTGATTTTTTAAATGTTACTTTAATTTAAATACAAGTAATATTGGTGTACATTCCTGACCCGTCTGGGTTTGTATATTCTTTATTCATCTATGTATTATATGACTCACCATCAATGTGTTTGATCAAATATCATTGAATATCAGTTGGCTGCCCAAAAAAGAACATTTGTTGGCTACTGTTATCAGTATTCCTAATTGTTAAGTTACAACTTAACTAGCTGCAAAATATTCCATAAAGGTGGAAGATTTACAGAAAAAGAAACAACATAAACAATAATAAAGCAGACAATTAATATGATATAATAATATAATTAATATGGAATCATCAGATATGAATTGATATATGGAGATATGGGGGGGTGTGGTTAAAGACACTGATTTCGAATAATACATTTGTGAAAAACAAGCAAAGCATTATTGTTCCTGACAGGGCAGCTCGAAACAGAAGATACTATAATGATAGCGCGCGATGTTAGAACTAATATCAGTGACTTGCAATGTGTTTTCACACATTGGATATCATTTCTTCCCAAATCCGAGCAGAAATAATATTTTAAGGCAACTATTAAACATTTTGTACTTGTTGTTAATTACACGTCCTTCCATAATCCTTGTGTTGTGTTCATATTATTAACAGTACCGT
The DNA here is from genome assembly GCA_018155175.1 of Sinocyclocheilus anophthalmus. NCBI lineage: Eukaryota > Metazoa > Chordata > Actinopteri > Cypriniformes > Cyprinidae > Sinocyclocheilus > Sinocyclocheilus anophthalmus. The sequence continues at coordinate 42,604 of JADLZN010001285.1, forward strand.
CTTTTTGTGGCCACTGGTGTCATTTTAAAACAATTTTCCTTTGCTCAAAAAGTCTAAACAAGTGTGCTGCTTTTCAAGGATTAATTCCGGTTTATAAGAGACATGCATTTCATACCACATTCACTTATCCTGAAACACACACACATATTACTTTTTGTTTCTGTTGTTTAGTATCGTAATACTGTAACCAATATAAATAAACAAAACACATTTTTATCAGTCAAAACTGAGATTCATATTCCATATTAACCAATGCAGTCCAAATCAAAGATGTGTTCGTTGTGCTCTGGCAAGTGCATGAATAAATTCAATCCCGCTTGTCTCCAGGGCATATTCCATCCAGTATTAGAGCTTGTCCATTATCAGCATGGATGAGGGTTGAGATGAGAAAACGAATGTAACTATTATGTTTAATACTGAGAAAGAAGCTCTTCACATTAAGGACAACAAAAACATATCAACAACAATAAAACAAAGCAGCATTTGAAAACATGCCTAAAAGAGCAGGTACGTTTGAAATTTCTTCACAACAGCTTATCCCTTTTAAAAAAGATTTAATTGTATTGAATGTACTTCAATTTTTAAAATTATATTTTTAAACACTGGACTTGCAGAAAATATAAATGAAAGAACAGGCCACTTAAGTGTATTTAAAAAGAGTTTACCGTCATGACTATGTTTTTTAACACACTCAAGGACACTTTTAAAAACTGCACCTTGTAATAATGTCAAATGAAACATTTTACATAATTTGTTTTCATATGATATAATAATCTTTTGTAATGTTTTAAAGAAGTACACTCATTTTGATGTGCTAACTAACATACTAAAGCGCTTGATTTATTTTTAATTGTAGTGTTATTTAATATTACATTTAATTTAGTTAAATACCAACTATCATTACAAATGGTCAATTTACAAATACATTAAATACATAGGAAATTACATTACAGTATGTTTGTTAGTTATGTTTATGGCTTGTGGCTTGCTATAGTTATTTAACAGAATGAAGTTTTGAAATTACATGTAAAGAATAGTACTTAATTAGGACATGCTTAAGATAGGTCAAAATGTCATCTAAAATAACATTTAAAAACTACTCTAAGGATAAATTTTATTTGTTGTTAAATGACATGCATTACACTTTTGTATAATCAAGTATAATAAACAAAATTATTAAATATTAAACTGCTTGGCTTTATCAGGTAACAATCATATAAGATAAGATGAGGCTACATCATATTGTTAAAACTGATCGTTTTTAACCAATACAGACACATTCAGCCAACTTTAGTTTGGGGACCAGTTTCACATTAACTAACTATTAACTAACAAAACTTCTTGCCCCAAATCAAATAACTATTTGCTGCTTATCAATAGAAATTATTTTCAAGGTGTATTGGATCGGATTAAGTATCTAAAATATTGTCATAAGGCGAATAGCATTAATATGGCGTTTATTAGTACTAATAACCAGCCAATATGCTAACTCATAAATGCATGCTACGAGCCACAGTTGAAAGTGAGAATGGAATCCCCTGATCTAAAAGTGTCTCCCCCCAACAAATTCTTAACTAAACTAATTTACTCACCACTCACACACATATGTTTTCAAACCTGTATATTTTCTATCCTCCCATGGAACAGAAAGGAGATGTTTCCTCTACTACTCAACCCAAAGCTTTTAAAATGCGGAACAAGAAAATACTATAAAAAAGCTTCAATTTGTGAGATATGCCAAGTCTCCTTAAGTCAAAGCAGTTTTGGTATTCCCATCATAATCACAAAAGAGTATTCAAAGAGAAGTTCCATCGCTGTTGCAGTTCTCAAATATTCATTCCCCATTTTACATATTTAGAACTGCGACTGTAACACAACTGTGGGGGCCAAACAACAGCTGCACAAATTGCACAAACAATCTATATTAGAGTAATGACACAAGAGAAGATTTCATCAGTGACAATTACTTAAATTTCAATCTGTTCCCAGGCAGGCGCTACCTGGAATTAGCGACCGAAGCCACTATAGCTACTTTTAGTATTAATTACGTCCTTTGTGTCACTATTCCTTTTACATCCCTGTTTTTTCATTCCCAATATGCCTTTGCCATGATGTGAACGAAGGATATTGGTTCTCGGGAGCCGATGTACCCTCTCATTTCCAACTCCTCCCAATAATTTTGTGAGGGAGGTGTTCCCGAGGAAGTCTATATAGCCTTGCAACACCCGAACATGGGGAGAGTTAATAGGATATGATTCACAGTGTCACTGCCCGCACTGTATGACCAGAGACCTGTCCAGTCCAGAATGAAAAAGGACTTAGGAAGATCAATGTGCCTGTCGAATCCTGGACCTACATGCCATACTCATACCATTCGAGCGGATTAAGACTGTGGGTTTCCACCATTACATTAGCCGATCTTACAAGGGCAGAGGAATTTTCAGAAACGAGGCAGCTAATCCTAACCAAGCATAGACATTCATGAACCGAGCTGACTTGGCCGGGAACTGGGCCAGAACATTTTGGGGCGATGTAGCTGCACTGGCAAAATGGATGCCTACATTGTGAGTTCGGGCAGAAATCGGGCTGAGGGCCGAGCTTCAGAATAGTTTGGCTGCGGGACTCAGTGGTGTAATGTAAAGAAGTAGAATCTTTGTAACAGTATTACCAGTATAATCTCATGGAGTATCTGTACTCTCTTACTTTATTTTTTATAATTTCAGCCAACTTACTCCACTACATAGCATAATAAAAGTATACTTTTACTCTATTACATTTCTCAGAATCATTCTTAACTTAGTACAAACAATAGTCAGAAGCTGCCAATAGAAGAACACGGACTTGCAGGAAAGCAGTTTTGACGAATCAGTGGTTGGCGTGTTGCAAGTTATAATAATTTATATAGTCTCCTAAAAAACCCTTAATGTGCCACACCACTGCGGCACAACCGTGGATGATTCATTTTCCATTCAAGTCGAGTATGGGGTGTGCGATATACAGTATATCTTTTGCGATAATATGGTAAGTGTTGTTGTGATGATGTGCGATCTGACATTATCAAGAAGGCTATATCACCAAATCACACACAGAGTGCACGCACGTTGATTTATTAGTCTATTAAAACTCAAAATTCAAGGCATTCTAAATTGTAGACGGCAAAAATGCTTCTGTGTGCTTTTTATATTTATATAATTTAATAGTTAACTTAATCTATATCACAAAAAGAGTGCCATTTTTCTGCAGATATCAGCATGAACAAATTTAATAATCAGTTTATACGCATAATGACTTACATTTTAGACATAATCATGCTGTTTTTTGCCAATTTTTTAGCCAATGTGCAAACAAAGTTCAATAACAAGACACCTCTCTCACTGTTTTGCATCTCTGACAATGGTGGTTTACTATTGAATAATCATCTTTTTGAACGATCGGTTGAATAAATGATTTTGATTCACCCGAGACTATTAAAACACAGGCACCTGCTTTGTTTCTGAATGAATCAGTCGTTTGAATGAATCGGTTGAATCTCAATGACTCAATCATTAACAGTCACTTGCTGTCACCTACTGGCGGTTTTAATTTCACATTTCCAATATTTTTCATGTTTTAAATTTTTTCAAATATCAGTATTCAACATTTTATGTTAAAAACAAAACATTATTTATCCATCTGTAACTGCAGGTTAATGCATCCATGTCCCCTCTGAGATACATAAACTGTGTAAATACATCTAAATTTTATTTCAGATGCAGATTCCAGAAATTATTTCTTATGTTGGAATGAAAGACATCAAGTACCAGTTGAAGTGCTTCTTATTCTTACCCAAACATGCAAAATGGAAGAAAGAGTTAAAACTGAACACAATCTTGCTACTCAAGCTGTGTATGAATATTTTATATATATTTATTTGCTTCTTTTCCATTTTGCATTTACTTGTACTTTTACTTTCAATACTTAAGTACATTTAAGATTTTAAAAATACTTTTCGTACTTACGTAAGTACAATACATATCACATACTTTAAGACTTTTACTCAAGTAATATTCTAAACGGTGACTTCAACTTCTACCAAAGTCATTTTCTGGTAAGATATCTGTACTTGTACTTGAGTATGGCTTTCAGGTCCTTTATACACCACTGCTCAGGACTTCACTGGCTGAGGGATTGTGACTGGGGTTCGTGGTTGGAGCCACTATGGGAATGATTGTGGGCTCTGTGGAAGGGCCGGCAGGAATGGCATTGGGAAGGGCTGTGGGCGGTGTCATGGGCGGGGCTTCGGGTGCTCCTGCACAGCTGGCCATTGAACACTTGGATGACAGAGTAGGATCACATCCAGCCAATTTTAATACAGCTTTTGTTAACCACTTCTATCAGGCACCTCCAGTCTAAATGTGGAGAAGATTTGGGTGGGTTTTTTTTCTTTTAAATGCTGACCAGGGTTGCCAGGTCTGTGTAACAAAACCAGCCAAATCACAGCCCAAACTAGCTTAATCAAGTTATGAAGAAATGGCTATGAAATCGCTCCAAATACTACCTTCCAGGGAGTTCCAACTCGGTTGAAATTGTGTTACATGTTGGGTTGGGGGGTTGGGGGGGGCACTTCCACAGGTGCACATCTGATGTTCACTTTTGTTTCATCTGCAAGCATACATCTCTATAAAAAGCAAAAAAACATGTGACCTACTTCCAATGAAATGTCTGCAGGTCTGATGAACACTTTACTATCCCATGAATACAAAGAGAGAAGCAGTGAACAGAGTGCAACAGCAAAAACCGGAAGTAAAACCCATATGCTTTTGTTGAAGCTGCCAGCCTACATTAATTTTAGTAGTTGTCTTTAGTAGTTTTTCTACATTATGTAGAAAAACTACATTACCCACAATTCTGCAGAGAATTTCCTCCAATCTAAATCAATAGTTTTATATTTCAGCATCATGTTTAATTTGATTATGCCATTCACAGTGCTTCATGGGATTATAGTTCTTTCCCTCATTAAAGCCGTTAAGTACAGTAGTGTACCTTTGGCTGGTTGGGTTGATTGATTGCCCTAATGCTTTAACAAAGACTTTTTATAAAATAGAAAAATACTTCCAGAACCAGCACTGCAGAAAAAGTCTGTGGGCACTAATGAACTCATGCATTAGTGACATACATTAATGCAAAAATCAGTGTTGCAAGTCTGTAGCTTTCTCATAGAATTGGGCTATTTTTATACTGTTGCTTGTTGTTTTTTAGTCCGAGACATACTGTACAGTCATGCATTTGTGTGAAGCACTAGTGATATTTTACCAGTAGGTCTTTTGGAGTGGGATACATTAATACTGAACTGACACGAAGCAGAGATCATAATTGTGAACTAATTCAATCATGAGCTTGTCAGCATCACTTCTTAATCATTAACATTTTAAAGTGAATTTTCATTTTTATTATTATTCTATGTTTAAGTTTGAACATCCATCCTTTGGTAAGAGTAGTAGTAGTATTTTAAAATGTAGCCAACTTATTTGGGGGATATCAAATTTATAAATTAGTTTCCACAAAGAACCCAATTGTTCACTTTTAAGACGTTACTGTTGTGGTTAGTAATTAATTGGTTATTCTTTATTAACTGATCATAGTTCACAAGTAGTTATCAATGAGGATATTTTTATTGAATAATTATCAAATATCTAATAAGGAACTACCTTTGTCCTAAATTTGCTACTACTTACTGCTTAGTTAATCTTGCTTCTCTATTAGTTAATAGCATTAAGTTAAGTGTTAATGTAGTACTACCTATTACTTCCTGCATAGTTACTTTGTTAACAACAGACCATTATTCTAAAGTGTTACCGGCTATAGTACCAATTGGGCTGTTTTTATTACACAACCCTGGCAATCCCTGCAAAAAAATTGTTCACAAATACCTATAACATGCTTTTAGAAAACAAATAGGGTGCATTTTAATTACAGAGAAAACTCTTGCCACTTCTGAAAAAAATATGTTTAGAAATGTCTTGCTTCTGAGCATCTGCATTAATCAGTGAAAAAAAATGGTTCTGTATTAATCGCTTGATTAATTAATTAATGTAGTTTTTAGAGTACATTACAAATATTGGGCTACTCTCCAGGGAATTCCAAAGAAGAGAAAAATTACTTATCTTGCACAAAAAAAAAAAAGTTTTTATAGTATTTCAACACACCCCTGGACACACAGTAACTTTTATGACAGTATATAACTACTTTAGAGGTCATTTAACTTGTATTACATCATGTGATTTATATGGGGTCCAAAAGTCTCAGACCACAAGACAACATTTTGAATTTTTATATTTTTTTTAATTACACATAACAGTTTACTGAAATGTTTGATTGCTAAATTGTATTGAATTGTACATGTATTGTAGAATGTCTTATGTGGTTTGTCCTATATTTTTGCTTTCATTTTTTGTTTCTGATGATGTCATCTGGCACCTTTCTGTTTTAAATACAAATGTATCTTGCATTTATAGCTGACATGTTCCAGTGTTTTTCAAACGTGACAGTAGCAGATATGTATAAGGCAGTATTTTGAATTAATATTTTGGACCACATTAGGGCTGTACACAGACATTTTGAGGGGCAGTGGTCCAAACCAAACCACAATGACAGGGGCCAACCCCACACCACAGCTTAGCCTACTGCAAATATACCCTCCCGATCACATTTAAATCGCTCACATATCACGCATACACTAGTCATACGTCCTCTAAAATTATTTTGCGGATGGTGTCAAACAATTATTGGGTGACCATCTTGAAAGTTCCCCGTTTTTTTTACAGTATACTATATAACTGTGTTATCCTAGACAAATGGCACACATTTTGAAGACTATTGTGCTCAGTTTGAAGGAAATTTGTTATATAATTTAAATGTGAAAATCTTAAAAATGTTTGTATGTGTATTTGCAGAATTTTGTTTCTGATGTGTCACTGCGCTGCACTGATAGCCCCAATCACTAGTTTTAATAAAATAACATTTCTCAAAACTATATTTAGAAGAGGTAGAAATTAAGCTGTTTTACTCAAAGTACAGTGAGGCTACACTGTAAAGGCAGCAGGCGGCAGTAATGAGAAATACAAGAAGGCCTGTACTTTCATTTTCGCATTCTGCCTCGTCTTTTCTCCTGAAGGCTTTTGTCGCACTTTCATAAACCTGTACTTTGGTGAAAACCACCTGAAATAGGTATGTACACATCTATAATGTATTTGAGTATTGTTATGTGTTGAATATGTAAAATAAATTAGGCTATTTGAGAAAGCGAAAATGCAAATTCGAAAGTGCACTCGGTGACTTATAATGCGAGAAGACATATTTTGGATCAGTAAACAGGCCTAATTGTTATGGATATTGGTTGCGAATGAATTAACGCACATGCTGCACTTTTTAGTGCACGTCGTGACAGATAGGCTGTGTGTTTTTCAAAAATGAAGCTTTTAAAAGCGCTTTTTACTCTAAAATACATATTGAAACTAATGCAGTCGAGAAAGACAAGCGGTCCAACCAATCATGTTAGAAAACAATCATGTCAGAAAGAGGGTGGAACTCCTTTTAGGCAGTGACTTTTTCTGTTGCTGTAGTGTGTTGCTTGTTGCCAATTAAAAACCTGCAAACGTACTTTTTGGAGAAACGTAGGTGTCCTAAAAAAACTATAACTTTACGCTTTTTTCAGGTTCTAGCAAATATATTGTAATGATTTCGTATTAATTCTCTCTTATTTTATAGACCAAACTGTGCACACAGTGTCTTATATGATAGAGAGTGATTTATTTGTATAATAATTCATTTCTGATTTATTACACAGTTTGTATAAAGTAGGTATACAACAGTACCGTGACTAAATAAAATTAAATATGTGTGCTTAATATTTGCTGCATTATTTTTAGTGGGATGTTGCTGGATTGGTGTGACAAGTTCATGACCTTCAGAGGTAAGTTTCTTTTTTGTTTTGTTTTGATTTGTTTTGTTTTAAGACTAAAGTACGATAGTTTATTTTTATTTTAATGGTCGACGTGCTTGGGCATGTTTTTTAATGCGAGCGTTTATGCCTGTATTGGGTACATGATACAGTAAGAATAAAACTTGAAAATGAAAAATGAAAATTCCTGTTCTGCATTTCCAACTCCACCCTCATCTCACGTTCCAAACAGGTTTCACTTCTGCGAAACGAGATACCTATTTTTATTTATGAATATGTTGAATTAGATTGCTCCTTTTATATTTCTATTGTTCAGTAATTTTTGTTACTTTTTTTTGTCAGTTTTACTAGTCTTAGGTTCTTTTTTTAACGTGTGTCATTTGTTTATTTAATTTCTATTCAGGTTTTAGTTATTTACTAGCTGTCAGTTTAAAACTAATTGAAAATGAAAGCGGCAACTAGCTGAAATAAAATTAGTAAAATTTTTAGTTAGTTATAGTAACTAAATAGTTAATTAGTAACAAAAAAAATGTTATGGTAAAATATACGGTTAATTTTTTTAGTTGTTTCTGAACGTTTATTTGTCTTTAATAGGATAGCATATCCTGAATTCTTCAACCCCTGTGATTGTTATATTTACGATGGCATCAGTCAAAGTGAAACCACGGAGAAGACTGAGCTTAGACAATCCACCTAATAGTGAGTTGACAAACAATTCAGAACATTTAAGAAATTACGGTTTATCTGATTAACAGTGAAAGATGTTTTAACTTCATCTCACAGTGAGCAGAGAAACACCACTGAGGATGCTGGTCTTTGGCGACTCAAGTCAGGATCAGATCTCACTGACACGGTCTGTGCTGGGGCAAAGATGTCTTTACCAGAGATGAAGTCAATATTTCAGCTACCAAGAAAAATTCAGGGGTTGTTCAGGAGAGAAACATAACCCTAGTCAATGCACCAAATCTTCAGGATAATGACTTGCCGGACAGCATACTTCATAAGGAGCTCAGGAAGGCAGTTTGTTTCTCATGTCCAGGTCCTCATGCTGTGGTGTTCGTTGTAGACCCATTTCACTTGACCTCTAACACTATGGACATACTGAAGCCTATGGTACACTACTTTGGGGAATGTGTCTTGAAGCACACATTGATTGTTTTATACCATGAGCGAGGTATGAGAACTCAGTCCATAGAAGACGAGGTAAAAAAGAATAAGAGCTTTAGAGCGCTTGCTGAGAAATGTAGCCAGAACTACCTCTTCTTCAATGGAGAAGTAAACTGGACTGAGGGTAACCAGACACAAGCATTGCTCACCAAGGTGGAAAAGATGGTCCGGGAGCAGGGAATGTTTTCAAACATGGAATTTAAGGATGCCGAAAAAAGAATTCAGATAGAGGAGCGTTTCATCAAAAAATCAAAGGAGAAAGAGATCAGGGAGACATTGAAGGCGCTGGAGAACCAACATTCAGGAGAAGCGCTTGCCAGTGAGATCCTGAGGTATGAAGAAAAGATACAGTTGGAGTGCCGAGAGAAAGCAGAGCTGGTTGTTGCGGACAAGCTTGGCTTTACGCTTAGATTGGTTGATTATGCTGTTGCAGTGGGGAAAGGTGCATTTGTTGGTGCACTTCTGGGATTTGCAGTAGGATATGAAGGTATGGCAGTGGGAGCTGCTGTTGGTGCTGGTCTTGGTGCTGCGCTTGGAGGTGCAGCTAATGCAGTATGGAGCTACATTTACAAATCCTTTACAGATGCCCACTAAGGGGTAGCTGCGATTTTCTGAATGCATCGCGATTCTCTCTTGAATCGATTCTAAGCTTAGTTTTTAACAGCAGATAGCACTGCGTGCTTTAGAAACGTATTGTGCTCGCCTTCCGTTCCACTACACACCAACACCAACTTGAATCGAACTAATCATTCTACACGTTCTTAAAGGTTGAAGCGACTTCCAAGAGTGTCACAGTATGATTGTGTTATTTTACATTAATCTCGCATCATAAACACATAAAAGCCGAGGTGCAAGTACATTTAACCACTTACATTACTCAGTCGAACGCACAAGCGCACTTTTTCGTGAGCATTTGAGTGTGCGATTAAAAACTGGCCTAGAGCACCATCTGCTGTTGAAAACTAAACTCAGGATTGATTCCTGAGAATCGCGATGCATTCGGAAAATCGCAGAATTGATCCATGTATCGATTTATCGTCGCACTCCTACTAAGGGGCTACTTAGTGCATAGTGTCGGCTTCTGACAACTCTGGATCTCCCATAGAGGTGTGCATTTCACTATTGACAAGAAATTATATCTTAATATTTTTTTGTGATTTTTTTGTCGATAACTATAATTAAGCAATATTTTGATTAGTGTGTTTTTGTGCTGGTACCTTGGCTGGTTTGGGCCTGTTATGAATAAATAAACATGACACTAAAACCGCCAGTAGGTGGTGGTAATCCTTAATGATGATCATTGAAGCATTCATTCAAAAAACAATTGTTCAAAAAATGGCTTGTTTATTTAGAATGAGCCGCTTGCTGCCTGTGTCTTAATGATGTTGGTTCAAAAACGGATTAAGTCAGACACTAAACACTGAATTGTTCTCGAGAGACCAAAACCTGTTCGCTCGCAGCTTTGGTTTGAAAATAGTGGGTTGGTGAAACAGAAGGATACAAATACAATATTGTGTCTACAATTTCCCTCAAATTAACTTACTTGGTTTTGTACTGTTGATAAAGTTACTTTAGGACTTTTTGCGATCACCCTCATGAGCAAACTAACACCTATTCAGAAATGACACTCTTTTTGCTTACTGTGATTTGACCATCATCTCGTATAAATAAAAAACATAATAATTAAATATAAAAACAACCCCAACGGATAATGTTTTTTTGCCCGCATAACTGTGCAGTTTTTTAAAACTTTGTAATAGACGGCATCCCATGCCGGTGAATGGCTTTGGACTTTCAATTGATTTTTTTTTTGTTTGTTTTTTTGGTTTTTGGAGAGTACTCTTACTTGATAATGAGCTCACCTATCATTAAACAACAATTATGATATTATTGTAGACAATACATTTTGCACACCTCTTCCTCCCACAAATCATCAAATGCATATTGCAATTAGAAGCTTATTTGGTTGGCTTTAAACAATATTTTGTCTATGAAGATAAAGAAAGTAATTCATTTTTTTAACTATATATAATATCCCTATATTTTTTTTTTTTTTTATCCAACAAGATAATGAGGGTTTCGGGGATGAAGGAGGAACTAGTCTAGATACATTTGCACAATGTTTAGTCATAGCTTTTGTAGGTCAGCACCAATAGATTCCGAAGTCCGAAACCATTAAGTCCTATTCATTTGAGTCCATATTACCATATAATAATAAAAAAACATCCCTATATTTGCCACTCATTAAGCAAAGCACAGAACTAATAACAACATGTTTTGAACTTAATGTGAGTCAATACTTATAAAGATATAAAGCTATTTAAATCAATGATAATTGTAAGAAGCGTACCATCAAATCTGTTGCTATACAAAGTGATTCATGACTCAAATATCTTTCACAAAAATGCTTGCCCCATCTGACTGTACTCTAATAATATAGATAGTCCCTTTTTTGTAAGACAAAATGGAAATCAAATAATGCAGGTCTTCGAGAACATAATTGCAAAGACATCATTTATAAGGCATATTATATACAAACAATGTTAAGGATTTAATGCTGATATATGACACTTTAGGGCATATCTAAAACATTTTGGAGGGGGGCACATAGTGTGAATGTACTTTTAATCACATTTTAAAACTGTAAATCATTTTTGTACAAGATGATTTTATACGAATGTGTTTATATATATTGTAAAAAAAACAAAAAAAAAAAACAAAAAAATTGTATAAAATGTGTCATGTAGTAATGCTAGTACATATATTATAATTTTGTCTAATTAGTACAATCACAAATACTACTTCACCCTTTAAGCTAATTGTGAGTCTATTGTATGATCTGGCGAGTGTGGAGTGACTCACATGTAAAGTACAAACGGCGAGTGCTAGTGTCCTAGGACATCCTCCCCGTGCTGAAACAACCCCTATATACTTAGAATGTCTCGCTAGTTCACTCAACTAGTTATGAACCTCACCGTCCGCTAGACGTGAACTAACCTCTCTCATCTGCTGAAGTACAGTGAAGAATTCCATTGAGATTTCCACATTCAGCACATTTTGTCCCTGTAACTATAAACTTTACTCACCCAAATTGGTAGGGTAACCGCCAGACAAATCTCCAGATTTTTTAGAAAAAGTGAAACAAATAAAAGCAGTCAATCCTTTAGAATTCACTGTAATATGTCTATAAATTACATTTTAAGAACTTAACCTCGTCAAATGTAGTTAGGTCACCCTTTACTAAACACTGAGTATAAGACTGTCATTCCTCACACAACAAACATTCAGTCGAAAATCAATCCCGAAAACACATGCTCGATAAATAAATTAGATAAATGACCTATATGCCATACAATTGGTTTCTAGTTGAACCCGTCATTCTCACCATACCAAACGCTCCGCAGAGGCACGCTCTGAAGAACATCCCCAATATAAAACCCCTACAGTGGAATGCTATCAACAAACTCATTATATAAAAGCTTTTCAAGTAGAAATATATCATAAACACATAGCACACATATACTACACGCTATTTCAACACAAAAAAATAATCTATAATGCCAGATTTGACAGATTTCTGCTACGTTGCCCGAAAAGTCAACACTATAGCTTACCAAGAAGCAACAAGCATAATGTGTAGTTTTTATTTATTAACCCTGGTATTATTTTTGTATCACAAATAGTCTTGAACCAGAATTTTCCAGCACTCTTATTCTTAGTTTACCTAATGACATCGTTTCCATCCTACACCAAACCATCATCAGTCACTTGTATCATATAATCTGGTACAAAACAGGCATATAAAGAAAAAATTAACAGACAACAGTATGCAGCGCTACACCATCAGATTATCCACATTCAACATGAAGTTGTGAACTTATACAGGGTTTATATGGGTTTTTAAAAAGTCTTAATTTGCAGATTAAGGCCTTAAAAGTCCTAAATCAGAGCAGAAAGTTGTAAATTCATAAAAGTCATGCTGAAAATGATGATCTTCCTCTGTATTTTTGTCTTGTTTTCCAGTCCAAACTATCTAAACATCCCTATAAAAATTAGCAGCGTTTAGACTTATAAGATAGTCAATATCATACTGAAGTCTTGTTTTTGTTCTCATGAAATGTAACAAACCAAAATTAAGTGAAGTTTAATGCTTAAAACAGATACACAAACCTGTCGCATCGAAGTGTACATAAACGCTTTCCTCTGATTATAAGTTTGGAATCTTTCTCAGACCCATTGGAAGATAGAATCTTCGTGTTTTAATCCCTACTCACTTCCTACTAGCTTCTTAAAGTAAATTAACATCTTGATTTACAATCATCTTACAAATCACTGTTGAAGAAATACACTTTTTTACAGTGTATCAAAAGGTGACAGTAAATAGTTATATTTCCTATTAGACATCATTTCTGAAGCATTAGTATTCAAACCATTTAAATTATTTTAGTTTTATTATTAGTTAATTTGGCTAATTCTCAAGATACATACACAAATGAATTCTAATCTTGTACCTACACATAGACTTTATTAATGGCTAAAATTATTTTTTTGATACTCTCCTTTGATAGATGGTACTCATCGTATAGTGGAAACCTAATTGTGACAGTTGGCAGCTCTAAATCCAGAGATGTGTAAAATCTACCATACCATCTCAATCCTGTCCGAGAACCGCACTTCCTGTGCTCTCTGTGTGGATGAAGATCTTATCAACACCACCCAGCATGACAAAACAGCCCTGAGCTGACACACAGCATTGTATGATAAAGCAATTTCTCCGTTGGTTTAATGAGGCCCGCCGCGGGTCCATAAACTGAGTGTTCCTCTCATGTAGAGAGGCCTTTGCATCCAGACCCCATACAGATGTTACCGCATAAACTCACGCAGCGTCACTAGAAAAACTACAGCGCAAGACACGTCATTGGACTGCTAAACATCCACAAACTTCTTCATTATGGGATGAACTTCAGGTGAAACCTGTGAGTACGTTCATTAACAAAACTCAAACTAATGTATACATCTCCATTTGTATTAATACTACCCTAATTTTTTATGGTTATTGTGACGTGGAAAACTTACCTGCCATCACCAAAGGCTATAAATCTATTCACAAAATCAAATATCAGTCAACAATAATAACAAATTTTCACACATAACATTTTAATTCTACCTTATAAGAATATATTTTAACATATTTTGTATTCATTCACTTTATGTACTAGAGCAAACACTTGAATTTATCAGCTAGTCCTTACTAACCATACCAGTCTTCAGTGTCACGAGAGTGCTACATCAGAATACTCCATAATAACATACTGAAATTCGCTGCTACAATAAACAATTCTTAGTTAAATATCCTAAGAGTTGAAATCACAGTTGTGCGCGCTTAAATATTGTTTGTAAAAAAATGATAATATGATAAAGTCTCATATCCACCAATAAGTTCACATACACAATGTAACTTACATTAGAATTTCACTGAAGTATGATTCCTAAAAAAAAAAAAAAGCATAAATAAACTTACACAGTTCTGGGTCATTGATCTTCAACACCTCCATTAACTAAAAAGGCAAACCTAAAAATCCAGGAGCGGTTCAATCCGATGTTATCCAGAAAGAACGTCTACACCTAAAAAAGATTGAGGAAACCTTCCAGAATCTTAAAGCTCACCTCCTGACCATGTATTTGACCGAAATCAACTTGCAACACAGTGAATAAAACCGACACAACTCACAATAATACTATTCATAAATAAGGAAGAATATTGGTGGGGGGATGTTCATAAATTTCTGGCTAATCATATTTTTTTTTAGTAATTGAACTTAGGAAGCTAAGCTTCTAAAAGAACCCCGTTCTTCCTCCAACAGGCACATGTCTTCGGGAGGCATATTCAAGGAAGCAAAGGGTGTATACATCTTCTTTGTTGATCAACACTTAGAGAAGAGCCATAAACATGGTATGGCTGCGTATGAGCATAAAAACAAAAATAAGGTCGGTAAGAAAAGAGAGTTGAAAGACTTGATAACACAAGACCTTGAGAAAGAAAATGCTCATGGAACTGAGAACATGGACACAACATATAAAACACCCGCTCAAAAACAGCAAACGGAGCAACTGTTGCTTGGATGACAAGGAGCGTCTTAAAAAGGTAACCACATTTAATTTCTCTTTTGATAACACAGTAAAGTTTTGCTTTTATTTTTAATGTTTCTTTATGAAGTTTTACATGCTGAATATGAAAATCACATTACTTTTTGTGTATCATTAACAGTGCTCATGAAAATAAAAAAAAATGTTGAAAAGCTAATCTGTTATTGCTTATGCATAAAAGTGACATGCTACACACACAGAATACTGAGCACACCAGATTTAACATAACATGAGCTATTTCTATCATTTACAAACAAATCAGATATAAGTTATAGATTAATAAATGTATTATTCTTACGCAAAAGGAAACACCAGCAATCACACTTACTCACATTCATGTTGTTCCAAACCTGTATGTTCTTTTTTTTTCAGTAGCCACAGCATGAAGAATTTTTGTAGAATCTTTACACAGCTCACACAACTAGTGATGTCTGTTCCAAAGAAGGCTCAGAAAGAACCAAAGAACACAATAAAAGTAGTCAATATGACTTGTGTGTAATATTCAAAGTCTTCTGAAATCATGTAATAAGTGAAGAACAGATTGAAATTGATTGTTCAATTGTTTGTTCTCAAATAAAAAATAACACCATAGTCATACAGATATGGAATGACATGAGGGCAAGCAAATAATGACATAATTTTACTTTTGGTGAAGTTTTCCTTTTAGCGAGTATTGCATAGTATAGAATAATTGACGTATTTTCATCTACAGAGCTTCAGTGATATACCACGAGCGATGAGAGACTGGTCTAAAGTCACACTGGAGACTGATCCTTGTGTTGGCTTCACCAGGCAGGCCGTGGTGGACTTCATGGATACAGTCACGATGGACGCTAAAAGACTTTCTAAAGCTGGTATGAGTGCATGATTAAAATAATGCAGTATATACTTCAGTATTTCATACTGTCCTCCTAGCCTGTCCTTCTTATTTTGCCTGTTAGTCCTAAACATACTTCTCACAGCTTCTTCTGTTAATCATGCTTATGCTTATGCGTTTTTTAGCATTTAAAACATTAATGCTTCTATGTTTTGGGGTCAAAAGCTGTACAATTTTAGTGTATGACCACATTTAGCTTCTTAAAAGAGCCGATAACGTAACTGGTGACAATACATCCACGCCAGTAGGTGGCAGAATAGGGTCCAAGACTGTTGTGGAATTGGGCAGTGAAACTATAAAAATATACATAACAAATATGTTCATGTTTCAAAAATAAACAAATTTACTATGGGGCTTCGCTTAAGCCAGGACTAGACCTCCTTTACAAAAATGCCTTAGAAGAAAACATTACAGGTGTGCATCCTGACACAGAACAACGACACTGACAAATTTTAAGAAATGTCGGAGCAAGATATTTTCAGTTGAGACAGCTCAAACATGCATTTTAGTCTGGGACAAGCTTAAGCCTTGTCTGTGAAACCGGGGGTATATATACAGTGCTGGGTGTTAACTAAGCTGGATTACATAATCAAATTGAAAATGAAATAAAGTACTTGTAATTAGATTATATTACCTTTTAAAATACTCATAATCAGATGAGAATTACTTTTAAATATTATTCATACAATGGCAGTAAATAATTCATAATTTATTGATTCACCTCAGTTCTTTTTTGTCTTTAAAATTATTTCCAAATGAACCTAATAGTTATATACATGAGACCAATAATTATGTTACTTACTTTAAAGTTACTAAACAGTGCTGATGCATAGCTGTGAAATAGTGTGTCTTATCCAGTGACCTCCTCTAATTATTAATATCGGAAGCCTGGACAAAAATATTTCAAGCCTGAAAGACTTTGGCCATGTAATTTCATGTTTTCGTGTTTATTAATGTTTAGTTCAATGGAATCAATCATCAACATCAGCAACACTTATTACGGACAAACCCTCGACATCCAAACAAGACACACCATACAACAAACAAAACACAACACAGAGACCACCAACCAAATATCCACATATATTACCATGTGTACTAAACTCCAAATGATTCCCCAAATTTGAAAATGCCTACTGAAACTTAGTGCCAAGATCCCCAAGGTCCTAAGGTTTTGTGATAAGGATCCCACAAGGTTCTTTGACATTATTTTTATGATTTTGGATAATTATGTAAGCTCGGTACACGATAACACATTTCAAACTACTTGATGTAACAAGATTAAAAATAATGTCATCTAAAAGTATCAAACGTAGTCAGACTGTCATACCATAATATGTGTCTTCAGATTATGTTAACTGACTAACAAATTTTCATCATGATAATTATGTAATCGATAATCATTGACAGATAATCTACCAGCCCCTATGTGTTGAGAAGAGAGATAAACATGTGGCACAGTACATAGACAGAAGACCCGCTAAAACAATTGATCATATTAAGAGCACATATTAAATTAAATCGATTACAAGATAATTTTTTATGCCATTTATGTTCATAAGCAATTTGATTATTTATCCCGAACCTGAAGAGTACATGCATAAGTACATCAGAGACGTTTTTCATTATAGTAAACAATTTATAGATGTTTTTAAATCTGAATATTTGTTTTCTGTCAGTGATCTTCTCTGGAAAGCTAATCAAATATCCGTCGTTCCATTTTCAGGTTGATGTAAAATCTGAATCCTCAAGTACCAGCATCACACTTACCCTCCTAACAATCTCTGAGGACAAGTAGAAGGGAGTTAGGAACATGCTAAATAACGACAAATCCCAGAAAACCCCAAAAGGTATTGACCGGAAAAAAAAATATGCTAACTGTAACTGTCCCAGGACCTTCAAGCAACCTGTAAAAGCACCATTTGGAAGTGGACAGGTGGAGTACAAGACTGTGACTGGGCTCTGTGATAAGCCACACAATCTTCAACCAGAAAGGGGAAATTTCCATTATGTCCAACCAAACGTCATTCTGGATGCTTAGCTTATAAGAGGCCCCAATACATGCTAACACATTACCCATCCACACTTTCTTTATGATCCTCGATCACCAACCTCAAAGAGTCTGTCTGTCTATACCTGAACCCTTTGAGAGGGAGACGTGTGCTATCATCTAATGTTTGGAATCAACACGGGACATCGATATCTACCTTTCAAGATACGTTCACAGTTAACTCCACCCTATCTTCATCCCGGGACGACGACACCACGGGGACAGAAAACAACTGCTTCCCCTATCACTCAGCCAGCGCTGCTGCAGCATCTAGAAACACTATGACTAGCTCTTATCTGCCCCTATCTCTCTCTTTACCTATTGCCACTCCTAGTGAACTGATATTAATTATCAGATTATTACATTTAGTATTACAATTATTACTTTTTATTTATTACTGG
>JADLZN010001286.1:0-135274 GCA_018155175.1 Sinocyclocheilus anophthalmus
GTTATAGCAGAACTCTACTATAAATGGAAATATACTTAAAGTTGAAGTGTGGAATTTCTGCATCACTAAGGGCACCAACCAATCCTTTGCTAAGTGTTGCATGGGCTGGAATGGACTGTGACTTTGCAGAATGTATTATCTGTTATTTTTCACATCAAACAACCGGGTTATTTCTTTAGATTATTAGGCAGATTTGAGGTTAATACTTCGCACAGCCAACCAAGGAGAAAAAAAGAATTTGGCTACGTCCAAATATGCATACTTCCCTACTATATAATAAACAAACAACAGTATATGAAAAGAGTAGCCTAGTATTCATAAAACATAAGGCCAATAGCACCCAGTGACCTACTTATTTCTTATGAAGTGCGGATCCAGTGAATAGTTGTAAATGGCAACTGATGCTGTAGGTCGCATGACAATGACACATGACGAATGTAGTATTGCCAGATTACATTCATACGACATACTTATATACTATCGAATGCATTTTTTTAACAGTCAAGAAGTACTTATTCAAAAGAGGTAGGTCCAATCTACTCCCTTACTTGACGGCTGATAACAGTAGCATAATGAACTAAATTGTTTATAGTGTTTTTAAAGGGGTCATATGACGTGGCTAAAAAGAACACTATTTTGTTTATTTGGTGTAATGCAATTAATGCAATTTTCACTTTATTTTCTATTTCAATTTGACTGTCCATAACAGCATTGTCTCGACCAGTTTTGTGAGTTTGTAGGTTGAATACCTGTTTAACTTGAATAATGGCCAACCCAGGCTAATTGGAAATGCCTGCCTCTAAATGCATTTCTGCAACACCATTATTACGTTCCTTACTGCACGTTTCAAGGCAGCTTCAAAGTGAAATTGAGTCCCATTGATTTTAGCATAAAACGCACTGGTTCAAGACGTGACCCTGCACATTTTATTGTTCGGGTGGGTATCAAGGTCATTTTCATGTATGTTTGGTCTGTTGTTTTTTGAATACGATCTGGATTTGCAAATACCGATATGGTGTCGGTAGAGCTTCATAAGATCAAGATTTCTCCCCAGGGTGATCTCTAAAGAGTTCAATGCTGCTCTATCGTGTTGGAATATCCCCTACACCAAAACACCTCAACCCTAAGACCTACCTTATGCACATTAACAGAATGCAAAACTTGGTATAAACAACGCTTACCGTACCACATCACACCCCGTGCAATTTGAACTTTCTTATATGCAGGTTTGAACTGTTTTGTGGAACCGTAGTTTCACGGGATTCGTACCCGAGCTCTTCACCTCTCAAGGCTAACTCCTACTGCTGAGCTCTAACCGAACAAGACCATAATTAATATGAAGCTGGATTTGACGCTAACGTTCAAAAGTCTCAGTTTTCCAAATGTTGCAGCACTGTAAAATTATATTTGAATTCATAACATAATGTTCCTCAAGTAATTATGTGAAAATTAGGATTTATTAATCGAAACTGTGGCCCTTCAAATCATACTTTGTGTGAAAAGGAATAAAAGTTGTCAATTTTATTGCCTCTAGTGTTTATTTCAACTGCGAACTGCAGCGATTTGTGTGTATAGGTATGTTTTTTCAGTTTTGCAGAAATGTATTTAGAGGCACGTATTTCCAGTGAGCCTATGCTGATAATGGCAGATGGTGGAGGTGTAAAACTAGTCTGAAAAAGTTGAGTCATTTGTTGTGGTTCTGTTTGCTGTTAGTGACACAGAAATTGCACACTTCACCTTTAAATTTGATTCAATTTTGAAACAATGTAGCATTAATACATTTTTAGCTAATAATAATACTACTTTCATCTCTTTTAAACATATTTTGCTGTAATTAATCCCCCTAAAATTTTACCGTGATCAAATCCCACTTAATTTCCTCCTAAATCAGTCCAGAAAAAAGTGCAAAAATCATTCAGCTTGTGTGTGGGCTTACAAACAAGACAGAAGTGCCATAGAAATGCATTGCTTACAGAAAATAGTAAATGCAATGATTCACACACTTACAGAAAGTGTACAAGCAACTAATTTAAACCATATGTCCGCCTCATGTTAAGTATTAAGCTATTATAGTTTTTGTTTTAATTGCTTTTGATCATTTGTTTTATTTTTTCCAGACATTTTTGTCCCGCTTAGCCTATACTTAATTGCTTTGGATAAAAGTGTCTGCTTTATGAATAAATATAAATAGTTTGGTTTATAACATCTGTACCTGCTCAATTCTCTCTACCTTTCCATCCCCCAGTCACTCTTTTACATTCCCCTATACGCATGCGTGCACACACACACACGCGCAGATGTGTGGGCCATCCACTGCCTTCTGTGTGTGGAAATGAAGATGTCATTACATTAGCAGTTGAATAGCAATACCCCCCACATGAATAAGAGGTGAATGAGCCCCCCATCCTGAATAGCTGCCCCCTCTGCCCAACTGTTAGTACAGTTTTACGCAGCGCAAACGATTGGCCAGAGCCCCTGGGCATGCGCAAGTTCAGCCTAGAGCGCTCTGTTAGGATTACCTCTACAGCCTCTTTAGCATGTTAAAAGAGAAGCGCTTTTCAATAGCAGAGAGGAGATTGAGTTTGAGTGGAGTGTGTGTGTGTGTGTTTTCATGCCTTTTCACTCTTTGGATGTTGTCTTGAACAAGATGTTTTCATTATACTAGTGTTCCCCCACTCACATGCACAGTTGTACACAAGTTCTTGACACTTCTAGAAGCTCAGACTCTTTTTACTGTTGTTGTAGCAGCTTGCTGGTTGTCTATCGCTTTGAATGTCCCTCATGTGCATTTGTGCATGTGGTACTTATAAAAATGAACAGGAGGAGGAGAGAGATTGAGTGGCATCTGAATAGGCCCAAGCGTTTTATTGGATTTGATTTTCCAGAACTCTGCAGAGACACTGACAGGGTTTTGAGGGAAGGTCTCTAGCGTGACTGGGGCTACCATTCTTTTTGTCAGTTTATTTAAACATGATATTGTGTCCCTTTATGTTTGTGTAGGATTTTTTTTTTTTTTTTTTTTTTTTTTTTTTTTTTTTTTTTTTGTGTATATTTTGTTTGTATTTTAGTTCGATATTTATTGCTTTTACTTATATATATCCTTTGTCTATGCTGGTATTTGTTTAGTTGGTAATAGTTTTTTGTTAATTTTGTTTCAAATTTCTTTTTGTTTATTTTGCTGTTTTTTTGATTTGTAGGAGGTATTTTATTTCTTTTGTTTCTTTTTTGTTTAGTTCGGGTAATTGGTTTTTCTTTTGATGCTTTTTTGGTCTTGATTTTATTGGCCTTTTGTTTGCAAGTTGTTTTTTGCTTTTTTTTTTGGTTGTTTAGTGTTTTGTGCCGTTTTTTTGGTTGTTTGTTTTGTTTTTGTTCTGGAGTTATTTTCTTTGAGATATTAAAAGGTTGTTTGTTGCTGGACTCTTTTGCCACATTTGTCTCAATCAAGCAAATACATTATTTTATATGACATATTATCATATTTGGCAACAAACAGATGAGAAAATTGTGAATCTTTTAATTTGTTGGGCTTGCAAACTTCTGATTCAGTGAAAAATATACTCCCATATAGTATTTGTCCACTTTAGTTTTAGTGATTTGTAATTGACTTTAATTGATTACAGAAGCTGATTTTGTTGACACCTTAGTTTGTTTCTTTTCCCAAGCACTTGTCAAGAACAAACAGATCACTTTTTTGGCCTCATTTAGATTTATCCTTTATCTCATGACACCATGGGTCCAGTTGGAGCTGAAAGAGTCGTGGGGTCAAATCCCTCTTTTAATTACAGAGCTCCGTGGGTTCTGCGCGCCTCAGGCATACTATCTGTAGTATATTAGCCAGGAAGCAATAGCCTCCCGATTCTCGAGACTAACAAAGAAAAGAACAGATCTCCTTTTTCCCGTTCTTTTTTTCTGGCTTCGTTATTTAAATGTATGTTTCTGCAGGCGCTACCTGAAGCTACCTTTCTTTACTTCACCCAAGTTCATACCCCGGGGGTCTTTTTTTTGTGTGAAGGGATTTGATTCACCTGGCAACAAATGTTATGGTCGTTTACCTCTTTGAGGATGAGTGATTTAGATTTTCAAAATGCTGTGCAAAGGGCATTGCGTAGAGTAATATGTTTTATATAGGTATGTTTTAAAAAAAAAAAAAGAGTCAATGAGTTTACATGTATCTGCATACATAATATATATAGAGATAATTTTATTTATACATAATTTACAGATTTACACATAATTAGATTTTATTTGTCTACAACCAATTTTTTGGTATTTCTTCATAAATCTTTGTATTACACTACTGTTCAAGTTTGGTTCAAAGTTTATTTATTTTTTTGTCTCTCTCCATGCTATCTTTTATTTGATCCAAATACATTCAAAACAGTAATGTAAAATAATTTATGACGCATTTAACTATATTAGTTTTCTGTGTGAATAGATGTAAAAGGTAATTTATTCTTGTGATGCAAAGCTGAATTTTTCAGCAGCATTACTCCAGTCAGTGTCACATGATCCTTCCAAAATCCTTCCTGACATAATGCTTTGGCAGCTCAGAGCCTTTATTTTTACTTACTCATGTTTGAAAACAGTTCTGCTCCTTTATTAACTTCATATTTTTGTGGAAACCTGAGATATACAGTCCTAAAGACACATTTATTTGAAGGTAAATCGTCTGTAACGTTAAAATGTCTTTACTTACTCTCACCTTTGATAATTATAGCATCCTTTGCTGAATGAAAAGTATTATTTTCTTTAATAATAATGAATAAACAATCTTACTGACCTCAACCTTTGAACGCTAGTGTATGTTTTCTTTAAGAATTCCCCCATAAGTAAACATCCATCGTCATGTGTGTCCAAACGTTTTGACTGGTGCTGTGAAACAAAAGTGGAGTCAGGTCAGTGATTTATAAGCTCAGCAGGTTTATTATCATGACCATAATAGTACAGCTGGATCACGAATGTTGAGGTTTGATGGGGGAATAAAACCTGTGGGTGTGCATTATGATGTACGATCAGATTATCTCTGAGTCATGCGAGTCGTTCAGCGTGATGTGACATTTTCTGATGGTTGTCTTAATAGATTTAATGCCTGTAGTCATGATTTGTAGGTAAGATCTGTTCAGAATAAATAACTTCGATGACATAAAATATGCCTTATTATGAATTCCTTCTCTACAGGCGGCCGAGGGGGTGACCTTCATTGGTCCTGACACGCATGCCATCCAGGCCATGGGGGATAAGATCGAGAGCAAACTCATCGCCAAAGCTGCCAAAGTCAACACCATCCCAGGATTTGATGGGGTGGTCAAGGTCAGATCAACGTTTGGGATGTTTTATTTATTTCTTGATTTTTATTTTTGTCCTCAGTCTTTTCACATCCATTACTTCTCACATGCTGTTTATCTTAAAAAAAAAATTCACAAACACTTTTTCTTTTGGCCAACTTCATGATGGGTGCTTTATCAAAACCATTTTCTATTACGCTTCTAGCTGAGCTAAACAAACAGCATCTTGATAAAACACAGAAATACAGTACATACAGGTACATCTCAATAAATTAGAATGTCGTGGAAAAGCTCATTTATTTCAGTAATTCAACTCAAATTGTGAAACTTGTGTATTAAATAAATTCAGTGCACACAGACTGAATTAGTTTAAGTATTTGTTTTTTTTAATTGTGATGATTTTGGTTCACATTTAACAAGAACCCACCAATTCACTATCTCAACAAATTAGAATACTGTAATAATACTTCATAAGACCATAAAAAAAAACATTTTTTTTTAGTGAATGTTGGCCTTCTGGAAAGTATGTTCATTTGCTGTCCATGTACTCAATACTTGGTAGGGGCTCCTTTTGCTTTAATTACTGCCTCACTTCGGCGTGGCATGGAGGTGATCAGTTTGTGGCACTGCTGAGGTAGTATGGAAGCCCAGGTTTCTTTGACATGGCCTTCAGCTCATCTGCATTTTTTTTGGTCTCTTGTTTCTCATTTTGCTCTTGACAGTACCCCATAGATTCTCTTTGGGGTTCAGTTCTATCATGGTGAGTTTGCTGGCCAGTCAAGCACACCAACCCCATGGTCATTTAACCAACTTTTGGTACATTTTGTAATGAACCAGTTTTTGGTGCTTTTGGCAGTGTGGGCAGGTGCCCAATCCTGCTGGAAAATGAAATCAGCATCTTCAAAAGCTGGTCAGCAGAAGGAAGCATGAAGTGCTCCAAAATTTCTTGGTAAACGGGTGCAGTGACGTTGGTTTTCAAAAAACACAATGGATCAACACTAGCAGATGACATTGCACCCCCAAATCATAACAGACTGTGGAAACTTAACACTGGACTCTTCAAGCAACTTGGGCTATGAGCTTCTCCACCCGCCTATCTCTCCAACTCTATGACCATTGGTATTGCATTGGTTTCCAAATGAAATACCAAACTTGCTCTCATCTGAAAAGAGGACTTTGGACCACTGGTCAACAGTTCAGTTCTTCTTCTCCTTAGCCCAGGTTAAGACGCCTCTGACGTTGTCTGTGGTTCAGGATTGGCTTAAAACAAGAGGAAATACGACAACTGTAGCCATATTCCTTGACACGTCTGTGTGTGGTGGCATTCCTGATTGATGCCTTGGACCCCCATCCCAGTCCATTCCTTTTGAGTTCCACAGGTCCAATCGTGAATCTGTTTTGCTTGACAAGCCTCATAAGGGCTGCGGTTCTCTCTCTGTTGGTTGTTGCGATCTCTTTGTCCCGACAACTTTTTCCTTTCCACTCACGTTCTGTTAACTTGCTTGGCTTACAGCACTCTGTGACCAGTCCAGCTATCTTTGGCAATGAATGTTTGTGGCTTAACCCTCCTTGTGAAGGGTGTCAACGATTGTCTTCTGGACAACTGTCAGATAAGCAGCCTTCCCCATGATTGTGTAGCCTAGTGAAACAAACTGAGAGACCATTTTGAAGGTTCAGGGAAACCTTGCAGGTGTTTTGCCTGATGTATCGATTCTGTCATTCCACCATATTCAATTTTTTGAGATTGTGGGGGGGTTAAATGTGAGCCAAAATCTTTACAGTTAAAAGAACCAAAGACTTAAAACTACTTCAGTCTGTGTGCTTGAATTTATTTAAAACACGAGTTTTCTCACCATTTGATGTAAAGGTTTGACTACTAAATAAATAAACTTTTTTCCACAACATCTAATTTATTGAATATGCACCTTGTAGGGTGACCCTGACCACAAAACGCCGTAATATGGGTCAATTTCGTCTTGAAATTGAGATTGATCCATCACTAAATCTGATTAAATAAGCTTTCCATTGATGGATGGTTTGTTAGAATAGGACAATATTTGGGCGAGATACAACTATTTGAAAACCTGGAATCTGAGGGTGCAAAAAAATCTAAATATTGAGAAAATCGCCTTTAAAATTGTCCAAACTAAGTTCTTAGCAATGCATATTACTATCAAAAATGAATTTTGATTATTTACAGTAGTAATTTACAAAATGATATATCGATACGGAACAGTGATCTTTAACGCCCTCCTTAATATTCTAATGATTTTTGGAATAAAAGAAAAATGGATAATTATGACCCATACTATGTTTTGTTGGCTATTGCTTCAAATATACCCCCCAGCGACTTAAGACTGGTTATTGTGCTCCAGGGTCACATATGTGGTGCAGATAATAATATACATATGTTATGTAGTATATAATGTGCAGTGCATGCTTTATACCATTCAAAAATTTGTGTTTGGTAAGATTTTTGTTAATGTTCTTGAAAGAAGTCTCTGCTGCTCACCAAAACTGTATTTATTCGATCAAAAATACAATAAAAACAGTTTGTCAACTATTATTATTACAATTTAAAATAACTTTTTTATATTAAAATGTTTTTTAAATGTTATTTATTTCTGTGATGCAAAGCGGAATTTTTTTCTCGCAAACAGTACTTCTCAAGATCTTCAAGAAATCATTCTGTATGCTAATTATGCGCTGCTCAAAAAAAAACTACTTTCTCCTTACATCATGATAACAAACTATTAAGTAACATTATATTTACATAAAATGCTTTCAATGTGGAAGTGTCACAGAGAATTCGGGATATCATTTTTGCAGTTTTGACTGTAATTGGTATACTAAACTACAGTCATGTAGCTTTTTTGAAACGGTTAAAGATTTTTATGTTTTTTTTTTAAAGAATACATGGCTCTTTCTGCTCACTCGAACCTCATTTATTTTGTCCAAAGGACAAGCAAATCGAATATGTGAAATAAAAATAAAGTGCTATTTTACAATAAACACTGCTTTCTATTTTTAATCATATTAAAAATGTGATTTCCCACAGCTGAGTTTTAGCATCCTTGACTCCGTTCTTCAGTGTCCATAACTGATCTCCTTCAGAATCATTTAATGTTATTTTGCATGTTCAATAAACATTGATTCCTTATTATTATTATCATCATCTATAGTTAAAACAGTGTAGTACCTGTTTTTTTCAGAAAGAGCCAAAATCAACCGGTTTTTCTTTCCTGAAAAAAAAACCTTGTTGTAGACATACACACTATGACCATAATGTCAAAAACGTGGAGTCAGTATAATTGTTTTTATTTTTAAAAAAAGAATTAATGAAATTAAATCCTTTTATTATTTCACCATGATGCCTTAAATCTGTTCAAAAGTATGATAAATACATTATAAATGTTACAAAATATTTATCTTTCCAGATAAATGCTGTTCTTAAAACTTTTCTTCCCCCCCCCTCTTCTTTAAAGAGAACCAGGAGTCCCAAAAAAATGTAACACTCTGTTTTCATTTTCAACAACAACAACAAAATAATAATAGGATTTTTTTTTCTTTTTTTGATCAGGCAAATCGAAATTACAATGGTTTCTGATGGATCATCGTGATGTAGCTAATGATGCTGAACCAGCTTTGCGACAAATCACAGGAATAATTACTTTTTTTAACATCTATCAAATATAAAATATATGCAAAATGTTAATATTTTTTGCTGTACTTTGGCTCAATAAATTCAGGCTGGGGTGGCTTCTTTAAAACATTAAAACTTACTGTTCATAACTGACCTGGTAGTGTACTTCATTGATTTGTTACTTTGTTACTTCTAACACTGTACAATTAACAGCATTTTACTGTAAATTACATGAAATCTACAGATGCTTTTTACAGTTTTTTTTTTTCCCTGTATATAGTACGGGAACTTAGTGTTAACCTATTAGGTTTTTTTTTTTTTTTTTTTTAACCTTTAGGCCTTTTTGCAATGATTTAGACTGTTTAAAATGACAACTCACTTTTACATGTGCCAACGATTTCTGTTTTAAAATAAAACATCAGTTTACTGTTTTGTTCTTTTGAACTTTCTTTTAATCAAATAATACTGAAGCAAATCAGAGTTTCTACAAATATATTAACTGTTTTCAATAACTAATTTAAGGATTTGAATTTAATAATAATAAATGTTACCCGAGCACCAGATCAGCACATTAGAATGATTTCTGAAGGATCATGTGACACTGAAGTCATGGAGTATGATGCTGAAAGTCACTTTGCATCACAGGATAACTTAAATTTTGACTATATATATTCCATCGACATTATTTTAAAATTACATTGAATATTTAAAAATATGACTTGGTTTGATATTCAATTATTCATCAAATAAATGCAGTCTTTTTGAGCAGAAGAGACTTCTTTCAAAAACCTTTCAAGTATCTTACTGACCCCAAACTTTTTCAACAGTAGTGTGTGTGTGAGTACATATACGTGCTTGGTTGCAAAGCTCTGAACTACAGTAAAGCTACATATCAGTCCTTTAAAGCGTCTTTAAACTCTCGTCTCTATTCGTTTTCTCCCTCCCCCTTCCATCCCCTCCTCCTGCATGCTGTTTAAAAGGCTTTTAATGGCCGTGTGTAGTGGCCGTTTTGACACTTCCTGAGCTGATAGGGCTCTATAAAGCAAAGATGTGCCGCATGACACTCTGATTGTATGGGCATTACCATCTGTGAACCTTCTCAACGACCCTGATAACATCAGCACACTGATCACAGTCTGACTCTCACACACACGCCAACATCTCTCCTTTAGTCCCTTCTGCTGCATTTCTCACCTTAGCTTAACTTCATTTAATGCTAGTGTAGATCTCTGCTGTTAATGTATTTTGACATCTGGTGAGAAAGAACAAGATTAAATATGACCTATTGTCACTAAACTTGCAATCTGAAAGGAATCACAGCAGCAATTTGGGCAGGAAATTATTTTTACGTGCAAAAAACACATAACATAGTAATTGCCCATTGTTTTAGAGTAAATCTGGCAGTCTTCCAAGTATTTGATGTAATTAAAAAAAAAAGTTTGAAAAGTTTTTCACGAGAAAATGGAAAAACTTATGTCACAGAAATGTAACAGTGGGCCTTAACACTCATCAATTTGTAATGTTATTTATACAACAAAGTACATTAGATAATTCCTAGATGAACTTTTCAAATGAATTGCCTGTTTCAGGTATTATACAAGTATAAGATTTGAATGAGGGTTTCTTCAAGTCACTTCAGTCATTGTCAACACAGTCTCAGGTGTTGATTTATTATTATATCAATTAAAACAACCCAGTTTCAGCTATTTTCTTTTTGTTACACAATGTTAAAACTTTAGATCAAATTTAAATCCCATTTTAAACTATTGTGGATTTACCCTTGCCTTCATTTATTTATTTTTTCTACTTTTCCAAGTCCTACTTTTGTAATTACAGATTCTATTGTTAAACTTTTGTCCTAGACCCAAGCTTTTTAATTTTGAAACTGAAAATCCATCATAAAATTATTTATTACATTCAAAATCATAAATAGTGGTCTTAAAAAATGAAATCTGATCCAGAAGTGCTCTTAAGTGAAGAAACCCACATCAGTCTTTTGGTTTCATAGGGTTAAAACCATTGAACATAACTATCATCAGTATGATTTGCTGATCAGGTGACTTTTGGTCAAATCTGAACATTTAACCTTCAATCACAAAATCTGCCTAGGTAATAAAAACTACTATGTTATGTTGCTCCCCCTGCTGGACAAGATGAGGAACTGAATTATCTTATGTGCTGCAGGCCATATCTCACAAACAGTTATGCATTTACTAAGCAAGGTGATGTTTTTTTTTATTTCAGGATGCGGAAGAGGCTGTGAAAATTGCAGGAGAAATTGGTAAGGGTCATTAAAATGTGGACATTTTTATAGTAGTTTTCATCTATCAAGAATAAGGTGATTGTGATAAATCAAACTGAGAATGTGTGTCCGTCTCTTGAAGGCTACCCTGTCATGATAAAGGCATCCGCTGGTGGAGGTGGGAAAGGGATGAGGATTGCCTGGAATGATGAGGAAACCAGGTGAGACGTGAGAAAAGCAGATTTAGGGATCTTTTTAAGCAGTAATAAGAACTCTAAGGTTCTTATTTAAATAGTTGTAAGCTTTATTAGACTAATTAATTAATTAAATGAATTGGTTTTAGGTCAGTGGTATGAGGAATCAGGAATGGAAACAAACGAAGTAACCAGAGCGTTGTCATTTTTCATTTTGTAATCCACGTTTACATGTAGAAAACTAAGAGACAGACTGTACATATTGCCATTTACAAAGCAAGCCCTTAGATTCTCTCTGTGTGTCTCTCTGGTGTTGTTTTTTTTGTATTTTTTTACCTATTATGATACACACATACCGTACCTGTACCATAGAAAATTACCTCCAGAACCACGGACTGATGTTGCATCATTTCTGTTTTTGTGTTGTTTATCGACTTTAAAAGGCTTGAGATCAGTGTGTGTCAGACTAAAAAGAGACTTTGAAATGTAATTTTCACAAGTTGGATCCATGTGATGCAGCATGTGGGAAGGAGCAAGTTTTTTTTTAAATGGAAAGTAACGTGAAAAAGTGAGTTTTTATATGGTTGATTTTGGTCAAAAATCATGTTATGTTAACAGAAGTCTATCCTAATTAATTTTAGCTAAGCAGTTTATGTAAACGACTGATTAATTTGAATAATCATTTAGTTGTGTAACTCATTTTTATGTCTTTTATAGTGATAATTTATCTGTAAACAAAGATTATAATGCTCTGATTAGTCACCAGCTAATATCTTTAAAGTCTAAATATTAGGGGTGCTTCGATCAGGATTTCTGAGGCCGATCACAGAAAGCAGTATCTGCCGAACCGATTCTTTTAAAGCCTTTTTTTTAGAATATTATAAACTATTTTAGTGGTACTCCAATCAGGATTTTTAGACATTTATTCAGGGGCTGAATTTCATTTTTGAAAATGGGGGGTGATTCCCCTCTTAGGTGATTCTTGTGAGAGGAGAAACAGCTTTCACACAGGAGTCCGCTACTGATCCACAGCTGTTTACCACAAACACAACATTTATACATTTTGATTTCAAATCCAAACATTGTCACTGAAAATGCTTTTTCAGCATTGCAATTCTTTTTTTACACAGTACAGCAATACAATCTTTCAAACACATGTTTAAACAATAAACATAAGCAACACATTATTCAATCCTTTTTACTTTTCCATTTACTTCTAGATTTATATATTAAATTGCTCAAGCAAGAGGCAAAACATTTAAACTACTTTTCTTAAGTTATCACATCCCAGTTGGACGCGAATAAAATAGTTCAGCCTCTACTGCCCGTTTTTCTTGGCATTGAAACATTTACAAGCAATCCTGTTAGGGAGTACATAACAGAAATGTTCACGTTTTTCTACCTCCATGAGTGCCATCTATTATTGCCTTTTTTATCTAAAAGTGTTCTTTTCCTTTAAACCTAGCCAAAAAGTCATATGTTTTGACTGTGAAACACAGTAGACTTTCATCATGTGCATTTATGTTGTAATTACTACATTTTCGTGTCAATCGATGTTCATATTTACTGCAAATAATGCGCTGTTACTTTAATTCAGCACTTGCAGCGCAGCAAAAATAGACTCTGTGTGGAAACGATCTCTGCACTGCAGCAGAAGCACCGCTCCTGAAACGCACTGCCGGGGTAGTGCCGAAATTGGCATCATGCCAAATTATGCACCCCTGTTTTTTTTTTTTTTTTTTTTTCCCTTGTTTTTTTTTTTTTTTTCTTTGTATGGTCGGTTCTAGGAGTAGTGTGGGGGCGGGGTTAGGATTTTATTAGCAGTGTGGGTTGGGATTGGGAAATCAGGTGGAACAGCGAAAGCCTTCAACGAGGGGGTGCATAATCTGGTAGGGGTGCAGAATTCGGCACAACACTGGACAGCAACCGTGTGCAGTGTGAACGCTTTAATCCGTAAACTTGAGCGCGGAAAAAATACGCACCACATGCGCACTGCAAATGGAGTAATGTGAACCCGGCGTTATGTATGTGCGCTGCGAGTGTGCATGAGCGCCCGGTATCCAGGAGAGAAATGGTCAAACACAGCAGAAGTTGACAAGCGTCAGCAATTTCACAGAAAACTTTAGTGACGAGTGACCCTAGTCAATTGTGACTCGATGTGACAGTCCTGTGATCAACTGTGGCAGCGTGACAGTCGCTTATAGGTGGAGGAGCGATCAGATGCTTGCAAGTGGGCAGGTAGCACTGGTACGGCAGTACCGGTGTAGGGCCGAATTATGCACCCCTGTGCCAGAAGTAAGTTGACCAAGCCACCCCCTAGTTGAAGTCGCTACCTGATTGCCTAATCCTAACCCCAGCCCTAATCCTAACCCCTCCCTCACACCTACTCCTAAACCTATGAATACTAGGGGGTGCATAATCTGGCAGGGTGCAAATTTCGGCACTACACCGGCACTTCTATATTTTAGCTTTTAGAGTACCTGCACTTTTTTTTGTGCGTACCGACACTTCTGACATGTTGCCGGTACTCAATGCAAAGGTGTCAGGGTCTGGGTGATTATATGATCCCATAATATGATTAGAAAGGACGCTATATAAATCACACTACTCAGGCGGAATCACTTCTCATCTTGACCAATCACGTGAATGATGCAAGTGGAGTGTGTGGGGCGCGCAGAGTAGTAGAATAATAATTAATTATATGATTACTAATTTGAATCAGTACTTTATAACAAAAATAATACCTTAAAATTAAAAGGAGCAAGGATTTCAGCTATCACCACAATTGAAACCGGACTAAACGCCGCAAAGTCCAAAGATCCAGTAAACAAATTCAAACAGTAAGTGCAGCTAATGCAGAGAGAAAACACGGCCCATTTTCATCAGACGATTGCAGGAAAGAGAATAGGACTTACGTCCAGATGTCAGTTAAAATTATTATTTTCACAAGCGGTATTTGAGCACACTAAAATTGCCAAGTCGTGGTCTGGTTCATAAAGCTAACACGGTATGCTGATATTAATGGGCGGTCACCCCCCCCTGGCTGCTGTGTTTAGTGATTCTGAATGGATCCGTATAGTAGGCAGGCGATTTAGTGGTCTTTGGCGTGTCCCTGTGGTCCTGTTTGATCTCGCAGCTTTACTTGTGCTAATTTGTACTGAAAACTTTTATTATTGATTGATTGATTGTGGCACTATAAATACATTGTGAATTATTAAAGGTACTTATTTATTTAATATAAATAAATACAAAAATAAAAAGTAAATGAGTACTGGCACTTCTTTTTTCCACTTCAAGCACTGGACGCGATGTGGTGATTTGAAGTCATTTGCGTATTTGAGAGAGAGAGAGGCGCGCGAGGATTCACTCACATCTTTGAAAGTAACGGCCTCACACAAAGTTTTTGAATACTTTAATTAGTTATTTAATGAAGAAATATGAAGGTGAGTACTTCACCTTCAGCATTATAATTATTTCACGCGTGCCAGACAGAGACTGAGATGGCGCTGCTACATGTCGTGCCAAACCTCTCACAGCAGGCACGTCATCAGCTTGAGATCGTTTTTTTAAGATCAGCCTTTTGGGGGGCTTCAGCATCTGCTGTTGTTTCGGAACCGGGCAATGTTCCATACTTGCGGTTCGTGTGGTCTACACGTGAAAACGGCAATCGCGCCCGGATCCGCGACAAGACAATCGGTCCGAAATGAATGAGGTGGTCTCGGCTTGATTGAAAACGAACTCTGGAGCGGTTCGGTTATATTGAGAAAGCAATCCGATCTAACGGACTAGGCTATATCACAATGTATAATGGGTGATTACGTAAGTTCTGTGAAAAGCATTCATTCAAAATGAATGTCTTCGCCATTCAAAATAAAAAAGCGAATTTTTTTCATTTTATAATGCCGTCTTATTGCTCTTCTTCCTAGTAGGTGCATTTTAAAAATGTTTTCCAGATGAATCCTGGACTCCTGCTCAAAATTATAAATTAATATAAGGACAGTTGTATTAACAAATTTGGTCTGTTTAGAAACTTTGCCATGTGAAAGCGAACCGCACCAAGCATAAAAAACAACATTGTAATAATTGTAATCCCTGTTTCGGAACAAAGCAATCGATCTAAAGGTGTGAAAGCACCCTAAGACGATCAATAATCCAACGCGATATCCAGACGATAGGTGAGCGGTAGCCGTCAATCGGAGCACCTACTAAATATAGGTTTAGCAATTTATGTGTTGCATATGCTGTTATGGGTATATCAGTAAGCCATGTGATGTCTGTCTCCACTCACCCCTGTAGAACTCCAGAATTAAATCATATCTATCTTTAGCATTGGATTCTGTCTATCCACTTGACAGTCATCATAGTGTCTTTATTCACTCTAGACACCCACACAAGAGAGAAATGCCACTCATTAAAAGGTTTCAGCCAAGCCTATTGAATTAAATATAAACATCCATTTTGTCATGTCTCTTAAACGGATTGTTCACCCAAAAATGCCCTCACACCCTCAGGCCATGCAGGCCGTGCAAGACATAGGTGACTTTCTTTCTTCAGTAGAAAAGTAAAGAAGATTTTTAGCTAGGGTGACCAGACTTCCCGTTTTTCCCGGGACAGTCCCGTATTTCAGCTCTATTTTTAGTGTCCCGACTTATTAAGAAAAAAAAATCCTGTTTTGTCCCGTATTTCCACATTTCTTTACGACTGGGTGATCAGAGCAAGTAGTAGAAGTGTTCTGTCACACAAGAACAGCCTAATCAAAGGTAACTAAGCTTGTCGTAGAACAAAATTACCATCCAATCACAATTTGTTATCGATTGCAGTAAGTGAAGGTGGGATAGATAGGCGGAATCACGCTGAATGACAGACACACAGAAGCGCTCTCTCGACCACATGCCCGCGCGATCCCAGTTCTGCGATCAGTTCTCCTTGTGCCTTTATTGTCAAATACACACACAGCTGTCAAAATCTCCATCATGTGGAGTATCTCACGTAAATACAGTCGGTTATGGCTTAAGTGAACGTAAACAGGTGGGTGAAAACATGGCCATACCCAGGCTTTGAAAATTAGTGAGTTCCGGGGGATTTGTGTGTGTGTGTGAGAGTGTGTGTGAGAGTACGCTTACTGCGTTAACCGCGTAAGGATAATGACTTTTATTATCAGATCCATAGTACTTTTATGGATCTTGAGAGTTTTGGGTGGCGTTGCTGTCAATGGAGGCCTCTCTGAGCCATCGGATTTGATCAAAAATATCTTAATTTGTGTCCCGTCTTGGGGTGTGGGACATGAGGGTGAGACTTAATGCATAATTTTCATTTTTGGGTGAACTTAACCCTTAAGATTAGGGCTGTCAGGTTAAAACGTAAATTTAATTTAGTTGTGAAAAAATAGCGCAATTAAAATATTTGAACACCGTTAACGCACCCACCCCAGACCTGTACATCATCTTACATTTCATACAGTTGACTGATGACAAACATGATGCAGGGCAACAAATATGTAATTCATAAATGCAGTTATGTGCTCTTAAAATTTAAGATATTGGGCAAAAAAATGCTGCTGTACGAGTTTGCCTCATATTTACATCATATGATAATCGATATCANATTTAAAAGGTGCCCTAGAATGCATTGATACAATATTTTAAATTGTTCTCTGATATCTACATAGAAGGTGTGTGGCTAAGGTAAGGGCAAAAAATCCCCAGAAATGGTTTTACATGTCCATTTACAACCCTAGGATTTGTCCCTAGAATGAAATGGCCTGTTTTTACCTTTTTTGGAAGGGTCGTGAATAATAATGCTGAGCTCTGCTCTGATTGGCTGTTTCGCAGTGCGGCTCGTTTCAGTAGCTCACACAGCAGGAAGGAAACACAAGGAAAATATATATTTCAAAACTTTCTCTCGCAGTTATATCGTTGGGTAATTACACTGTATATTACATGCGCATTAGGGATATATTAATATGCGAGACATTGAATCTGAATGCACGATCGTTTTACTTTCACTTTCGAGATTTGCGATCGCACGTGCTCTGTGTAAACTACAGCGGCAGTACTTAACACACATTTTACAAGATCAGATGCTTGTCAGTGGTGCTCAGGATCTGTAAATCATTCGCCATCATCCTCAGTCATCTCTCCTTACTCTGTTTATGTGGTAAGTGAAATTTTAAGTACTGTAATGTAACAGGCAACCGTTAACAAGCGGCTAACCATGTCCCTTTAGTGGCTCGTGTTATTTGTTTTCCGTGCCTTTCTGAATATAGACACCAACCCATCCCTGCACATCACATCCACTGCACAGCCTGGAACATAACATTTATTTCCATGAGCTGCCATTTTCACTATTACCCTCGCTTGTTTCTTCACAATACCTGCAGAACTTCTGATGATTCGGCTGTGCAGGTCCGGCTGGCGGCTGGCATGGAACATGGGCGGGTATATGCAAAGGTTGGGGGCGTAACTATTAGTGATCCCGACTGTAACGTCACAGTCGGGGTTATGTTCTGATTCGTGTTCCTATTTTTCAGTGGTCTTTTGCATGCACGAGATTTACATAAGAAGGAGGAAACAATGGTGTTTGAGGCTCACGGTATGTCATTTCCATGTACAGAACTGTTATTATTCAACTATGCCAAGGTAAATACAGTTTTCCATTCTATGGTACCTTTAATGTGACTATTTAACTAGAAATTATCTGTAGTTATTTTCATTTGATCACACTTCTAAAATTGACATTTCTGCGCAAAATTGTGTAAACCTACCACTCACTGAATTCAACACACCAGTGTTTGAAACAATGTTTGAAACATTTATCATTCAATATCATTTATAGCATAATTATTCAATTTTGATTCTGAATTTAGGCATTCCCTATTTTTTAATGATTACGCATTTATTATATTTTTTTTGTGGTACCTGATTACTTCTGTCCCAAGGCACGGAAATTGGTCCCTCATCTCTTGAGTACAGAATGTGTTTTCTGGGAAGAAAAATTTGGTATGTTTCTTAATGAGGGATCTAAAGATAAAGTTTGAACTTTTACTGATTTTCTGTACAGAAATTACCTGGTCATGCAAATTCTCTTCCTGACAATAGCACCAATAAATCATCTTTCTCCATCCTGAAAAAATAAAATGATACAATTAATGTGCCTTTAAGTGAACCTCAGAGCTGTTGTATATAATAAATATTCTAGTGTTGCTGAACATGTAAATAACTCACAAGCGTTGTGTAGGTGACATTAGGAAACGTCTGTTTCTCACCATCACGTCCTGGGATGTAATAAATCATGGAGGCACTGTTGATGTGTCTTGGTGTCCCCTCATTCCACTCCTCACAGTTATACGCCTCCACCCGAACACCAACCTCCACACTGATACACAGAATAAGAGAACAACGTGTTTAAAATATTCCTCAGTTTATTAGATATTAGTATTAATGTCAATATGAAATCAAAATTTACCCCATTTACTCCCTTAATAAATCTGCCTAGCATTAATGTGATGTGCGACAACTGAATATATCATATTACAAATGCATGCTGTTGTCTTTAACAGTCCTGACAATTAAATGCTTCTAAAGAAGGTTGTTTTGTTTTTGATTGTGCATCTATAGCAGTCAGGTTATGTAGCTACTGCACCTGGTCTGAAAGGTATTATTGACCATCACTTTAAACACCAGTCTGTCACCGACACTGGACGGACCTCGGAATCGAAACATGTCCACAGCTCCGAGAGAAGGATAGTAGCCACACAAAAGACTAGGAGAACAGAAACACACAGACAGAAGATGAAATTAAGATTTAAATCAACAGATTATATAAATATGCTTTTATATAAGTTTATCAAAATGAATAATTTCAACTAGAGACAAACTTTCAAGGCTAGACAAATTTTGATGATGGCTTGAGAAAGCCTGACCAAAAGGACTGAAAACGTTTTAGGCCATGACAGATGAATGATAGACAGAACAACAGATAGATAGATAGAATGATAGAACGATAGATAGATAGATAGATAGATAGATAGATAGATAGATAGATAGATAGATAGATAGATAGATATATAGATAGATAGATAGATAGATAGATAGATAGATGGTTTGGATTATGGCTAAGAAAAATTAACACAAGTCATGTTTTAATTGGGGAGAATCAATGTGAAAAATGCTTCCGGAAAAATGGCGGTCACTGTTGTGCTAATGGTACATTCACACGGGGCGTCGGCGTCAACGTCTCTTGTTTACTTTGAATGGAGTGACGTCAAGCGTTGCCGAACTGAATTGTGGGTTCGTCGCGTCGTGTCACTGGCGTTGCTCGTGGCAGAAGTTGAAAACTTTGCAACTTTTCAAGCGCCAACACAGGCGTCAGCCAATCAGATCGCCTTCTGCAAATACCCTAGTGCAGACGCTAGCCAATCGCGTTCATGAAACGCCAGAAAACTAAATCTAATGTGATTGGCTGTTGTCGTTATGACGTCACGTCAGCACCAATCTTCAGACATGCCCTCCATCAAGCGTAGATGCTGACGCCCCGTGTAAATGCACCGTAAGATAACATCTAACATGAATACACATGCTCCTGGATCTGGTACCTGGCTGCTACTGTAGCCACGTTCTCTATACAGGCCATGATCTGTCCTCCAAATGTGTTCCCATGGTGACTGGCGTGTGGCGGCAGTACCAGCTCGATGCTCTCGACTCGCATGAGCTCGGTCGACACCACGGGCACGACGGGCTTCCTGCTACACAGTCCTGAAATGTCAACAAATCCTGTTCAGCATGCACTTCATCAGCACACTGACTCATGACTGGAACTTCTGATCCCACTGCCAAGTTGTGGTTGTTGTGGCTCTTGTTGAGTCTCGTGTCTGTCCTCTGGCTGACTCTGTCATGGGATTCTTTCCACTGGAGACACTCAGTGTGTTTGGGCAGTGATTTTAATATCACCATTTGTTCTTTAAGGATGTATTGCCAATGAAGTTTGTTTCCATGACTTGGTGGAGTTATTAGAAGTCCAATCTCCTGGAGTAAACTGAGGTGTGACATAATAGCTTGCAAATCACTTGATACACCATACATCTCAGAACCTCGTAAGCAGACACAAGTATATACTAATTTAATGACAGAGTTGAAGGAAAGTGCTAACCCTTGTT
This sequence comes from Sinocyclocheilus anophthalmus, assembly GCA_018155175.1. NCBI lineage: Eukaryota > Metazoa > Chordata > Actinopteri > Cypriniformes > Cyprinidae > Sinocyclocheilus > Sinocyclocheilus anophthalmus. The sequence continues at coordinate 20,519 of JADLZN010001286.1, forward strand.
TTGAAGGTTGTAATAGTCCTTCATGAGGTTCTTGAAGGCCTCTTCATTGTAGAAGGGAGTCGTCGTCTCTCTGAAGCTAGTGAATATAACAGCACTTCCTCTACGGAGCCCTGAACGTCCAAGCGTTTCAGAGACACCTGCAGAAATAGATATCAGTGAATATTTAGGAATAATTATATTTTTTACATACATAAAGTCAAAGCAAGAGAGAAGTTGTATGCACATGTTTGTCACTGTTATCATATGTCGCTACTCTCTGACAGACACTGTAGCTGCCACATTAAAATTTAGCTGTTTGAGAAGCCCTACAAAGATGCTATTTTACTAGTATCCAGTTACAAAATTGTCTAATATTGATAGTTAAAATGAATAAAACAAATGTGACATATTACGTTTTTACTTGGTATTTTAAAACAATATTCTGGAATTTAATAGAAGGATTTAAAGAGCTGCAGTTGCAGCTGCCGTTGTTCATAAAAATGAAAAACTGTTGATATCCATATTAAATGAAAATATTTAAAAATATTCTTTAGCCATGAGTAAGTCTTAATTCTCTGTCTGTAATTATAATCCATGCTGATGAAAAAAAATGCCAAATATTACAACTTTAATAAATATTTGTTCTTAATCCATCATTAGTTCTTTAATTTAGTTTATGCTGACTATTAAAAATCATCAAAATAAAAAAATACCCTTACATAAACACCACATAATGGGCTTAAATTTTCCATATATCTTATAAACCCATTTTTACACTATTTGAATAATCTGCTCATCACGGCTGCATTTATTTGATCAAAATACAGAAAAAAAATTTAATTTTGTGAAATATTATTGCAATTTAAAATAACTATTTCCTATTTTAATACATTTTAAAATTTAATTTATTCAAGTGATGGAAGACCTGAATTTTCAGCTCATTACTCACAGTCGTCAATGGCACACCACCCTTCAGAAATTATTCTAATATGCTGATTTTGCTGCTCAATAAACATTTCTGATTAATATCAATGTTGTAAACAGTCGTGCTGCTTAATATTTTTGTTGAAACCATGTTACATTTTTCCAATATTTGTTCTTCAAATATTAGAGCCTCTTACTGACCCAAAACCTTTAATCAGTAGTGTAATATTTAGATTCAAGTTGGCTTAATGGGATGATTTACCCCAAATTCTATGGTGCATTCTTGACAGAGACGTTTCCTCACCTTGTGTGTTCCTGTTGGTTTGGCGACAAACGTGGAGAAGGCCACGCAAACCCTCTTTGTCACCCCACTGAGCACCTCCTGTACTGTTACATAGATGCCTACCTGATAAAAACAGAGGCCTGATCAAACACAGGAATGCATTATAGTTATTCCGTTAATATTTAATACTGTAAATGTGTTTCGCCTTGTATTACCTCCATACTTGTGTTGAAAGCCCTGTTCACTCTGGCTTTGATACTGATAACCTGCCCAACCCTGAAATACAGAGAGATGTGATATGAAAATAACAGATCAATTTATCACACAACGTATGACACTGTCGGTTGGATGGCAATTCTAATGTGTTGGTCTCATTCACTAATATTTGTGCGATATGTGTTTTATACACACATAACTGCTTTCTTCTCTGCCTAATTTGTAACACTGTGCATAAATGAATTCATTATGAAACTTGTTCTAAATGTACTTGGAGTGTTATAAATGAGCGACCATGTGTTAATCATTTGTATAATATAAGGACTTTCCGAACAATCTTTTCTTCGTAGCTTTTTGTCCCTCTCAGGCTCAGCAATAATAAGACACATGTACATGTTGAAATATAATTAGGATTAAAACATTTATGTGGTTTCAGTTGTTCCTACATTTGTAGTAAAATGTATTATAAATTTATGAAAAATGTAATAGATGAGTCATGATTTGTTTGTGAAAACGTTTGTATGATTTCACGCACAAATTGGTGCATACGCATGGTTAGTGAATGAGACCCATAGCCTTGAGGAAGCTTAATGGGCAAATACATTTTTGGAGATATGGGATTATGAATATATATTACATAGCCCATTTCTGACAGTCTGACTCTTAGTCTTGGCATGAATTTTATTTGTGTCCTCTAAGGAACAATACTTACAAATATTTCCATTTAATTCTCAGATTGAGCCAAATAGCCTCTTACACACTAATTATCCCATCAGTATATTGCAGATCACAATAACAACATAAGATAAATAGAACACCTAAAAATGCATTATTATTTCAGCTAATGCATCATTCTCCCTTATTTGCTGCCATTAATATCCATTACGTCTCCTCATGATAGCGCCAGCAGCAGCTCTTATCCACTACGGCTTGCAGGATGTTAAATAATGTCATTGTCCACCTAGTAAAGATAAGAAAGACTGCAAGTTACAAGTAGTTTTATAATAAATTTCTGTCATATTCCTAAAAGGCTCCAATTTTTCTGTCTGTGGAGCTTTTCTCACTAGAATGCAAGCCAAGTGACTGAGTAGTCGCTTCTTCGGTCTTAAGGAAGCTCCGCTCCGACTTCCTCTTTCAAAATGTCAACAGGGTTTAGTCTTTTTACATGTATGACCTGTTACACTTTATTGCAGGTCCAAGCCGGCGTTTCAAGCGGGTGGTAGAAACGATTCAGGCGCAGTTGTTAAGCACACACGACCAGCCGGGAGTCCAGCAGCTGTCTGGTGAGTATAAATCCCCCCGCACACCACCCTCCGCACCGCCCACCCCCCAGCCCCACCCCAATCCCCCCTGTCCCTTCCCCCACTCCATCCCGAGTCCCACGATCCCTATCATGCCTATTTATACCCCTCCTCCATCATGCATGTTCCTCGTCCACAGCACACCACAACACAGCATCACAGTATTCTCCACATGATCCCACCCTAAAGCAATCCCCATTCAGACGCTAGAAGAGATGGGGAGTTTTCCAATTCGTGGTGATTCCCTTCGGCCACACCGCTGCTCCCCTTTCTCAGGCGGCATTAATGATAGATTTCCCCGACAGTTCTCCAAATGTGATTTCTAGTTTTGGGAGATAGTGTCCTTGTTGGATGACGGATCTGGACTGGTTATGTAAAGGTTCCTGCTACCGTTTTAGGTCGGGATAACCCTAAAACTGAAATCCTGCTCTCTCACCATCAATTATTGTGCTAAACGAACCAGATCACAGAAGACACAAATCAGGGGCATTACTATAAAATACCAAGTTTTGCGAAAGTTTTTCTTCAGTATATATCTTCTATTACCGTGAACTATCCAGAGCTTCAAATATGAACGGCTGATAATGTGTTTTTTTTCTTTTAGAGGAGAAACGTAAAGAAAAGGCACTTTTCCATCTTATTCTCCATCCACCCCGTGCACATCCTCTCTTCTTGACACATGATAACAGCTCCACATAGTGGTCTGTTAGGTGAACAACAGCATTTAATAGACAACACCAGTGCATATAATCCAACTTTTGAGTTTTTCAAATGCACACCAATGCAGATAGTTTCAGTAACTACTGATAATGGATCTCCATGGACAGTATTTGAGGCAACAATTAAAGAAAAAGTTAGGGTTTTATTTTAGAAATAAGTCATGCTTTTCATTCAATGTGAGGAAGAAATTAGTGTCCGCTACTTTTCTACTGGTTCTTGATTATGGGGACGTAGTGTATCAGCATGCTCCCTCTTATCTTCTTGCCTTCTTGGATGCTTTGTACCATGGCGCTCTGAGATTTATAACTGATTGTAAATTTTCCAACACATCATTGTGAACTATACAAAAGAGTTGCATGGCCTTCTTTGAGTATTTGGAGAAAAATGCATTGGTATCTGTTGATATATAAAGCCATATTGGGTTATTTGCCATTTTATCTTTGTTGTTTTATTCAAATGACGTTGTCTGGCAATTACTCATGTTCTCAATCAAATTATAATCTTTGTGTGCCCCTTGCCAGAACTGAGCTTGGTAAAACCTCTTTTAAATATGCCGCCACTTCAGATTGGAATCTTCTACAAAAAGCAGAAGGGCGAAAAAAAAAAAGTTACCACTTATACAACTTTTGTGTCTTACATTTTATTTAAATATACGCATAACATAGTGTGAATATGGCGTTCACTTGTTTTATAATTGGTTAATGTTTGTATGTCCATTTAGTATTTTATGTTGTACTTTGTTGTTTATTTGTATACCGAACTGGCTGCCTATCTTGTCATCTTATTCTTTTTCCTGTTAATACAGGGAATATAAACATATCCAAAGGTCTGTACTGACTGAAAAAAAAGTATTGGCGAGAGTACATAATTATATAATGCAAGGCTGCTTTAAAAAACGTTAGCAAAAAACCGTATATTATTAGAAGTTAAAGACTGGTTTCTATTTGAATCTGACGAAAAAAGGGGGGATTTTTATTTAATTAAATGTTCGTTAGTCCCTGTGACGACAAGCCATCACTCCAGTCCTTCATGTTCACACATTCTCGAAATCATTCTAATATGCTGAGTTGCTGCTCAATTGTATTACTTCTTATTGGTGGTCCTTTATTATTACTTAAAATTGTGAGCATTTTCCATGATTCTTTGAGAATTGAAAGTTCAACAGAATTTATTTAAATATACAAGTCTTTTACATTCTTACTGTCTTTAGTCACTTTACCAATTTATTTTGTCAACTTTAATAACAACGATATAATTTTCTAGAATAAAAAAAATATGTATCATTTTTTTTTTTCATATAATTAATGAAACATGAATAATAAGAAATGTTTCTTGAACACAAAAAAAGTCAGCATGCTAGGATGCTCATGTAGCCTAAGCCTGAAGATTGGAGTATGACTAATATAAATAATTTTACATTAATTGTTTCAATACTAAATTTTAAATTGTATTATTCAACTTTTTAATCAAACTGTTTTGCTCATTACATTATTTATTTAATGCAAAATATTGTTTTTTAAATAAAAAATGCCAATGCTATTTTGGACCCCACTGTATATGCACACATTTTAGTAATTACTTCTAGTATTTATCAAGTAGCATTTAATAATGAGAGTGTTAAGTAGTCAACAGTGTTTGTTGTTGCCGATTTGAGGAGGTTTCAGGGACTGTTGGGTAACAGAAAGAAATCGCAGACCATCTCAAGAAAGTAGATTGTTGCTTTTGCTCCTCCTGTCGTCCTTCTCTGTTCCCACCCCACTGTCTTTCACGGTCTTTCTTTCTTTCTCCTTTGCTTTCACTCAAACACGTCACATTCATTCGCTCTGTCTCATTCAGCGCTGTATGACTCACTGTGGTTTGAATGCACTACTGCACTGCAGATGAATGGCACATACACACTGTAGTCAGATTACACTCACCGCTCCAGAAATAAACACTTAAATTACGCATTTAATTATGTTATTTTGTGTAGGTGGTTGTGGTTTTCTGTGTGTATGCAAATACCTAGCCTCCTAATGTTCTTTAGTTTCATAAAAACTATTTTTATTCCAAACAAGTATAATTATCCACATAAACTTGTCTAATAACCACCCAACCGAAGTCTTCTTGCCCCTAATGTAGTCTAGATGAAGACATCTGGCCCCATGCTTGTTAATTGGAAATTGCTCATTTGCTTCACATAAGCATGATGAAGAGCGTACACAGCGAATCTAATGAGCTAATGCGCTGATCCAATTTATAAACCGAAAAAGGGTGCGCTATTTGTGATAGTTTTGTCTGGTGTCAACACGCATGTTTCTCTCACACAGAGAACTCTCAGTGTGCTGCAAAAACCGCCAAAGTCTCAAAGTCAAAGTGTGGTAAGATTTTATGGCTTCTGTGTTAAATACGCCAATCTTGCAGCACAATTACAGTGGCCCAGAGAGTATTTAGACACTTGAGTCACACTAGATGTCTGAACGTCTTGCTTTTGATCCTAACTGAGACATTTGCTAAATTGCCGGCCCCTTTCGTCCATCGAGATGTAGACATGAGTTTGTTTCTCATCAACAGATTGGAGGAATTTATAATTTGCCTCACTTAGTTCACCAGTGGATTCCTCATGCCGTGAATTTGTGCGTCAGAATTGCGAGTCCAACAGCTGATAAAAGATCACAATAATCAACATAATCCACAACCACTCCAGTCATCATTAACATCTTGTGAAGCGAAACTGCACGTTTGTAAGAAATACTCCACAATAACAGTAATTTTTAAACTTCAAACTGTGTGTTCCGGCGAATCTAGTTTCATAAATCCCTAATATTGTTTCCCCTACAGTGAAGTCATCTCGTCAGATCAGGAGACGAAATACCTTACAGATCAATATGTACAAGCAAAAACAGTCCAAAACGTTCTAAATTAAATATGTGATTGATTTTGAGTGGGCAGAGACATTAGGAGATTGACTTTTTCACTGGAGGAAGCGTTATTATAGACTATGGACTCATATTTTAATGCTGTATTTGTTTCTTACAAACACGCAACTTTTCTCTTCACAAGACATTACCTGATGGACTAGATTGTGTGGATTACTTTTGGATTATTGCGATGGTTTTTTATCAGCTGTTTGGACTCTCAAACTGACGGCACCCATTCACTGCAGAGAATCCATTTATGAGCAAGTGTGCATGCGACATTTCTACAAATCTGATTCAATTAAGAAACAAAGAAAATAGAAACTGAGAGTATTAATATAATTAACCATGATTCATTTTGGGATTCATTTGATTATTTAAACACATTTATACTAATTTATTAATATTTATTCATTTAAGTACTTTTAAGTCATCCTATGGCCTGCTTGGAAATTTACTGAGGCCCCCTGTCAAAGAACCACTGGTCTAATACAATTATGTTCATTTTAGGGATAGTTCACACAAAAATAAAAAATTCTGTCATTAACTCACCCTCATGTTTTTCCCGACCTGTATGGCTTTTGTTCCAAGACTGGGGGTGAATAAATAGGTCCTGTTGGGTGAACTATCTCTTTAAGTGTCCAAAAACTTTTTGGGGTCACTAAACTACTTTGTCACACACACTGCCTTTTATCTTATATAAGCCTGTGATAATCACAGCACATGTAATGATGCATGCCCTGTAGATTACATCCAACTTTAAGTGCACCCAACCACATAAATACCCTTTCACGTGTAATGTAATTAAGTGCAGCACAATTCTTTTCTGTTTAAGTTTTGTGTACACTTGCAAGACAAGCTGTTAAGATGAGCACAACATAAACTGGCTATTTAGTGCGTACGTGGCTTATGAATCTGGTCTTAGTTTCTTAGTTATGTGAGCCAAACAGACGAGGCTGTGCATATGTACACCAGAGGCTCTTATGTGCCCCCAAGTGTTCAAATGAACCCCACACCACTGACTGAGTGCCAGTTATTGTGCAGGTTTGCATGTGTATTCATGCGTTTGGAAGTATACTAAACCAAGTACACTAAAGGGGGGTTTCTCATACAGTCAGAGTTAGCTCAAGGCTAGTCTGAGCCTCAGATGGATTGTCACAGACCGTCTGCTGCATATTACACACAAATGCCAAGAACGTTTGAAAATCGCCAGTTCCAGGAATCAGGATGCACAGGTTTTTAATTAGCCTGTCGAAAAACAAAAAGTTTACAGTAGTCTGCTAGAATGAGTGAAGGAACTCGTTTTTCAGTTCTTGAACTAGAACTGCATTTGTGAAGTTGGTGAGGTTTGTGCCATTCATTCTTTGAAAGTTATTCAAGAGTTTGAAGCCATTTAAATTATTTTATTAAATGTTTACAATATAATTGTGTGAAGGATAATGTGTAAATGCAAATAACCTAAGCTCCTGATATGTTATGTAAGCTTGTTTTCACAACAGGATAAAAAAATTAAAAAAGGTAACTGCGACAGTTCAAACTTTTTATATATATATATACAGGGTTTAGAATTAACAACCTCCGACCAAATGGGTAAAAATCAGCGGTGTTGGGTAACGCTGTCAAATCACTAGCCGATTTGGCGGGTTACTTTTCGTAAATTGTTCTCATTCATTTCTTGGAAGTTCATGCAGGTCAAATCTGCGCAGGTTTAGCGCAAATACTGAACTCGTGAGACATCATGACATATCGAGTATATTGCAAAAACCAAACAAAACACACCTACAGAGGCACGCATACGCGACGTGATTAAGTCTGGCTAGACCAACACAGGATTTAGTGCGCGTGCGCATTTATAGTGCACTCTTTCACTGCATGATTCAATCTATTAAAATACATTCAGAATGATCACAAAATTCAAGATATGGGGGCAGAAATATATTTATATCATTTCATATAGTTGATCAATATCACACGAAGAGTGCCTTTTTTTCTCAAAGTCAGCATGATTACAAATTATATTGATTTTATACAACAGTTCAATAAAAAATAAGTTATTCTTTTTAAGTTTTTTTGCGTTATGTCTGTGCTATTCCCAACAAAACTTCCAACACAGCCACAGTACTGTTTTGTGCGTCTCGGAGGCAACTGACGTTGTTTTGTTTCTGAATGAATCAACTGTTTAAATGATTCGGTTCATTCGCAGTGACTCGCTTATTAACAGTGACTTGCAGCCACCTATTGTTGGTTTTAATTTCACATTTAAAGTATTTTTTAAATCATTTCAAATCAGTATTCAACATTTCATGTTTAAAATATCAAAACATTATTTATGCATTTGTAACTGCAGGTTAAAGCATCCCATGTCCCTCTAAGCTGCATTAACCTGTGTAAATACATCTAAATGCCACTTCGTATGGAACTTCTGCAAAGATTTATTTTGTTGATACTGATTTCATTTGCTTGGTAGCTGCCCAAATGTCTTATTATTCTAATTCTTTGATTAAATGTAAGAATTTGACTCAAAGGATGATGTCCCGTTTTAGAAAAAAGGGCTTTATAAAAGGTAAGAATGCCCATAAAAGTTAAAAATCTATTTAAACTTATTGGAAAATATTAATTTCTATCCCTGCTGTGAACTGACCACACAGAATAAAAAAATATCATATCATTGAAAAACTTAGGAGCTGTCCCGGTACACTCTTAAAAATAAAGGTGCTTTGCGATGCCATAGAAGAACCTTTTTGTCCATTTATGGTTCCATAAAGAACCTTTAATATCTGAAAAACCTTTCTGTTTCACAAAAGGTTCTTTGTGGCTAAAGAAGGTTCTTCAGATTATAAAAAGGTGAGAAAGAGATGGTTCTTTAAAAAACCTTTGACCGAATGGTTCTTTGTGGAAACAAAAATGGTTCTTCTATGGCATCGCTTGAAGAACCTTTTGAGCACCTTTATTTTTAAGAGTGTCCTTACGAAACATCAGTCACATTAAGCCACTCGGCAAAATACGTTAATTATCTTTATCGATAACTCACGAAAATATTGAGATTCTTATTTTTTATCAATATCGCACACCCCTAGTACTGAAACAAAATGATTTGCAATGGTCGCTTTGTCACACCCAGTGTACAGACTCAAACTGTTGGTGTATTTCTGTCTTTTTTTGGCTAGTAGACGTGATGAATGGCTGGTAACTTAAATTTAGTACACATTGGCTGTGAGTGAAGGCATTTCAATCCGTATATATCTAATATCTATTATTATTACTATAGATATATATATATATATATATATATATATATATATATATGTGAGTTCATTTCACAATTCTGAGGAAGTACGATGTAGTTTAATAGAGAAAGTTCAAAATCAAATAAATAAAATATTTGATCAGTTTGGTTCTCTGTGTTAGACTTTGGCTAAGAAAATGTTTGTATACATTTATTTTTTCATCCAAAAATTTTCATGGACATAATCACAAAACAAGGCCTAATTAGAGTGCTTGATGATATCTTGTGGATGTAATATTCCGCCTGTGAATATGGTGTCTAATTGAACCATACAGATACACTTCATATGCTTATGTGACTTTGAGAGTGCTCAGAATGAAGCTTAAAGGTACATTGTACCCCTGTGTGGGTTTCCTGACTGCTCTACGTGTCATTCCTCTCTGCCAGTGACCGATGTATCAGAGCCACATTGCTTCTCCTTTACTTTAAGCCTTTTCTACCTTATCTATCCTTTCTCATGTTTTCTATATAAAGGGCCCTGTGGCCTCACCTCTTCGGGCTAAAAACCCTAAAAGTCCACATGGACATCAAATCACCTCCTCTTTACTGCTTATACGTTCCTGGTCTTATTTCAAATAACTTAGTACAACCTAATTAAAAACATTTATGTTAGCTAAAGCTATTTGGTTTAGGTACTGTTGTTACACCAATCTTGTCTACACCAATTGCAGGTCTGCAACAATCAACTGCAAACTCGCATTCAGGTTTGACTCCATCTTGAAACTCCGCAAACAATTGCCTGTGGAGAAAAATCTATTCGCACCTTAATTTTGAGGGGAATATTCTGTTTCACTTGGAAATGCATCTTGGCTGAAGTAAAATTGCAAATTTTAAAGGTTGCAAATGCTGTTTCATGTTGACTTTAAGGAGGTAGGTCTGTTTTGGAACACTGTAGCTGGTTTAGACAGCTGACCAGCTGAACTACCGGCTGAGCTGGTACACTATCTTGATCAAGGATGTTGTTGGATGGAAAAAGCAGATCTTAAAAGTCCCACCAACCATCTTGGCGGAAGCAAAATGGATTGCAAATGCTGTATCACATTGACTTTAAGATGGTTGGTCTGTTTTGGAAAATGGTAGTTGGTTTCTAGCTGGTTCATGCTGGTTGACCATATCATACTAGCTGTTGGGGACCTGGCTAAGCTGGTACACCAACTTGGTCAAGGATGTTGCTGGAAAAAAAGTTAGTCAAGTTGCTTTTGGAACATGATAGCTGGGTTATTTCTGGTCCAAGAGTGTTATTTTGGTTGACTAGCTAGTGGAAACCTAGTTGAAATTGGGCTGGAAAAACCAGGTTAAGCATATTTTTGGCAGTAAAGGTGATTTATCTGGTCTACCAGCTTAGCCAGGTGCCCACCATTTGGTAGTTCAGCTTATCAACCTTCTAAACTACAGCTAATTATGTTGATGTAGCTATGTTCATCTTGCTCAACTCATACAGCATAGCACTAGCAACACCATGGTTATGGTTTATATTTCCAAGAAAGACATCCTGGTAAAATATTGTAACTTTGAATGTACTGTAAACTGCAAGCCAGCTTAGACCAGCTAATGGCCAGTTAGAAACCAGCTAGCTACCAGTTTAAGATGGTTTTGTCTGATTTAACCAGGTAATCCTCATCTTGTACAGCATTTTCAACATTAAAAGTTAGTATGGCCCTAAAAGCTTCTTCATGTCTTAGTCTTGACATTTCCCCTCTTTCTCTCCTTTCTCCTGTTTTCCCCTTTCTGTCCATTTCTCCTCGTGTGAACCCATTGTTCATTTCTCTATTTGTTCTCTCTCTTTCTCTCTTTTTTCCTCTTCTTCCTATCTGTGTACCTAGGCAGCCCATTGAGTAACTTCTTTGACGTAATTAAACAACTTTTTTCAGACGAGAAGAACGGCCAGGTGCCTCTTCCACCTGGCACACCCAACAGACACCCACCTTATGCCTGTCACCACGACCCTAAGCCTAGTGACTCTACATGCCCAGCGGGCAATCCCAGGGACAATACCAAGCTGGTGGCATCCGTTGGGACACAGGAGCAGCCCTAAAACTTTACATACCAACATAAAAGCACTCAAAGATGTACATAATCTTAGAGTTGATCGAATTTATATTTGGACAAACTTTTGTATGATGGAAATGACTGCTTAAAAACAAATTATGACACAAATCCAGACACATTTCCCCTTTCACCGTCTCTGCCATGTCGTTGTGCCAGCCCCTACCCAAACCCCTGTTGTTTCTTCCCCAGATATTTTCATGTCTTTACGTCTGTCTTCCTGTTTTCCTCACCTTTGTGACGGCTTGTCTTTGCTGCTAGGATTTATCCAGAAAACGTATTAAAACTCCGCCCCCACTTCCCTGGACATCCTGAGACGGACATTTATTGACAGACAGCACTTTTCATGACGAACAAGCGGGTTACCAAGAAGATGGACGCTTCATCTTTCGTCATACTCTTCCCTTTCCGCTCTCTGTTCTCTCTGAGGACTTGTTCCCACTCAACCTGTGTGCACCCCTGCCATCATCTCAGCACACCAACCTGTTAAAATGGTTGACCAGCCAGTGGGAACTGGCTGCACCAACAGGCTCTGTTCCAAAACGTAGTGAGCTGCCACTAAGATACCTCACTCTGATCAAATGATAAGGCAGCCTCTTAATGCAATGCAACAAACATCGTTAAAGTAAAAATGGCGTTAAAGATGGCAGAGAAAGCACTCAGTTTAATTAAAATAAGGACTATTTTACTAGGGTGACCATATGTGCCATTTTCCCAGGACGCATCCTGGCCAGGATTTCTATATTGCGTAAAATATCTAGGTTTTGGCTTTGTTTGCGTGTGCAGACCGATCGGTGTATGACATCAAAATACCATACAGACGGTTATGCTTTCGAAACGCTCTCGAGGTACTTTGATTTCAAACACTGATCGGTCTGAGCCGCGCTGCTTTTAAGTTGAACACACCTAATATGTACGTGTAATTGCATCGCTTTGACCGTAGATCCCACCCTCTCACACGCCATGATTGGTCCATTATGTACAATGCTTGCATGTGTAACCCCTCTCTCCCGGGTCCTCACCACCACACCTCGCTCTCGCTCAGAGTGGGTCTCGAACCCAGGTCTCCTGGCATGGGAGGTTCGGACACACTAACAAGGAGGCTAAAGACTGCAGCCACTAGCATCAGTCGCTAGTGCATCTCTTGAGATCAGGGGAGTGAGGTTTACCTGCACAACACCTACTCGCTGGCCTCCGTTACACTCACCCCCCTAAAACCTCACTCCCATCGGGTCACGGCACCAATGTAACCCCTCTCTCCCGGGTCCTCACCACCACACCTCGCTCTCGCTCCGAGTGGGTCTCGAACCCAGGTCTCCTGGCATGGGAGGTTCGGACACACTAACAAGGAGGCTAAAGACTGCAGCCACTAGCTCGTCTCTTGAGATCAGGGGAGTGAGGTTTACCTGCACAGCACCTACCGCTGGCCTCCGTTACACTCACCCCCTAAACCTCCCTCCCATCCGGGTCACGGCACCAATATAACCCCTCTCTCCCAGGTCCTCACCACCACACCTCATTCTTGCTCCAAGTGGGTCTCAAACCCAGGTCTCCAGCATGGGAGGCGGACACACTAACAAGGAGGCTAAAGACTGCAGCCACTAGCATCAGTCGCTAGTGCATCTCTTGAGATCAGGGGAGTGAGGTTTACCTGCACAGCACCTACCGGTGACCTCCGTTACACATGTTATCGGTCAAACTACTTTTCGATCATTACCTTCAGCAAGCATGAAAACAGAAAAACAAAGCCACAACAAATCCTGGCCAGGACGCGTCCTGGAAAAATGGCACATATGGTCACCCTAATTTTACCCAATATTTGAATGTTATGTATTTTTATGTACAATAAAGTATGGAGCTATTAGCATAGCAACATGCTAACTGCAAACTGTACTGAAGTCAGTTGAGAATTGAGCCTCTAGTGCACATAACGGAGACATTTGTTGTACACATACCGCTCTTCAACTTGGATGGTGCTGGAGCTGGAGTCCAGTGCTCGGCCAAGAAGGGTTTTTGGGGGGCACTTGTTCAGAAGGCTCTCTGATAGTGAGCAGAACCCTCTACATCACCAACATGTGACCGGAATTGCTTGTTATCTCTTGCAGAAGGAGAGCGTTGATCTATCCTGCTGTCCACTACTGACATATTTAATTGTTTGTGTTAACGCTGTTAATTTACCTGAACTCCGCCTACTGATGTCATAGGTTCCCTTGTTCGAGACCAGCAAGATTTTGGGGCCGGTTCGGAACTAGGATCTGGGCACTGGCCCAGGATATTTTTGAGTGGAAAAGTGCAGCCTGGTTCCCAAATGGGCTCCGGCTCTGGCACAAGCCACGGTGACAAAGCGGTAACAGTGTTGAAGAGTGTTTCAAATAAGTTGTTAGCTTAGCAACATGCTAACATCAAACTCTACTGACATCATAAGAATCAAGTCTGACATTTATCTACCAGTTTGCTTTTTCCATCGAATTCAGATTTTTTTTTTCTCAGTAGTGGGAGATATAAACTCGCAAATCCAGAAGAAAAGTCCAAATTGCGAGATATAAACTAGTAATTGCAAGAAAAAAATGTAAGATTAAAAAGTCGCAATTACCTTTTTTTAATTTTTATTCCATGGCTGAAACAAAACACAATTCTGACTTTTTTTTCTTGCAATTGTGAGTTTATATCTCACAATTCAGACTTTTCTTCTCCGAATTGGAGTTTCTATTCGCAATTGCAAGTTTAAACGCATAATAGACTTTTCTCTCAATGCGAGTGTATCTCTTGCCAATTGTGACTTTTTATCTCACAGTTCTGACTTTTTTTTCAGAATTGAGTTAAAGTCCAATATGTGAGATATAAACTCTAAATTGTGAGAAAAAAGTGAGAATTGTGATATCAAAAGACACAATTACCTTTTTATTTTTGATTGAAATAAGCTTTCTTCATGAAGAAATACTTATGAGGTTACGAATCAGGAAACCTGGCTGGTGCACACAATTTTTGCCTTGATTTTGCTTAGAGAGTGTCTTTAAAAAAAAGAGTCTTAAAAGTGTGTATCATGCTTTAAACAATGAGGTAGCTTACTAGGTTTGGAACAGATTCACACTTAAAATACTAGACATCAGCACACACTCGCAACTCTAGGATGTTTGCACTCAGATTCATGAAGACCATAGGAAAACAAAAAAAAAACACAAATTGAGAAGGAAAAGATGACTTTGAGAGCTTGTCGTGGAGGATGTGGACTTTTTCAAACTGTATCGTTTCCATTTGCGCTCTCTTTTATTTATTAATGACTTTATGTTTGAAGAACATCACTTGATCTGAAATCATTGCTGCAAAAGGACTGAAACATGGATTTCAGTGAGTTTGGGACTTGGGGTGGGGTGGGGGGAATAGTACTGAATGAATTTGTCCTAATGAATGAATCTCTGTTGTACAGATTGAACATAATTATGTACAAAAATAATGTCTAGATGTGACACTAGCTTTAGGTCTGTTGTAGATTCAGATTTGAAATATTGTGTTGCCAGTCTTTATTTAATTATTATTTAACCCTTGTACTTCTGTATTTATTATGTGATGGAACAGTTTGTTTCATTTAATCGATTTGGGTAGACACTGAATTGCAGTGTTTGATTTGTCTGTTTTATTTATATTTGTTTCCTGATCATTCCTCATGTTCGCTATATCAGCAGACACACACACACTCAAAAAATTGAATACATTGTGGATATTTTTGTATTCTTCCTTCTGTTTTATCGTTGTCCTTATTTATTGTCATCTAATTATATATGAGAACTTGAATGTTATTTATGACAATAATGTGTTTGTATCAGGGCAACACAATTTTGTTCGTTTAAGAAACTTTCTTATGTCTTGATTTGTAAAAGTACCGTGGACTTTACAAATCTTTCTTTCCTAGCTTCAAAAGAGAACAAAATACTATGTAAAAACATATGAACCACAAAAAAGCTAATTTAACAGTTATTTAAGAATGTAGTTTAGCCTCTATGGGGAGGAAATGAACTTCTTGATATCAATGTCAGCTTCATATCATTGTTTGTGTACAATGGATGACGATAAAGCTGTTCTTGGATCAGTTTTACTGTAAATATGGTATGGTGGCCTTCGGGAAGCTCAAAGGCCATTCCTGCTCTTTGCTTTTGACTTGTATTGCTGTGTGCATGCACGCATTTTCTTTGCATGGCTTTGACGTAACAATTCTCCAGAATCACGCTATTTTCTCAGAACTGCTTTCCTTACATTGTTTAATGGAACCCCCCGCCCTCCTCTCTCTGTTCGTCTCTCTGCATATTTTCGTTCTCTTCCTGGTTTCCTGTTAAGGTTTTTTTTTTTTTTTTCTATGTACGCTGTAAGCGAGCAATGCTCATTTGCAGTGTCTACATGGTAGGCTATCAGTTTATAAAATGCTTCCTTTTATCTGTACCATGTACCTCGAACGAGAAGGTTTCGGATGTTCACGGCCCTCTGTTTACAGACAGCTTGTTTAAATGAAACAATAAAGCAATACCTGTTGTTAACTTTCCTATTTTATACACTTATAAAGCAAAGCTTAAATGGAAAAAAAAAATTAAAAATGCCCATGCAGAGCAGGAACATGCATTTAAAGTTGTAAAATTCCCCTTGTATCATAACTGTGAGCAATTTCAGAGAGAAAAATGAAACAATAAACTCATTCACTTAATAGTATGATAGTGAGTGTACATGTTTTTATGTTACTGAGTGGATGTGTTTATCAGTAAAACAATGACACAGACTAATGTCACATAGGATGTCCATGACCATATAGGCCTATATACGAAACTATGTATGCACACAGAATTGCTAACTTTTATAATTTAGCCTAAGTAGTGGATTGATTTAGGCTAAGTAATCTGCTTAAGCTTAACATGTTCGATATTATTCTCACTGTTGTTGTTGTTGTTTTTGTTTTTGGTGTGTAGCCATAATTGACTCTGTATATGCATAATCTTGAACTACAAGTGAGCAACTGTTAGGCTTGTCATGCCTTAAGAGTAAATACGTGCGGACTCTTCTCACATCTATATCATTCCCCAATTACGATTTTCCCAAATCACCCTATAAATGGGGATCAGGTCCATCTTTGGCTCGATGCCAATGCGTATTTAACACAAAAGCAAGTCTACGTCGCAACACTACCGAATCTTTGGTTGATTGGCTCTGTAGCCGTACTGGGCTTTAGATCCCGCTCCATGTTTTGTTTGTCAATTACTCCCCTGCCGCTGTGCTCTCATTCGGCGTTCTCCAAAACAGCAGCCGATTGCCTCGCATCATCACGAATAAATAGTATAGAGGGAGCGGTCCTCTCTTTCTAATATCACGCACGACATCTGGACGTGATTATGTCAACGTCGTAACCGGTGTGTGGTCGAGTGAAGTCAGCATGACCTCGTTGAATGCTTTTTCAGCCAAGTCCGCGTTCACACAAGGGTGTCATCTTTCTCGGTGCTACGTCTTTGCCCACACTACCACCTAGTGGCCAAATAGTGTAAAACAAGCAGATACATTACAGATGACCTGATGTGATCTTTGATACACTGTTTTGCGCCAGTTAAGGGTTAGAAATAATGGTGAAGAAAAAAAAAATCAATTTCCACATAGACTAATCTATTTATAAGTATCAATACGTTATGTATATTTTCGTACGGTGTGGTGCGGGCACTACACTCGTCATGTATCGGTCTATAATTGTATACATATATACAATAATCTGTGTGTAAAAACGGAGGTGCTTGAATGAAATGGGGCTATCAAATGTGTGTAACTCAAGTCTGTCGCTCATAATCTTCAGGAGGGGCAATATTTAGATCTAAAACTGGAAAGTGTCTGGGTTAAACAGGGCAGAGAGAACTGTGATTTACAGTTTTGAACACTTCCTGAACCAGAGTCAGGCCAAGCAAGCTTCGGACCTACATGAATGTCAATCATTGCTCTAAAGCCAGGGAGGGGTGCCCAATCCTGTTCCTGGAGATCTAACTTCCTGCAGAGTTTAGCTCCAACCCCAAATAAACACACCTGTCTGTTAATTATCAGTGCTTTTCAGATCCTATTAGTTTGTTCAGGTGTGTTTGATCATGTTGGATCTAAACTCTGCAGGAAGGTAGAATCTCCAGGCAACAGGGTTTGCCACCCTTGCTCTAAAAGCGATACCATCCTCGATACGCGCTTCAACTGAAAAGCTGGCAGGATTTTGTTGAACACAACCGCTCCGAGCCTCAGCACAGACCGTACCAGCACTATTAAATGTTTAAATTAGAGTTCATATTAATCATTGGGCATCGCTTTAATAGGCCGCGATTAATTGAGAGTGGATAATTAAGAAGTACCTCCTGACACCAGGGGTGCCCAACTTGGTCCTGGCCTGAGGGCCCGTCGTCCCTGCAGAGTTTAGCTGCATCACCCACCCTGATCGGACACACACCTGAAACCAAGCCTAATCCAGAAGATCCTTCTTTCTCATCGTGAGCCTATACTAGATACAACTTCCGGCAGGTGTTGGTTATGAGTGTCAACTGTATCACGGTAGTCCCCAAACTATCCTGCTGGACATCGCCTCCATGATCACTATTTGGGCACCCCTGCCAAATTCAGACCATGAAAATAAAGGAGCTAAGAACGTTCAAACTGATGATCACATGAAGTTTCGTCATGAACAATGATCATGTAAAAGCAATAGTAGTTTAAAATTATGTTTAAAATGTTTATTTAGCCATTAATTTGATATGTAGTGCCCGTCGCGCTGCAAGTAGTACGGCCTGTGCGTACTATGGACGCTCAGGCATGACCTGAATTTGCCCCGCAACATTCAGCAGTTATTATAGGCCCTTATTTTTTTTGTCGACTGAACCCCATGCCATTAATATGATGTATAGAGTCTTTTGCATGGCCAAAGTCATTCGCATATAAATATTACGCAATAGAAGCAGAAAATTCGTTGCTATTGCACTTTTCATGATATCGGGCGGGTTAGCTTAGCAACAATTACTTGTAGCATATTTACAAATCTGGAACGAATGCTGACCTTGTTTTCCATTCAAGCTACCCGTAAAATTTATAGTGAAAAGCACTTTAAAAGCGTCTGGAATGCAATAAAGTATTTTTTAATGCAATTTTTTAAGCTGTTTTTAAAGCATTTGCTGCATGGATAAAAAACAAATAGGCTAATAAATAATTCACATATCAGATAAAATTGCGTTGCAGCAAATCTTTTAAATTTTAAGGTATTCAGAACAGAGCAACATGCAAATCTGAAAAAGCAGCTATACGATTATAGGACAAAGTTTACATATATGCCATTATAATTAGTTTTATTTTTTAACTGTACAGAATTATAAAATAAAACGCAAATTATAATCGTTAGAAAGGGTCGAGCCTGTTTTAGTGCTTTTCGAAAAAGACAAAATACTATAGAACCCATTATTATCAGTGATGCTGTCTACACTGGATGCGGTGTGACACGACAAATCCCCGACAGTAAATGCTGCCGCGTTCTATTTAGAATAATTTAATACAAATTGCAAATGATTTTCAAACGGTCGCTTTGGGTCCGTCCAGTGTAGACAGACCTTTAGCGTTGCGCCCGACACAACAACTGTCACGTCCCCCTGTGTAGACCAGTGTGGACTTATTTGTTCCGCAGACGTTTTCCTCTTTTGTTTTTATCCACCATCTCTCTCGTTCTGTCGTCACTCGGCTCGGCTAATGTCCGTCATGTGCCATGAGCGCTCTCATCCGCCGCATCATGAGTAGACACCCCCTACTTGCCGATTGTCTACAGTTTGTTTTTGTACTCGTCCATTCAGTGTCTAAGCGTTTTTTTGAAAAAGACATAACCCCACCTTACTGAAGTCATGTCACTCGGCGGCCATCTTTGAAACGCCTCTCGGGTATGCAAGTGCAGCTTCTCTTTATCTTTGAATGGGAAAACATCAAATTCTACAAAACTGTTCACTGAGCTTGCGATTACATTTCATATTTGAAATCACTAATGAAATCTGACAACTGTCTCATACATGCTTAGTTACGTACATCCTGCCACCATTTAAACTGCCCTGTCAATCATCTTTTCAAATGTAACATTAATATTTAATTTCCTACCGTGTTGGAGAGAAATGAAGAGGCACGTTGATCTGCTAGTTGCGGGTCTATCATGCCAAGAACAGTTATGGCGAAGTAGTATGTCCCTAAGCTTGCTTACTATTCTGCTACATACTCAAAAGTATGCACTTTTTCTTCACAAAAAGAGTACGTACTTTTAGGGCATAGTATAAGTAGGCGAATTGGTACGCAGTGTTTCTATAGCAACCGGGAATCTAACGTCAGCTGCAGTGATGCGCTGACTTTACCGATTAGCGATTGGCTCTTTTACTCAGAAGGCGGGGCTTCATGCGATAGAGCAGCCATATTGAGTGTTGTATTCTTCCCCATTCAAAACTATACGAGTGACACTTGTGTATTCTGTAGTCTTTGGTGTTACTGTGTAGTTCCCAGTCGCTTGACACTTGATTCTGTTTTAACTTTGTTTGGAACTACTTTCACTGATATATCAAGTAAATAATATGTTTTTTAACTGTTGTGTGAGCGTCAATTCTGCGTCAGTTACTTGAATGGACACTAACAAAACGGTACAATGACAAACTCACTTATATTAAACAGAACGTTTGTTAACAAACCAAGTAAAAATACACCATGATATATGCCTAATATAAAATAAATAAAAACCTCACCTCACTCTTCTTGTCTGTCAGCTGGACTCACTCTCCTCAGGTGATAAATGAAATCTGACTCCTGCTGCTGATCTGTGATGCGACTGTCGTTCGGCATACTGCATTGAGTAGCCGCGTTCAGTTTTTAATTGTAGTGTCTGTTCTCTAACTGAATTAAATGGAGGTTTTTTTTTATACTATTAAAAAATCAAAAAGGCAGTGCCGCGGTGGGCAGTGACTTAACCGGTGTTGAGGCTTAACACTGGTAACACCGTCAACAACGACCAATGCAGCAAGCCTAGTCTCTGTCAGTGATTTAATCATATAAATAATACTGTAGAACGAGGTATCATGTTGCCATAATAAAATAAAGATTTTAAAATAAAAAATGTTGTCATATTCAAATATTCAACATGTCTGCATCTCATAAATAATTAGCAGATATACATATAAGCAGCCTTTTAATTAACGGACTAGAATAATCATGGCTGATATGATAGTAAGACTTTGTACAAACGTAAAATAAATCCAAAGTGGGCTCAAGAACAGGTGTTACTTCTCGTCCAAATTGTGCATGAAAAGAAGGACATAATTCAATTTAAGGGACATTATTGTGAAATGTTTCTAAATGATTGGCGCTGAGGCGGACTGCCAGCAACAGCCATTTAAGGATTGTCTGTGATTTGGTCTTAGTGACATAGGAATCCTCTTGACTGCTACAAATTTTTCACAGATTTCGGAGCTGATTTTAGAGTTAAATGCTTTGTGAAATGCTCCCCTTGTCCAAATACCCACACTTGCGGTCTTGGCCTCTTGAGAGCACGTATGCGTGACAAGGAGTGCACAAAACACCAAAACACAGTGCCCTTAACGCGCTCTAAATCCACACTATCGCGAATACCGCTCCGCAGCGCTATTCAAGGCTTAGTGTATCCCATCATGCATCATGTTGTGGAAATAAATCGTGAGACTTTTTGCAGAGATCTCGCAAGAGGTGTTACGGACCTTGTCCCGCAAAAAATGATGGTAATATTAATAAAGGTAGATTTACTGATAATTTGGTATTAAAACAAAGGGTTGCACATTTTATTTGTGCAAAGATATGGGATATTTTTTGTCAAGATTTGCAACTCTTTTATCACTTAATTAGAAGTACCACAACATTTAATTGTGTCATCTGTTATAGAGACTACTGAACAGACATTTAGAAGTTGATTTTAAAATGCAAAGTATTGAAAATAAAAATAAAGCTCTGTAAACACTTGCATCTTTACAACACCATAAGGGTGTACCATCAGGAAATAAAAAGTTCTACACACACTTGTGGTCTTCATGCTCACTTGAACACTTAGACCGAATGCAGGAAATATGTCATATAAGTAGTCAAGTGCAAAGACCGCAAGTGCAGGTATTTGGACAAGGGGACTCTTATAGCAAAAATTTAGTGAGTCCTAAAAGTTAGGAGTTAGGAGCTACTTTTAGTCTTAAGATGTTTTGTGAATACGGCGCCTAGTGTTTTTAGCCTGTGCATGTTATGTGTTTTTGAAGCACTGTGAAATAAAACGGATTGAAATTGAATCCATGATTGTGCCAATATTATCTAAATTATTTTCTACATTAAATGTTATATTCTTTTTAGCTATACCTCATTCTTTCTTAGTATACTTATTATCATTACCGAAATCACCAACCTCATTTCCGTAACCTATGTGTCATTATCACAATGTGTTCTTTAATGTTTATTTAATAAATTAAAAATAGTAGTTTGCTTTTAAATGTAGGCCTATGCTCAGAATCGATGCATTATGCTCTTTCAGGTTTGCCACATCTTTTTGAAAATATGTCAGTTTTCAACAAAATAATAAAAATATTAGGTTGAAAATGGCAGAAGTTGTTGCGGTAATGAGATAATTGAAAATCAAATAAAAATGCTCATTTAAAAATAATTTCAGAGTTTCGAGTAACTGTGCATGACTGTTGATAATCCATTTTTAAAAATGTGAAAATGTATTAGCTTTCCTAATGACATTGAGGTTTTCAGACTATTGTGGTAATGAGATTTTTAAGGACTTGTTTTGAAATATGTTTAAAAAGGTGTTCAATTGTCAGCAAAACTTTTCAAATGTATGCTCGCCAACACTTCAGGCCTTGCTCTTAATGCTTAAAAAGGAAATTTGTTGATACAAATTTTTTTTAAATTGTCATATTTGAAATCTTTGAAACTAAGATTTTGTGAAAATCACCCATATAGGCTAATGTTAGATTATATCAGAGGTTATATTTAGAATTTTACAGAGTAAAAATAGTCTACTTAAAGCTGGGTCATTCTGTGTCAAAACAACCACATTTCAGGAACTTCCCGTGCTCAAATTTTTATTTAACATTTTTTTCCTCCATTTTATTTTTCAAAAAATTTGTAAAATATTAAATGTCATAGATGTATATTTATTTAGTGAGTAATCAACTATTTTGTAGAGGAGGGTCAAAATTCAAATTTTCATCTGAGATGGAGCCAAATTACAGGAGGGTAAAAAAAAATGACTATAAAGATGGCAGCATCATAATGTTATTTTTACACAGAGATTGGTAGGTCTATTAGTAAAAATCTGTTGGACTTTATCTGTCTTTGTTTCATTATATGCCAATATTGGCCATGTCAAAATGGGATCTATATTGTGAATATTTTGAGTAACATGCACACAAACTTTGAAAAAACTTTGAAAAAAATATATATATTTTTGGCAATTATGACAGTTATGGTCTACGCAATTGTTTTATTAAAGGTAAACGTCTCAGGTTACGTATGTAACCATGGTTCCCTGAGAAGGGAACGAGACACTGCATCCTATAGCGGTTGCTACGGGGAACGCCTTCAGCGTGACCAGTGTCTGAAGCATACATTGAAAAAACAGCAACAACACATTGGCCGGCGACAGCCTATGACATCATTACTGGTGCGACCACAGTATAAAAGGGTGCCAGTAGAACATGTCATCCGCTTCTTCATCTGAAGCTTATGTCCGAAGGATGGCGAGGACTCTAGAGGACACAGTGTCCCGTTCCCTTCTCAGGGAACCATGGTTACATACGTAACCTGAGATGTTCCCTTTCCATGGAACATCGAACTGTGTCCTCTAGCGATCGCTATGGGGAACGGCATACCAACGCTGCCATGCTGAGGGGGGTGCATTCCAAACACCACGGCGAGCACTAAATTTCATCTCTACCAAGCCATGGCCGTTGCACCTAGGACGCCTTGACAGCTGTCAGTGACATTATCCCCTTCGGGGCGAAAAGCCTTAGCTTATACTATGGGTGGAACAACTTATCTCCACGATTCGGTTTGTATCACGGTTTTAGAGTCACAGTTTTGGTATGGTTCGGTATGTGCTATGTTTAGAGAGAAATAAGGACTATATTATCAAATAAAAATAAAGAAAATAAGAATACTCTAACTACAAGCAACATCACAAATAAATACAATAGAGTAAAGATACAAATAAACAGTGATTTTCAGTTTTTTTAGGTAGGTCTAACATTAGATTTCTGGTACAGAAATTGAATAAAGTAATGAAATGTAAAACAGCATTGCATATTTGACTGTATAAATTAAAGATTTATCTTTATTAAAGTTACAAAAGCTATTCAATCAAGAGCAGTGTGTGATTTCTTTGTTGTTGCTGTTTGATTTATATTAAGAAAGTGCTGTCACTTTAAGATAATGCACTGATCCAGTGCACTGATACAGTGCGTTCAGTCGGCTATGTCTGCTATAGGATACTTATCAAGACGGGCATTTTGACATAATTTTTGTGTGACTTTGTTCATTTAAACACAGACTTCAGAGAAGCTTAATATTTGCGTGCGTTCCTGAGGCATGGTTTTGAGCACTTCGAAGCATCGCATGCCAAAAATCTTCCTCACTGCTCTCCGCGGACCTCGCGTCCTCTGACTCTTGACATGTTTCAACTTGGCAAAGCTTTAAAGGGTCAATATGATTTGCTAAAAAACACATGATTCTTGTAGTAGTTGTGTAATGAATTGTTATATGTGTTAATGCTTCGTTTAAAAAAACACATTATTTTCACATACTGTACATTATTTTTTCTCCTCTATGCCCCACCTTTCTGAAAAACGATTTTTACAAAGCTCATCGGTCAGAAAAAGCGAGGTGTGCTCTGATTGGCCAACTATCCAGTGCATTGTGATTGGCCGATTACCTCAAGTGTGTGACGGAAATTTTACGCCCCTTATCATACTGTGATGCTGTGTCCTGGTGCAACGAGACAAAAACATTAAAACCCTTATAAACGAGGCATTTGTTGGCTCTCAGTGGGGACATAATTAAGGATTATAATGACTTATACTGTATTTTTACGCGTTGTGTTGCATCGCGCCGCGTAAACATAAAACATGTCTGCATTTGTGATCATATCGTTTGGAAGCCCCGTGCACTTTCACAAGTGTCACACACGGCGGGCTAGAGTGAGGTACGGCCGTCAGGCTTGAGAACGGCGCGGCCGGCAGGCTTGCGGCAACCACATTGCCGTTCCGTACACCAGACCCTGGCCATTTCACCCAGGGCTTATACACCATCTCTGAAGAGCTGACTCATGTAACTGACTCAATAGATCTCTGTTAGCAAACACCCTGCTCAGAATTGTATTACCAGGGAGACTAATTCGCGTGGGGCCCAGGTGAAAACTGGGGCCTGAACCAACTCAGAGAAAGGGAACGAGGCTGACAGCACTACCCATACCATGCAAGGATTTTAGAAAGTTTGCAGATCTTAGTCACATTCACCCTTACCACAGTGTGGATTTTAGAACGTACACAGAAGCTCAGCGTGTGCACTTACCAAAGCATGGATTTAGAGACACCGTTGTATAAGGGGTAACTAGTGTTGTCAAAAGACCCGGTACTTTGGTACCAAGTCGGTACTAAAAAAATGAAAACGTTACGTTCCCAGGTTTTTTAAATACCAGGTGGGTACCGAGTACCATGGTCAGCTCGATCCCGGTCTTGATGCCTCTCATCTCATACTAGCCTATCATAAAGGCACTGAGACATGGCGACATCAAAAGGAAGAAACACACCAAACCACTTTAAAGACACCCAGATCAAATGAAAGAGTTCAAGCAAGTAAGTTTCATTTAAATTTTTAATATTTAGATCAGTGTTTCCCATACATTTATTTATTTTCTGGCTGGCCGCCCAATGATTTTCCAAAAGGCTTTGACTTCGTTGACTAAGGAGACAGGGACAGGCCTAATAACTCAGTAATATTGTGTATGGAGCGGCGCTCTCAGCCCTCAGGCTGAGGCAGGCCCTCAAAAGCACAAACTGGGTGCGAAGACTCATAGCTAACCCTCGCAGTGAGGGGAGTAATCCTCAGCTCGAACAGAAGACAGTGCTAGATTAGCTAGCAGGTCCCAATGAGAGACTGTCAATTGATACAGCTAAACACAGTCTTATGCTTTCTATCTCGATAGAGAGCATGGGTCCCATTTAACCAGACCCAATAACCTATTCATGCATACAGGGCTACTCCTCATCAGAGCCGTAGCATTCAGGAAGGGTTCCCACACAAAAACATCTCACTCGTACCTCAGGCAATACAGTGCATCTCAAGCCCACTCCGCGTATGGCGACACGTTCGACCATAAGGGCAGTGTGACAGGGAGGTCCCGTGGGCCTGACCGTCTATCGAACTGCAAAGAGTGGAGTTAAGGAGTGTCAAGCCACTCAACGCCTCAGCGAGAGGAGCTCTAGCTCAGGGAACGTGCAGGATGGTTGAGAGGATGACTCAAATCTCAAGAGACCCCTCGGGGCGAGACATGAGTAGCGTGTCCTGGCCAGGGCAGTTACTTGAAGCAGATACCCAGCCAGGACAACAGGGAGCACGTCACGAAGCATTGCTCCGAAAAACAAATGCTCAACCTGAGTGGAGGACCCACAGGTCCTGAGGTTGCAGCGTTATACTGGGGACCTGATGCTAAGGAGGCTCTCACAGAAGCTCAGCAACTTGGCTGCGTGGTTTAGTAAGCATGAAGCCGAAGATTAGGGCTATCATCCAGCCTGGATCCAATACCGACGGGTGAGTTTACCATCAACACCCTCGGTCAACAGCGAGAGGATCTGACTTACACAGGGGAGGTGCTCGAGAGGTCCTAAACCTAAAACAAAGTCAGAAAACCGGAACAGGTCCAAGTAGCGCTGCGGGAAAGCTAGTTAGTGAATTCACATAAAACTAGCAATAGAGTAGATAAAATGGATCGTACTCACCACCCATGGCTCCCGCACATGACACAAGCTCACAGATATAATCTGAGGATGAAGTCTGAAGAGCACTTGGGTCCTGACCATCAGTAAGGCAGTTTTATGATACATAGAAACTAACCAAAACATCATAGGTCCAGCATGAAAGACTGCAATGCAAGTGCATGAGGCTTCTACCTAACCTCGGTCTGGTGGGTGGCTTTAGGGGAATTAAGGGGAGGAAGATTAGAGCAGATGTTAATACTCTCAGAGGGAGGTGAGTAGATGGCTTATGTTTTACTCTGGTCCGGACGAGAGCGTTGGGAACGCCTCGTCTGGATCACCTCCCTCAAATATGGCCCGTTACCCTTTGACTCATGCCTCCTTTGAGCCCTACCCGAAGGCGGAGGAGGGGCGCGAGTCGCGACACTAGCTTTCTGTGCCCACCTCTGATCCTTAGATTGAGACGGGCCAGGACCCCTGGGTTGTTCGGGCTCAGACCTGGACCTTCGTGGAATGAAGGACTTAAAGGGGTGGTTGATTGCGATTTCACTTTTTTAATGTTAGTTAGTGTGTAATGTTGCTATTTGATCATAAACAATATCTGCAAAGTTATGAAGCTGAAAGTTCAATGCAAACGAACATATCGTCTTTTAAAATTCTGGCAGTTTAATGCCTACAAAAACGACTGGTAAGGGACTACAACGAGTTACTTCCCAGGTCCGTTACGTCACAAACCCAGATAAACCCCGCCCTCGTGAAAAGGCAGCAAAGGGGGCGAGGCCCTGCTGCGCTGCTTTTAGAGAGGAGGAAGAGAAAACTAGAGGTGCACGAAAAAATCTATTCATACATGAATAGCGATTATGACTTCTAACGATTCTAATGGATTCACAAGTTTCAAAATCAATGTTCTAAAGCAGCGTTCTCATCCTGTTCCTGGCCTCGCCCTGCTCTGCACACGCTCTCCATCTCTCTCTCTCTCTCTCATTCAGATCATCAGACCAGTGAATACACTTATTTTCACATACTATAGTTATGAGAAGCGTTATACATGGATGCGCGTGCAGTTGCCATACTGTATTAGAGCTTTAATCATGACAAAAACGTATATTAACAGCAGTAGCATTTATATAAGCTGTAGCATTTATAAATAACAGTGTATCTAAAAGTATGAAACAACAACAAACAAAAAAACATACCATCAAGAGCCGTGCTTGCACAGGTTCTGCACAATCCTCTTCAATAATATCCTCTGCGTCTCAATCGGGCTCAAATTGATAAGCAATATAGACAACGTCATTGTTTACAATACAAACAGAGCACATGCCGCTAAGTTGAGGGGTGGGACGCTCAGACGCACGCTAGAGGCGGTTTAGCCAATCACAACACACTGGCCCAGCTAACCAATCAGAGCCCATCGCGTATTTCTTAGGGAGGGGCTTCATAAAAGCAGGAAATGATCAGTGTGTTTCTCAGAGAAGAGGCAGAGCTGTGTGGAATAAAGGTAAATTATGTGAAAAAAAAATTTTTTTTTTAAACTAAGCATTAACACATGTTAGACTGCAACCCCATGAACACAATCAAGCCTAGAAAAAACAGTCAACCACCCCTTTAAAGGCGGCCGAGCGCGTCTTGGCCTCCTTAAACTTCTTGACCACCATCTCGATGGAAGTGCCGAAAAGCTCAGAAGGGGAAATCGGCGCATCAAGGAGAAAGCCCCTCTCTTTCATCCCGATATCCACCAGTTTCACCACTGTAACCACCATGGCCGCCATGGATCTGCCAATGGCATTGGTGGTCTGCTTAGTGGCATGGAGAGCAAGATATGTTGGTGTGACGCACCTCCTCCCCCCTCATCAAAACTGGCCCTCCCGCAGTCAGATTATTTTTGATAGTGACTGGGTTTCTGAATAGATATGTCAGACACAAACTTACTCACATCACTTTGTCTTTAGGGATTTGCCTCAATAAAAGTACGATAAACGTTTTGGCAGTAATGTTTTTTTTAAAATGAATTTAGAGCTTTTATATTGAAAAGTCTGAGACATTCAACAGTCTATTATAGTCTCTGCAACAGCAACAACTTCGTTACAGTAAGACACACGGCTTTGCATTCCAAAACTAGGTATTATGACGCATAGTTTCTTTTCATTCTTCTTTGTATGCCGCACTTTCGCTGTCAACTTTCCTCTTTAGACTCTTTGATAGTTCATTTTTCTCCTCCCCGCTAGCCTTAAATGTTATACGGTAGTATGCAAAGGAATAATCTGATGGTAAAAATGTCCACGTCAATACTTATTACAATAAGTTAGCTTTAAAATAATACACATTTTATTATTCACAATAGCAAGAGTAATAGGTTTAAGAGCATGACTCAAACATGCCATTAATGGGCTTATTCAAGTCCTCTTTTATTATTTGTTATTTTTATCCATTCCGCATCTCCCACATATGTGTTTTAGCAAGGCGGTCTGTGTTGCAAGTTGGTGAATGAAGATACTTGCCAGGTTACGTGTCACTACTCTGCTTTATTAATTTATCCAATGTAAAACCCTGACACCGCGACACAAATTTGGCTCTTTGTTAATGACTGTCCTACTACAGGATTTAACACAGAGTAACAGCTCACTACCAGTTACAAAAGACACTGTAACAGTCTGTCACAGGCAATTCTAGTCGCATCTTTCATCAATTGATTTCTTAATGATCCGTTGACTATA
This sequence comes from Sinocyclocheilus anophthalmus, assembly GCA_018155175.1. Taxonomy (NCBI): domain Eukaryota; kingdom Metazoa; phylum Chordata; class Actinopteri; order Cypriniformes; family Cyprinidae; genus Sinocyclocheilus; species Sinocyclocheilus anophthalmus. Next base: position 49,884 of record JADLZN010001286.1, read on the forward strand.
TACATGTGCATCTCAATAAATTATAATGTCGTGGAGAAGTTCATTTATTTCAGTAAAGCAGCTCAAATTGTGAAACTCTTGTATTACATAAATTCAATGCACACAGACTGAAGAAGTCTTTGGTTATTTTAATTGTGATAATTTTAGCTCACATTTAACAAAAACCCACCAAAAACCCATCTCAACAAATTAGAATACTTCATAAGACCAATAAAAAACATTTTTAGTGAATTGTTTGCCTTCTGGAAAGTATGTTAATTTGCTGTACATGTACTCATTACTTGGTAGGGGCTCCTTTTGCTTTAGTTACTGCCTCAGTTCGGCGTGGCATGGATGTGATCAGTTTGTGGCACTGCTGAGGTGGTATCGAAGCTCATGTTTCTTTGACAGTGGCCTTCAGCTCTCCTTTTTTTTTTTGGTCTCTTGTTTCTCATTTTTCTCTTGAAAATATCCCATAGATTCTATATGGGGTTCAGGTCTGTTGTGTTTGCTGGCCAGTCAAGCACACCAATACCATGCTCATTTAACCAACTTTTGGGCTTTTGGCAGTGTGGGCAGGTGCCAATCCTGCTGGAAAATGAAATCAGCAAAAAGCTGGTCAGCAGAAGGAAGCAAAATTTCTTGGTAAACGTGTGCAGTAACGTTGGTTTTCAAAAAACACAATGGACCAAACACCAGCAGATGACATTGCACCCCAAATAATCACAGACTCGTGTGGAAACTTAACACTGGACTCAAGCACCTTGGGCTATGAGCTTCTCCACCCTTGCTCCAGACTCTAGGACTTTGGTTTCCAAATGAAATGCAAAACTTGCTCTCATCTAAAAAGAGAACTTTGGACCACTGGGCAAAAGTCCAGTTCTTCTTCTCATTAGCCCAGGTAAAACGCCTCTGACTTTGTCTGTGGTTCAGGAGTGGCTTAAAAAGAGGAATATGACAACTTTAGCCAAATTCCTTGACACGTCTGTGTTTGGTGGCTCTTGATGCCTTGACCCCAGCCTCAGTCCTTTCCTTGTGAAGTTCACTCAAATTCTTTTTGATTTTGCTTGACAATCCTCATAAGTCTGCGGTTCTCTCAGTTAGTTGTGCATATTTTTCTTCCACACTTTTTCCTTTCACTCCACTTTCTGTTAACATGCTTGGATACAGCTTTCTGTGAACAGCCAGCTTCTTTGGCAAGGAATGTTTGTGGCTTACCCTCCTTGTAAAGAGTGTCAATGATTGTCTTCTGGACAACTGTCGAGCAGCAGTCTTTCCCCATGATTGTGTAGCCTAGTGAACCAACTGAGAGACCATTTTGAAGGCTCAACAAACCTTTGCAGGTGTTTTGAGTTGATTATCTGATTGGCATGTCACCATATTCTAATTTTTTTAGATAGTGAATTGGTGGGTTTTTGTGTAATGTGAGCCAAAATCATCACAATTAAAAGAACCAAAGACTTCAACTACTTCAGTCTGTGTGCATTGAATTTATTTAATACACGAGTTTCACAATTTGAGTTGAATTACTGAAATAAATGAACTTCTCCACGACATTCTAATTTATTGAGATGCACCTGTATATAGTATATATGTTCTGGCCCGCCATCCAGTGGTGAATTTTTTTTAGCCCAGTGCCAAACTTACTTGCTGACCCCTGATATATGGCCTTAAAAATTAACATGTCATGTGATCTCACGAGGTGACCCATTTTGTCTGTGTAATCAGTTTCTATTAGGCCAGAGACAGGACTGGTGTTATTAATTTCTGTTAAAAATGAGTGAGAGCAGCTTATGGCATTTCTATGGCAGTCTCACAAACCCCTGTGGTTTTATTCCCTTTAGGAATTTGTGAATTACCAGCCTGGTAAGTTGACATGTCTATTTTTATTCCCTTTTTTTCTTTGAACACTAAGAAGGTAGAAATCAGACAGCAGTTTAACCTGCAGTGCTCTGAATAACCAGAAGGTGGCAGCACCTAAAATATCTTTAAAATCTTTTTTAAAGATTTGAAAAAAAAAGTCAAAAAGTCTCCTTTTTATTGTTTTCTTCAGTTAATTCTGCTAAATATTTCACACAGTACTTAATTCACATATTTTGTAGGTAGATTGCTCCAATGTTGTGCAAAAAGATACATATATTGAGAAACTGATGGAATGTCATTGTAATATTTGCATAATTGTTTGTGATTGGTCTTCTGTTGCTGTTTGGATATAATTTTAGACACCGTTTTTGTTTATATATAACTTTATTTGCTTAGCATGAAGCAAGATAAAATAGCAACTTAAATAATCTCACATTTTTAAATAGAAAATGTCCTTGTCTTTCTCCATTACAAGATTCATCTATAATAGCTTAAAATAAAACAATTATGAATTAAAAAAAAAAAAAGAGAGAGAGATATGCTCTAGCCTCCCACTTTACCCAAACTCTGTACAAAATGGCTTCCGTTTAAGTGTGGGGAAACTGTTGTCCACAATTTAACACAACATACTTTAGTTCTGATTATACAAGCTTTAGCCACACAAACGCTGCAGCATTTTATGTCATGTTTCACAAGCTCCCAAAGTTTGCGTCCAATAAATGATTTGTAGAATTCATGAAACTGTCCACAAAGCTCAACTTCAGTCAGTCCATCTGTTTTCTTTTCATAGTTCGTCAGTCTTTCTTTTGTCTTAACATCTACACATCCATGTCTTTTATTGTGTACGTACTTTTCTATTTTTTCCACTCTTTTTCTTTCACACACGAGAAGTCACTAGCAGTGAGCGTAGTCTGCGTGCTAATGTTGCCTCCAGCTCTTCCAGAAGAGAGTCTTTTCCCGACCCGCTCCATGTCCCGGACCCCAGTATCAGCGTACGGAAGGCTTCCCTCTCCAACAGACCTGCCATGTTCTGCAGGAAGTAAACTTCACAGTATGTACTGAGCTCCACCGCACCATGAGCCTGGACAAACACACACACACACACACAAAAACACTAATTATGCACTCAGTTACCAGCGAGAGACACTTTGGTACAGGGTTTGATCTTTAAGGTCGAGTTTGCTCTTCCCACAAATTACCTCTCTTAAAAGTTTTATTTGGAGCAAAGTGCAACAGCTAACATCCATTACAATCAAGTAGCGAGTGTTCTTGAGACACAAACTGATGCAAAGTCTTGTTTTCTGAGTAATGAAATGAATTTTAGCTTAAAACAAGTACAAATATCTGTCACTGGGGTATGAACTAGTTGCCCATTTGAAATGTTACATTTTCTGAGCTTATTGTCCAATATATGTTCTTGTTTTAATCATAAACTCGCTTCATTTTGATCAATTTCTCACAAAACAAATATTATGCAATTTTACTTAAGTAAATGTGTCTTGTTCACTAATCTTTAGACATTTGCACTGGAAAACCAAATGAAAATACTGAGCATGTTTTTGCAGTGTGATCACAAGTACAGTAAAGTTATTTCAATATTCTAGTGGCTGCGAGCAGAGCTATTCAAAAGCTATTTTTTATTTTAAAACGAATAAATAAAAAGTAACAGATGTGTTGTAATTTTCAAACTTTGAAGTGCTGCTAATACAAATCATTTACATTTGAGACAGCGCCAGTGTTGCATTCAATTTATTTCTTTAGATCTATATATGAAAGTGAAGTGGACGTGTGGCCGGAATCATACTCGGAATTTGTGCTCTGCATTTAACCCATCCAAGTGCACACACACAGCAGTGGGCAGCCATATTGCTGCGGTGCCCGTGGAGCAGTTGGGGGTTCAGCGTCTTGCTCAAGTGTCTCACCTCAGTCGTGGTATTGAGGGTGGAAGAGAGCGCTGGTTATTCACTTCCCCCACCGACAATTCCTGCCGTACCTGAGACCGAACCCACAACTTTTGGTTTTAACAATACTCCTCCCATTAATGCCATGACTACACCAGGTTTTTTTTTTGTGGGGTCTTACATTTACCTTCATAAAACCTGGTTGTAATATTATTTCCCATGTAAAAAAAAAAAAAGTTACATTGCCTACTAATGGTTATGCCGGTTCAGACTACACTATTTTTTGCGGTCACGATAGTCACTGGTGTCAGATTACACGATTTTGACTCCTGAAATCTTGTCGTGTCGTGAACAAGAAACATGTCAGACTACACGTTGCTTCCCGACCATTCATCGCGTGCCGTCTTTAACGATGTGCGTGATGTCATTGAGAAGGCGGAACTAGTGACTGACTTCCGGAAACAAGAGTGTAAACTTTGCTGAAGCGCTTCCGCTATAGTTCGGCAGCATTTTTTTTTTCTTTGTTCTGTCGTGGTAGTCCCTCAATGACACATCATACAGGCAGGAGTACTGTTGCCACAGCTCCACGAACCTTTCCTCCATCTCATAATTCCACCTAGCAGCACCATCATCTCTCTTTCGTTTCGCCCTGTTTGAAACCTGTTTATGAAAAGCTTCGTGCTGCTATTGGTCAACGTCACCAATGTGACAGAACTCATCGTGGACGACGGAAAAAAAAATTAAACATGCTAGACTTTCTGTCGTGAAGCATCGCAGACGCAGAATCGGCTGTCGTCCACTATGACACACTACACGACCTGAAACGATGGAATCTTGCGTCCCCACGCCCACTGTCGTTTACGAATCCCCACGACACCATACGTCAAGCAAATTGTGGCAAAATCGTGTAGTCTGAACCAGGCATAATACTGACACAATATATTTTTTTTAACCACACCACCCAAATACATTTTGATTTGTTACAAAGAAAAGTATCAGGTCTTATTACCGTATCCTTTTACATTCAGATTATTAATTTATATACACTATATATACAGTATGTTATTTTTAGATTATAAATCTTATGTAATTATATGGATTTAAAAAAATTTTTATAGTTGTATATACACTACATAATTACATATTTTTACCTTAGCAGTGTGGTAGATGTTCACAGCATTGTCGAGGTCAATTTTCTGAGCACAGATAATTTCACAGTGCCGCTGTAGCGCCCCCAACTGGAACAAACTGGCTGCTGTCAGTAACTACAGAAAGCAAACAAAGGAGTGAACAATGATTTCTTCTGTTTTATTACTTGCGTCAATCTACAAAAATAGTTTCTATTTTTGAGTCTCAGTGAATCTGAGAAGATAAAGTTTCATCTTGAATTACTGCAGGTAAACTCAAGAGGTTCCAGTGCATGAACAATTGGCAGTGACTGTGGATGAATTGCCAAGATCTTCCTTGTGACCCCTCTCTGTTTTTGAGTATTAAGCTGGGTTGGCCTGTATCTTGTTTGTCTTACCTCCAGTAACTCTGGGACGCCCATCTTCAGAGACTCCGTCCCCCCGCAGTACAGGTATGACATCATCATCTGGATAAACACGATGAGACAGTGATAAACTCCTGATTACATCTTGGAACACCCTGTTGTATCTCAGCCCGCTGAACGAGGATTCAACTGATCTTACCTGGAAGATGTTGTACTTGACGTTGCTGATCTCGATTTCCTTGCGGGGCTGAGTGCTGTCCGTCCCGTTCAGCGCCAGCAGACTTTTGAACCTGATTTCAGAGCAGACAACATGCTTTATTCTTAACGGTTCATTTGGGTTTCAAAATATTATCCACATATAGAGACCTGTGTTACGAGATAACAGATTTCTTTTATGCAAGTAATGTAATGGACTCGCCTGTCGGACGCCGTGAGCAGCAGAACCCCATGAGCGTAGAATGGTTTGCCCTCCACTAGGAACGTCACATCAGACATCTCTGGGTTGTTCAGGAAGTGAGGGTCTGTGGAAAGATGAATCTGAGACATCAGGCCCAAGATTTTCCAGAGTAATCCGTTACAGATAGAAATAAAAATTAACTGCAACTATAATATGCACTATGGAAGACCGTTTCCCCACTGACTAAAAAAAAAAAAAAAGTGATTTTTTCCTCACAATTCTGACGTTTTTCTCAGAATTGTGAGATATAAACTCGAAATTGCAAGAAACAAAGTCAGAATTGCAAGAGAAAACTTTTCTGCCAAAAAACTCGCAATTTTGACTAACACGCCATTGTGAGTTTTATATTTCCATATCTCGGAGAAAAAGTCCTTGTGAACAGAAAGCACATTACCTTTATTTTTTATTCTGTGGCAGAAAGTCTTCCATAGTGCACTACCAAGTAACTGAACACCGTATCATTGACAAACATTGGTTTTTTTTTTTTTTTCCCAATCGTTAATTTAACGTTAGTAGATCAGATGTGCAACTTCAGTAAATGTAACTGTACTAAGATTGAGTGAATTACCAAGTTGAGCAGAGAGAGCTGCCTTCTTTTCTTGGATAGGAGGAAGTGGAGCAGGACCGTAACAGTGACTAAAAATGATGCCCAACTGGTGGATTATTGCCTCGTTCTATAGAGAAAGAATTAGTCATAAGGTAGTTAAACTAAGAGTTATTTAAAGCCATCGTCACCCCAGGTCTGAATTTCTGGCACAAAAAATAAAAAATAAAAAAGTTAGAACGTAGTGTCCTTTTCAGATATCTTACATTTCAAACCACAATGAACCGTCATGTTATAATTCATAGTCTAGGTTCAATTTTTAAATTGCTCACCATCCATTGACATGATAAAAATTCAATGTGTTTGCTGTTGCTTTTTTTTTCACATGGGCTTTTTATGAACAAATGTCCAGTTTTTTACCTTGCTGTTTTTCAGGATGTTGAACATCAGAGGAAGGCCAATGCAGACTAGTTCCTCACAGTAATCCTCCTCTTTGATGGAGGTGAAGTCTCGCAGAAGGGAGAGCATGACTCCGGCTCTGGACCTTTGTTGAGCGCTGCGTAGAGATTCCAACCACACATGGAGCTTCCATGGCACTCCTGCAGAATCAGCCAATATGTAAAGAATTGTTTACAAATAATCAAATGCTTTTTTGATAGCTCAGCTTTACATAACCGTACAAAGAAAGAAATTCCAATATTATATATATATATATATATACAGTGGTGAAAAAAAGTATTTAGTCAGCCACCAGTTGTGCAAGTTCTCCCACTTAAAAAAGATGAGAGAGGCCAGTAATTTTCATCATAGTTATACCTCAACTATTAGAGACAAAATGAGGGAAAAACCCAAAAAATCCATAAAATCACATTGTAGGATTTTTAAAGAATTTATTTGAAAATAAGTATTTGGTCAATAACAACATTTCATCTCAATACTTTTCTTATATACCCTTTGTTGGCACTGACAGAGGTCAAACGTTTTCTGTAAGTCTTCACAAGGTTTTCACACACTGTTTCTGGTATTTTGGCCCATTCCTCCATGCAGTTCTCCTCTAGAGCAGTAATGTTTTGGTGCTGTCGCTGGGCAACACGGATTTTCCACTCCCTCCAAAGATTTTCTATGGGGTTGAGATCTGGAGACTGGCTAGGCCACTCCAGGACTTTGAAATGCTTCTTACGAAGCCACTCGTTGTTGTGTTTGGGATCATTGTCATGCTGAAGGACCCAGCCATGTTTCATCTTCAATGCCTTTGCTGATTGAAGGAGGTTTTCACTCAAAATCTCATGATACATGGCCCCATTCATTCTTTCGTTTACACGGATCAGTCGTCCTGGTCCCTTTGCCGAAAAACAGCCCCAAAGCAAGTATGTTTCCACCCCCCTGCTTCACAGTAGGTATGGTGTTCTTTGGATGCAACTCAGCTTTCTTTCTCCTCCAAACACGACAAGTTTGAGTTTTTACCAAAAAGTTCTATTTTTTTTTCATCTGACCATATGACATTCTCCCCATCCTCTTCTGGATCATCCAAATGCTCTCTAGCAAACTTCTGATGTGCCTGGACATGTACTGGCTTAAGCAAGGGGACATGTCTGGCGCTGCAGGATTTGAGTCCCTGGCGGCAGAGTGTGTTACTTATGGTAGCCTTTGTTACTTTGGTCCCTGCTCTCTGCAGGTCATTCACTAGGTCACCCCGTGTGGTTCTGGGATCATTTTGACCCCACGGGGTGAGATCTTGCGTGAGCCCCAGATCGAGGGAGATTATCAATGGTCTTGTATGTCTTCCATTTTCTATAATTGCTCCCACAGTTTATTTCTTCACACCAAGCTGCTTACCTATGGCAGATTCAATCTTCCCAGCCTGGTGCAGGTCTACAATTTGGTTTCTGGTGTCCTTTGACAGCTCTTTGGTCTTGGCCCTGGTGGAGTTTGGAGTGTGACTGTTTGTGGACAGGTGTCTTTTATACTGATATACTTTTTCAAACAGATGCCATTAATACAGGTACCCAGTGGAGGACAGAGGAGCCTCTTAAAGAAGTTACAGGTCTGTGAGAGCCAGAATCTTGCTTGTTTGTAGGTGACCAAATAACTTATTTTACCGAGGAATTTACCAATTTATTCTTTAAAAATCATACAATGTGATTTTTTGGATTTTTTTTTTCTCATTTTGTCTATCATAGGTATACCTCAACTATGAGAAAATTACAGGCCTCTCTCATCTTTTTAATGGGAGAACTTGCACAATTGGTGCCTACATACTTTTTTGGCCCACTTAATCTATATCTAAAATATAGTATATTTTAATTGCACGTGTTACTTACATCTACACTCTTTATGTTCTCTGAAAATGATTTACAATTCTGTGGTAAGTCATGCATCTAACCTACCCAATGATCTGAGCTCCATGGTGACATCTAGGTAGCCGTGCTCTGCGCTGTAGAAGGATGCCTCCTGCAGAGCTTTCATACGGGCCTTACACAGCTTGGGCAAGGAAACTTCAGACACCAGGCTGAGGTTTGGGGATGGAGGAGGGGGTACGGAATGTCCATTCCGGCCAGACGCCCGCGTCTCGGCCTCCACACCCTCCGCCAGGATCTCCTCCAGAGAGAGCACATCTTCCCTTACCTTCTGAGGCTGAGAGAGGAGCTTCCGCAAAACATTCCTGGAGAACATATTTATGCTTTAGTTCAGTGATAGATGGATGAGCAGGTAGATAGACAGCTCAATACAAAGCTAAATGGGTGAATAAATAGTGAATGCTTAGACATATGGAGAGACAGAAGGATTGATGGATGAGTAGATACATACAGTAGATAGATATTTGCATAGATTGGAAGATAGGTGCCTGGGTAGAACATGTGTGATCTGAAAGGTAGTTTGATGCAGAGGTAGACAGCTGGCTGGAAATATGGAATATAACGATAGCTTAATAGAAAGCTAGATGGATAGATAAATAATATTACAAAGGCAGATTGATGAAAAATAGATCATGAATGGTTGGATTGATAGCCAGATAGCTGGGTGGCTAGATAATGAATTACTGGACAAAATAGGTCAATAGGAAGCTAGATGGATGTATAGATGAATGATTAGTTGGATAGATAATGAGTAGACAAAAAGAGGGATGGATGGATGATTGGAAGGACCGATAGCTAGCAGATAATGAATGACTGGACAGACAGACAGATGGATAGATTCTGGCAGGATAGATAATGAATGATTGGACAAAGCTAGACAAATCGATATAAAGCTAGATGAATAAGTTAGCTGGTGTGGTAATGCAGTTGCGTAAAAGAGTTGTCATAAGGGATCATGTTGAGAGTTGTGGGGGGTGAGTAGTGTGTGTTAGTGTGATCTGTTCCAGGCTGTTGGGGATGATGGGAGGTATCACCTATGGCCATGGGCGGCAGCGTGACTGAAGCAGTTCATGTCCTCATAGAGCGATGATGTCAGCGTGTTACTGTCCCGGGACCTCAGCAGGGGGTCGGCACCGCGCACCAGCAGTAAACTAACCATTTCGTAATTCCCTGCGAGATTGCGAAAGCAGGAGAGTGACCAGAGGAGAAGGAGAAAAGGAGAAACAGATGGTGAGATTACACCGATCTGGAGAATAAATGAGAAAGAACCACAATAAAAGAAAAGAATGCAATTCATGATCATTAATGCAATGATATTAGAAGGGTCATGTCACAAGGAATCCACTTTTCCTTGATCTTTCGAGATAAAAGCGCTTAATGTACTGTGAAAACATACTGTAATTTTTAGAACTCGCAACATCCTCTTCATCCAAAATCAACTCTGCTTTCTTTCGTTTTTTTTGACACCAGTAACATGAAATGTTAACATTACACCCACATTTACAATAAAGAATGCCTACTAAAGTTCAGAAACATGGCCCTTCCAGTCACTGTGAGGTATAGACTTCAGTCAGGGTGGAGCCATATTACATTTTTGACAGGAATGAAAACTAGGCTTTGAGTGATAGAAGTACAGTGTGTTCAAAGGTTGTACTGTTTAACAACATACAGATGACGAAATGTCTTTCTAAAACAACTTTCAGAAGACAAACTCCTTAAAACCTTTTTGAAAGTTGAGTTGTGAGTTGATGAAAATTATATGTTCTGAGACCTTTATATAGTGCGTGCGATTCTTAAAGCGGTCATATGATGCGATTTCAAGTTTTCCTTTCTCTTTGGAGTGTTACTAGCTGTTCGTGCATAGATAAGATCCCTAAAGTTGCAAAGACTAAAGTCTCAAACCCAAAGAGATATTCTATTTAAAGGTTAAGACTCGTCCATGCCTTCCTAAAATGCCTCGTTTAAATACACCCCCACGTCTACTTCACTGTGTATCCGCTTCGTCATGCCTGGAGCTGATCCGTGCTGGTCGCTGAGGAAATACATCAACTTTGCGCTGTGGATGGCCATATCGGCTTTCACCGTGGACGAAGCGGAGTACAGCCCGGGGTCGTCACATGTGATTGCCGCAAGCCCGCCGGACGCTCCTTCGTCGAATCCGCCGACCGCTCCGTTCTCAAGTCCGCCCGCCTCCGCTCACTCAAGCCCGCACGCCGCCGCTCACTCAAGCCCGCCGTGTTTCGTTGTGAAAGTGAAACTACTTTGTTTGGCCTTCCAAAAGAGGACACGACTAGAAATCAGTGGTTAAGTTGTATTTAAACACTGTTCCAGAACAGTTCAACCCAAATATTCAGATGTGTCCAGTGCATTTTATGGAGGACTGTTTCCTGGGAGAGTAGACTACAATGCCGGCTGTTCTGACTCACAGACTGCAAGTACGTTTTAAAGGATTTGCCACTGATGATTCAAACACGAGTTTTGAGCAGTGTAGAGTAGCACTTGTAGTTTGTCATTTCTCCGATCACAAATGCAGACCGGGTTTTGAGGTTTACACGGCGCGAAGCAACGCAACGCATAAAAAGACAGTACAAGTCATTATAATCCGTAATTATGTCCCCACTGGATGCAACAAATGCCTCGTTTATAATGGGATTTCATGTTTTTGTCTCATCGCTCCGGCCGGGACACAGCATCACAATATGGTAAGGGGCGTAACATTTCCGTCACACGCTTGAGGTATTCGGCCAATCACAATGCACTGGATAGCTGGCCAATCGGAGTACACCTCGCTTTTCTGCGGCTATTAATATGTTTAAATGAAAATTTAAAAAGGCAGTGGTGTTTGATATCATATTTCGTCTTATTGTAAATACAGTGAGGAAAATTGCAGTAGCCAAGGCGAGCTGACTGACATTATCAAGTACGCTGCTGTTTGCAGAATTACCGGACTTGCGTCGTCCCGTCCGCGGGAGTTCACACTCCTAAGTAATGCCCAACTGACAGCACAGACAGCAACAGGTCTGGGGGAAAAAAATTCCTGGAACAAATTGTTCCAGGTGATTTAGGTGGAAAAGCGGCTTAAGACAGATAGGATAGTAGTTTAGATAATTTAGTATGGACAGTGGTACATACTAAAGGTAAAAAAAAGATTTGACTTGTTTAAATGTTGCAGAACATCTCCACACACCTTAAATGTTTAAAACCAAACATGTGCTCTGAGCTGTGGCAAAACACGTCTTCCTGACCCAATTCCATCAACTCTCATACAGTTTGTGGCCTGTACAGTTTGGCTTTGGTCTGCCAACACAGGGCCGTATTTTTAGGGATTTCTGTTTGGGATGGGAGTGACCAGCCTTCCCTGGCAGGCTGTAAATCTGAGCTGGTGGAGGTTGGGCGAGGCTGGCATGAGTGAGGGAGTTGTGCTACACACACCTGCGGAAGATGCCAGCTGGAGAGGCGTCTCGACGTTGCTCTCCTGTCCGTTACGGACGGCTGCTCCTTCTACATTCGCCCCGGCATCTAACAGAAGCTGAAGATACAGACATACATGTAGGTTAGGAGAGCAACAACAAAACCTACTGATGACAATGGATGAAACGTACATTGTGGCTACAATTTAATGTTACATCACTTACAAAAAAAGGTTTGTTCAAATGTCCTATGGGATACTGCTGTAAATGAAAGTTACTCAGTAACTTGTTTATTGTACAAACCCGATTCCAAAAAAGTTGGGACACTGTACAAATTGTGAATAAAAACAGAATGCAATGTGGAAGTTTCAAATTTCAATATTTTATTCAGAATACAACATAGATGACATATCAAATGTTTAAACTGAGAAAATTTATAATTTTAAGGGAAAAATAAGTTGATTTTAAATTATGGCATCAACACATCTCAAAAAAGTTGGGACAAGGCCATGTTTACCTGTGTGGCATCCCCTCTTCTTTTTATAACAGTCTGCAAACGTCTGGGGACTGAGGAGACAAGTTGCTCAAGTTTAGGAATAGGAATGTGGTCCCATTCTTGTCTAATACAGGCTTCTAGTTGCTCAACTGTCTTAGGTCTTCTGTCGCATCTTCCTCTTTATGATGCGCCAAATGTTTTCTATGGGTGAAAGATCTGGACTGCAGGCTGGCCATTTCAGTACCCGGATCCTTCTTCTACGCAGCCATGATGTTGTAATTGATGCAGTATGTGGTCTGGCATTGTCATGTTGGAAAACGCAAGGTCTTCCCTGAAAGAGACGACGTCTGGATGGGAGCATATGTTGTTCTAGAACTTGGATATACCTTTCAGCATTGGTGCCTTTCCAGATGTGTAAGCTGCCCATGCCACACGCACTCATGCAACCCCATACCATCAGAGATGCAGGCTTCTGAACTGAGCGCTGATAACAACTTGGGTTGTCCTTGTCCTCTTTAGTCCGGATGACATGGCATCCCAGTTTTCCAAAAAGAACTTCAAATTTTGATTCGTCTGACCACAGAACAGTTTTCCACTTTGACACAGTCCATTTTAAATGAGCCTTGGCCCAGAGAAAAACGCCTGCGCTTCTGGATCATGTTTAAATATGGCTTCTTTTTCGACCTATAGAGTTTTAGCCGGCAACGGCGAATGGCACGGGGGATTGTGTTCACCGACAATGTTTTCTGGAAGTATTCCTGAGCCCATGTTGTGATTTCCATTACAGTAGCATTCCTGTATGTGATGCAGTGCCGTCTAAGGGCCCGAAGATCACGGGCATCCAGTATGGTTTTCCGGCCTTGACCCTTACGCACATAGATTGTTCCAGATTCTCTGAATCTTTGGATGATATTATGCACTGTAGATGATGATAACTTCAAACTCTTTGCAATTTTTCTCTGAGAAAATCCTTTCTGATATTGCTCCACTATTTTCGCCGCAGCATTGGGGGAATTGGTGATCCTGTGCCCATCTTGACTTCTGAGAGACACTGCCACTCTGAGAGGCTCTTTTTATACCCAATCATGTTGCCAATTGACCTAATAAGTTGCAAATTGGTCCTCCAGCTGTTCCTTATATGTACATTTAACTTTTCCGGCCTCTTATTGCTACCTGTCCCAACTTTTTTGGAATGTGTAACTCTCATGAAATCCAAAATGAGCCAATGTTTGGCATGACATTTCAAAATGTCTCACTTTCAACAGTTGATATGTTATCTATATTCTATTGTGAATAAAATATAAGTTTATGAGATTTGTAAATTATTCCATTCCTTTTTTACTCACAATTTGTACAGTGTCCCAACTTTTTTGGAATTGGGTTTGTAATTACCAGATATATACTTAACAAAATAAAGCTAAGTATATTTGGCCTATATTTGGTCTACTTAAAGTTTATTTTAAATATGCAAACCAAAGCTGTTAGTATATTTAAATTGCAAAAATAATATAGGATTTACATACTATAAGATGTTAAGTTCACTTCAAAGACTAAAAGGTGTCCTAAAAGCTAGTAAACTAACAGTATACCTATAAGTTCAAGCGTAGTCTAGTTGCAGTATGAAAGAAATCACGCAATAAACAAGCAGCTCGTTACCTGCACTACTGATATATGTCCATGTAACACAGCGAATGTGAGCGCCACCCAGTGGCGGCTGTCTGGATGGACTGAAGGGTGTTTGGGAGAGCAAACGGGTACCTGAACACAAAAGACCATCATCTTTCATACAGGCTGTAATGCTTTTTTTTTATATATTGAAACAATCTGACATACACTGTGTCCCAATGCAGAGGCTGCATTCAAAGCCTGAATGCATCACAGTGGTGTGACAAAGGCTGTCAAAATTCTTCGAAGGCTCCTTCAAATGCATCTTTCATTTCCCCGCCATGAAGGATTTAACAGACAGATTTTTTGCAGCCCACACTGTCCCAAGATTCATTGTGCGGCGGTGACGATAAGATATTTTAAACAAAATGCCAGATTACACTTTTTCAAGTAAATTTGCTTCCTTCGACGGAATCAGCATCTGAATTGGGATACAGCTATATAATAACAAGAAATTTTTATTATTATTATTATTATTAATTGTTTAGGTGCTGTATCTTTTTTTCTGTGAATTTAGAAGGTTAGGTGATGGTAGTTTTTTTCAGTTTGATGCTGAACAATTCATTTGTTAGAAATCTTATAGATATAACATTTCTAATTTGTAAATAAAAAATAAAAATGTCAAACTTTACCTAAAAATGAAATATATATACTATAACATCTCATTTAAAATATTAATAAAAACTATAATAGTATATCAATGATATTAAATAATGATGCTATTAAAAATTAACAAAACCCCCCCCCCCCTCCTTTTTTGATTTTTGACCAAGGAATCATGAAAATTCAGTTTTACTATTATTATTATCATTATTATTATTTGTAAATATTTAATCAACATTTAATCACAATGAACTTGGTTTACACAGGTCTTAACATCCAAAAACAGTGACAGACTAAGAGAGTAACTGGTGGTCCGTACCGCTACATCCAGATTGGCTCCAGCATCAATCAGCATTTGGACTAAAGCCTCGTCTCCAGCTGAGCAGGCGTACATGAGCGGGGTCATACCCTACACAGATGCACAGAAAGAGAGAGAGAGAAAGAGAGTGTGTGACATCTGGATCCAAAACATGATATCAGTGTAACCGAGTGATGTATAGTTTGGTCTGTTTGGCTGACAGGTGCTCTTAATTTCTGGTTTGTGGTTCTGAGTTCACCGTACCTGGTCATCCATGCTGTTGACACCGTCTGGCCCAAGCAGCTCGATGGCCTGGCCAATCAGGTCGGTGCGGCCGCAGTTGAGCATGCGGAAGCCCAGGTCCAGCTGGAACTTATCTGTGGCGGCTTTGGCATCCAGCCGCCTGAAGGAACTAAAGCAGCACTCGGGCCTATAGAAGAAGAGTTAGAAAATACGCATGAAGGAAAAGGAGGGCAGTGAGGGAGTGAGTGGAGAAAGGGGTGGTGGGGTTCAGTGCATGCTTTCATGGGTGGAGTGCTGTATTTTCCTGAAGTGTTTTCAAATCATTAAGTATAAGGCTGAGCACTTGAGGATCAGTAAAAATCTGAGGCTTTGCTGAAGGTCTTTGCAAATGTTTTAATGCAGTTTGATGGAAAGTCACAAATAAGGAGGAGCATGAGATCATGTTTCACGCTTCAGCTCTGCCACATTTTAAGTTCTGTTTAAAAGTCCGTTGAAAAAAAAAAAAGATTTAATTAGTTTTACAATGTTATAGAAACACTAAAATATACCCAAAAAACAACATCACCACAACTGGAGAACTTGACAAAACACCTTAAAGTCAGAATGAAATGTGATGTATCTTGCCATAGGCGGAGCTTAATTAGATCATTAGATAATCTATATATATAGTATATTTATATATATATATATATTTATATTTTATATATATATATATATATGATATATATATATATATTTATTTTAGTTTATTGATTTAGTTTTTTTGAAAGGTTTTCATTTGTTCTATGCTCTGAAAATGTTCATTTATTATTATTTGAAATTTTTTGAAGATAAAGGTGCTACATAAAAGGTGTTTTATGTGGCTGTATGTTCTAACTGTTTGCTTGGGCGTTGTTATGCAGTTGCCAAGCTGTTCTAAGTGGTTGCTATGGTGTTTTGGTTGCTTGGGCATTGTTATATGCAGTTGATAAGCTGTTCTAAGTGGTTGCTACGGTGTTTTGGTTGCTAGGGCATTGTTATATGCAGTTGCTAAGCTGTTGTAAGTGGTTGCTAAGGAGTTCTGGTTGCTAAGGCATTTTTATGCTGTTGCCAAGCTGTTCTAAGAGCTGCTAAGGTGTTCTGAGTGGTTGCTAGAGCATTTCTATGCCTTCTGTGTGGTCACTTCACATTTGATTTTGAGTGATTGTTTCGGTGTTATGCCGTTTCTATGGTGTTCTGACAGGTTGCTAGGGCATTGCTTTTTGGATGCTGTGGTTCTCTGATTGGTTGCTAGGGCATGGTATGTGGTTGTTAATCTGTTGCTCTGCAGTTGTTAAGGTGTTCTGTGGGGATAGTAGGGTGTTAATATGTAGTTTCTTGTGTGTTGCAAAAACATTCAGAACCCAACACCTTACGGTAGCTAAGGTGTTTTAGAATGGTTGCTAGGGTGTTGCTGTGTGGTTGCTAAGGTGTTCAGAGTGTTTTTCGGTGTGGCTCTTCTTCTAGGGAGTTTTTGGTGATTGTAAAAGTGCCACCCTGTATTTCTCTCTGTTTTAAGGCTGGTTGTCAGTCAGAATGTCTTACTTCAGCAGTCTGGGTTCACAGTCCAGTCCGGGCAAGAGCAGCCGTGCCGTCTGTCTGACATCATCGCTGTCCACCAATAAGCTGCGGCGATGCTCAGCATGAACGATGGCCACACGCATCCACTCCATCAGCGGGGGGAGGAGGAGGAACGGCCTGAGGATGGCAAAAAAACAAAAACAAGTTTGTTTCCAATCCACTGTTGTATTAATATTGCAACAATTTTCATTGTATTCATTGCTGTAAGTAACTACAATGGTCCATTGTTCTCTTGATGATACTGACAGGCATGAATTTATTTCAGATTTGGTATCTGACATTTACAAATTTTATTTTTCAAGATGTAAAATAATAAAAAATGCCTTTTAGATTCCAGACTTGTTCCCAAAAGTGAGCTAAAACTGACTATACTATAAAATACAATTGTTTTTATATATAGATAATTATAGACTGTCTAAAGTGTGTGTGTGCATGTAACAAGGCTGCTGAGATCCACAGTTGTGTAAAACAAGTTGGGCCACCCCGCGCTAAATCTGCTAGTGTTTGTAAAGCAGGACTTGTGCAATAAGAAAGCACAGCTTTCACTGAGACAGCCTGTATCTTTCAGCAGCCTGTCATATCAAAGAATTCACGCTGAGAATGAGGTACAGCTGCTCAAGTTATCCTGTTTTCAGAAGCTCATGCACACACTCCCTGCAGACATGAATGTGTTTGTATGTGTGCGAGCTTCTTGACATGTAGACAGATATTGGCTGTTTACTGGAGGACTACATTACGCAATAATAATTCCGAGATTTGACAGGTTTCAGCCTCTGAAAGGTGAAGCAGAGGTGAAAAAGCATAGAGAAAATACACTTTAAAGTGGGTTGTGTGTCAAATTTGACTCAAATTGAATACACCTTAGAAAAAGTGGCTTTCAAAGCCAATATTATTGTAAACTATTGTGAAATACACAGAAAACAGAAAGTTGTACCCAAAAAAGGAACATGGAGGATTAATAAGAATTTTCTTGGTCCATTACAAAATGAAGAGATAATATAATATAATATAGGCTATATAATATATATAGAGGAGAGAGAGAGACGAGAGTGGGGGAGAGATAGAGAGAGAGAGAGAAGCACTTAAAAAAAAAAATATTAATATATATCTATATATATTATATTATAATATATACAATATACACACACCCACACACCACACACAGTAAGGCCAAAAAATTATCGGCACCCTTGGTAAATATGATCCAAGAAGGCTGTGAAAATTAATCTGCATTGGTAATCCTTTTGATCTTTTATTAAAAAGTCACACAAAATCTAACCTGTCATTGGGATAATAAGAATTTATTTTAAATGGGAGGAAATTATCATTATGAAATAACTAGTTTTCTCTAATTACACGTGGACACATTCTTGGTACCCCTGAACTCTTTATGTGTAAAATATTCTGAAGTAGTTCACATGCATATTCACAATTTTGAGCACTCAGGGTGATTATGAACAGAAATATCAAGCCATGGATAAAATATAAATAGGAGGGAAAAACAAAGGCCAAATTCCATTAATCATCCATCACAATGAGAAAAAAAAACAAAGAATATAGTTCTGATCTGCAGAACAAGATTGTTGAGCTTCACAAAATAGAAAGTGGCTATAAGAAAAGAGCTAGAGCAGTGAAAATTCCCATTTCCACCATTAGGGCAATAATTAAGAATTTCCAATCAACAGAAAATGCTACAACTTCATGCCTGTTACAATCCTACCATTTTAAATTCTTGTTATCCGATGAAAGGTTAGATTTTTGTGAATTTCTTTAATAAAAGATCAAAAGGATTACAATGCAGATATATTTTTTTAATCTTTGTTCATATTTACCAGGGTGCCGATATTTTGGCTATGACTGTATAGATATAATAGAAATAGATATAATATATTAGATATTATATATATATATATCATATATGACACGAACTCAGAGATAGAAACGTGTCAGAACAAATTCATCTTGATAATGTCAGATAACAATTAAGCAAAACATGGTCAGGTCAAAAGTGTCTGAATAATTTTTGGTCCCAAATCTTTGTCAGTTTTATTGGTAGTCCACTGTATGAAGAATTGTGGGGTATAATATGTCACAGATTACTTTATTTTGCTATCCTCACTTACATAAATGAACTATAGTGGCCTGCACCCACTAGTAAAAAAATATAAAAAAAATATATCTGGTCTCTGAATAAATTTTGGTTTGACTGTAAGTATGTGTATATATTCTCATATTCACTGTAGTATTGGTAGTATTGTTAGTTTTTAAACAATCCTCGCTTCCACACACAAAAACACAAAAACAGAAAACACCAAAAAAAAAGTGTAAAAGAATAATAATAATAACAACAATAATACGCTAATATTTATATATTTATTTTTAATAATAATAATCTTCATCATCATGTGTTTCTGGCCGTTCTTCAAAAATATAAAAGTCCCTGAGATAAAAAATATTGTATAATAAGACGCTATATTATTACTATTTATCATGTGTTGTTGTAATTAATTAATTAATCATACAAAATTCATTGTGTTTGTGTTCACAAATAGAGGCTATAGGTCGGACTTCAATAAATAATTTAAATAAAAAACAATATTGTAGAGGTATTCAATGTTCAATTTATGCTTCTACTAATAATACTATAATACTAATAATAATAAAAGTTTGGCATCCTTCATACAAAAAGAATAATAAAATGTGTAATATAAACTATGCAGTTATGCTTGTTAAATAAAATAATGTATTATAATATACAAATTCAGTTCAGCTTAGTATGTTTTACATCAGTGGTAATAAAAAATAATATAATTAAAAAGAAACTTATAATGGCGATATGCACGTGTTTGAGTTTTGTAAAGACATCTTGCCCGTCCTTCAAATACTTAAGAAAAATAAAATAAATAAATTAAAAATAGTGTATAGTAATATAGTAATATTCAATTTATTAATAATAATAATCATCATCCAATGTTCAAGTGTTTCTGGTTCTAAAAAGCAATAGTATGAATGAAAAAAGAGATTCCGTTTTTGTTCTTTAAAATAGGACTGAAGTGAAAACACCCCAAATGTATGCACTCTCACCAAGCGGTTGACCCCTGCTGGTTGATATCTCAACTACACTGAGATAGTTGCATACTTCTGATGACCCCTGTGGCAGCTGAATAACTGCCAAACTTACAAATAGCTTTCTTCAGATAATATAGACCTCCTTTACTGTCACCATCAAAGGCAATTCGTACCAAAAACGGGTGCATACTGTAACTGTTCAGATGCACCATCATCAGTTAGCTGTATTTAGCATACAAGTCAGCCTGAACGGTGAAGTATCTTCACCAGACACTAATACAGGTACAGCATCCCCTTCCCAAATCCTAATCTAATCTTTTTCCAAGTAAAACCCTGATAAGAAGATGAGGATACCCGCAGCTAGTAGTACTGCTGGTTTTTCATAACGTCTCTCCCCAGCCTTCCATCCCCTCAGAGAAGGTGAGCTTCCCATCGGATTTAGAGACGATAAGAGAGTGGGCCCCCAGATCGCTTGATGCATAGCAGGAACACAATGATGTCAAACAACAAACCAAAGAAGTCCCACCGAGAGTCAGCCTGGCAAGACATGCAAATGAGATGTACCAAGAGAAGCATGAAGCTCATTAAACACACAAGATATGCGCAACAGAGAAACAAATCTCCTGAAACCTACAGACACGCTCAACCACAACAAACAGATCAACTCTGCAGATGACAGCTTGATGGGAGCCATTTTGGCTCAAAAGGAAAGACAATTAAAATTCTGAAGTCAGCTTTCAAGTGTGAAACATCTGAAGGCGAAGCTAAATTTAGAGAAGCTACATTTAAATTGAGGGAGGATATGAAAAGACACCGCATCAAATCATGGTTTGTTTGTCAGGTGTTTTGCTAGTGATCAGTTTGTTCAGTTTATTTTGTATTCTCAGTGCTGCCACAAGGGGTGCAATAGCGGACAGTAGCATACAGTAGCGTTGTCTTCTACAGGGTAATAATTGTATTACGTCTTCATAAGCAAATTAAAAGTTCACATGTTGAAAATTAGAAAAATAACATTGTGAATTTGCGGTTTCACTCAAAATTTGGTTTATAATATGGTATTTCACTCAAAATTTGGTGAAGAATTTAGTGTTTCACTCAAAGTTTGTTGTAGAATTTGGTGTTTCACTCAAAATGTGGTGGTTCACTAAAAGAACTGGTGTAGAATTTGGTGTTTCACTCAAGAAATTTGGTGAATAATTTAGTGTTTCACTCAAAGTTTGTTGTAGAATTTGGTGTTTCACTCAAAACGTGGTGGTTCACTAAAAGAACTGGTGTAGAATTTGGTGTTTCACTCAAGAAATTTGGTGAAGAATTTAGTGTTTCACTCAAAGTTTGTTGTAGAATTTGGTGTTTCACTCAAAATGTGGTGGTTCACTAAAAGAACTGGTGTAGAATTTGGTGTTTCACTCAAGAAATTTGGTGAAGAATTTAGTGTTTCACTCAAAGTTTGTTGTAGAATTTGGTGTTTCACTCAAAATGTGGTGGTTCACTAAAAGAACTGGTGTAGAATTTGGTGTTTCACTCAAGAAATTTGGTGAAGAATTTAGTGTTTCACTCAAAGTTTGTTGTAGAATTTGGTGTTTCACTCAAAATGTGGTGGTTCACTAAAAGAACTGGTGTAGAATTTGGTGTTTCACTCAAGAAATTTGGTGAATAATTTAGTGTTTCACTCAAAGTTTGTTGTAGAATTTGGTGTTTCACTCAAAATGTGGTGGTTCACTAAAAGAACTGGTGTAGAATTTGGTGTTTCACTCAAGAAATTTGGTGAAGAATTTAGTGTTTCACTCAAAGTTTGTTGTAGAATTTGGTGTTTCACTCAAAATGTGGTGGTTCACTAAAAGAACTGGTGTAGAATTTGGTGTTTCACTCAAGAAATTTGGTGAAGAATTTAGTGTTTCACTCAAAGTTTGTTGTAGAATTTGGTGTTTCACTCAAAATGTGGTGGTTCACTAAAAGAACTGGTGTAGAATTTGGTGTTTCACTCAAGAAATTTGGTGAAGAGTTTAGTGTTTCACTCAAAGTTTGTTGTAGAATTTGGTGTTTCACTCAAAATTTGGTGAAGAATGGGATATTTCACTCAAAATTTGGTGGTTCACTAAAAGAATTGGTATACAATTTGGTGTTTCTCTCAAAATGTGGTGTAGAATTTGGTGTTTCACTCAGAAATTGCTCGTAACATTTCACAAACAATAACAAAGAACTGGCAAGTAACAGTGAATTAAATGTAAAAGTAGAAAAACTGAAATAGGGTAAATTCAGGTAAACTGAAACAGTTTTTTGGGACGACAGAAAAAATGTCCCAATTAACCTAAAGTAACCCTAGTATTTTCATGTAAAATGTACAGTGAAAAAAGTCACGCTTTTTGCACTACAAACAATGGATTTGGGTAGAACATGGCAAAAAAAAAATCTGATATATCTGCCTGTCTGAACAAAGATAAAACTAAAACGGTGTATTTTCAAACCAGGAGCTGTGTTGCACATACAGTCAGAAAAACAAATGAGGTTTAGTAACATTTGTTTGACTTGTGGTTGTAAAACAACTCAACCTTAATCCAAGTGTAAGGAAAGATCTTCATGGGAAAGTGAGGGAAGAGGCATAAAGAAACTCTTAATAACCACATACTTTCACTAAAATAGTTTAGAGGAGCAGTTTTAGTTGCCTACTGTATTGATCAAGGGAATTTTTCAAGTGCTCACTGTCAAGACTAACAGATTGCAGCCTGCTAAGTGTGTTTACTTTGGTCGCTCAGAAGAGGAGATGGGGGTGTTGGGGGAGTTGATATCTGTGAGAGCATACAAGGATTTTATTGTATATCTGTAAGCGTATGTGTGTGTACTAGTACATATGGTTTATGAGGACGTGTATAATGACATGGTACTACAACGTAAACATGGTTTATGAGGACACTTCCTGTGTCTACGTAAAACAAAAGGTTTAAAAAAAAGTATAAAAACCATTATGCCTATGGAGAGCCCGTAAACCACCAATGCAAGTGTGTGTGTGTGTGTGTGTGTGTGGAAAAATATATCAGTCAGTACACTAACTAAATGAGCCTAAGATGGGAAAAGTTTATGGGGATTTTACCATCTAACCTTCATAAGAAATATATGAAATACGCAGTGGAAGATTTGTTTCCATTATGGGGCGCCAGGTTTTTTCTTTCTCTTTCTTTCTTTCATGCATAAATAATGAAGTAAATAAATAATTACAAATTTTTAAATTTTATTTTATTGTATAATTAAAGTGAACCCGGTTCAATAGACAGCAGCACAAGATTATTTTTGATTTAACTAGCGTCACCATGGCCCCCCCCCCCCCACCCCCCCCCCCCCCCCCCCCACCCCCCAAAAATTTTTTTATTTAATTATTTAATTTATGGGGCAAACTAAAAAACATAGTTTCTTTCAATTTTTTTTTGTTCTTTCATTTAATTATTTCAGGGCACCAGGTTTTCAAAAATAAAAAAAGCAAAATTATCAAAGATACAAATACTATTTTTTTTGTTTTTTAAATCCACTTCTCTCTGAAATAAGGGAACCATCAGTCTGAATGTCCCTGGCTACTAACAGCATCATTTAAAAGCAATATGCACAACACTAAAATCTAAATACACACTTGATACTATGCCTGTCAGCTCTTTACCATTGCTAAATAGAATTCTTGATTCCTCGAAGCTTTTCAAACAACAAACAAAAGATGGCAATAGCTCTATTAGCACACAAGGTTACAAGTACTGGCCACATGTTCAGGGACAAACACAAATGTAAACTCCTGATGTGTAGTCCACTCCTCTGACCTGCTCTTTTATGAATGAAAAACAAAACCAGCATGAAATTTAAGCTCTTCAACATTTTTACAACCTCGCCTTTGTTCTGTTGTCAGAGCGCTACGCTAGTGAAAGCAAAAGTCTGTCTGCGTCCCTCCATCTCTTGTTCGTTTGGCCCCTGGGTCACATTTCAACAAAGACCCGCGCTTCTGAATCAAGGGCTCAAGTTCAACCCGTGGCCTTCGACCCGAAATCCGATCTCTGTTTCAGCCTACATCAAAGCATGGCTAATCAGGGCTTGTGGAAACGTATAGCGCTTTGGGCTAATTTGGCGGACTAGTACGCACAGACATTTACACACATGTGATAAGGCCTCTAACATGACTAGATTACACCAGAGATGTGTAACGGTGATTCAGAGTTCACTACTGAGAGGCTGCTTCCCTCGCTATAAACATATATAATGCTGAAGCATGTCTCTGAGTCATATACAAACACTAGCGTCTGGCGGGCAACTCTATGGGCGCTGCATATTAAACGCTGTGGGTTTCAAGGCAGGAATTTCTTGAGGTTTGGCAGAGGATGATGATTAATCCCAGCATTACTTTAAATGGGAGTGTTATTTTGTATATTTGTTTGAATTCAAAAATCATGTATAAATAGTGTACTAAATCCCGCCAATGACATTTTGAAAAAGGTCTTTCAATACAGTAGTTGATTAGTGACTTTGAAATGCGTTGCACAGACGGGGCACTGATTAAAAAAATAACACCATGTTATTGTTTTATTAGTGCTCTACAGATAATTCAAAATGGCTACCTTCCAATGTTTTCTTGTTTAATAATTATCACCTTACTGCTTGGCGGTAGATATTATGACTAGATATTACCCATAACTCCTTACAGTACACCAGGATATGTTTGTGATGATTTTCTAACGCAGAATAAAAAAAATTTAACCATATGAATATTTGTTTGACAGCCCTGTTGAAAAAAAATAGCATTGTGGGTAGGTAGTTTTGACGCTGGGATGCTGGTTTAAGATGGTCCTTTGCTGGTTTATGCTGGTCCTTTGCTGGTTTATGCTGGTTTTTTTGCTGGTTTATGCTGGTCATGTGCTGGCAAAGGACCAGCATAAACCAGCAAAAGGACCAGCATAAACCAGCAAAGGACCAGCTTAAACCAGCATAAACCAGCAAAGGACCAGCATAAACCAGCATCCCAGCGTCAAAACATACCTAACCAGCATATGCTCGCTTTCAGTAGGAGAGATAGGACATGACCAAATGACCAAAATTGTTTATTTTAGAACTTTAAGAACTAGACATGTCAGTCAGCGAACGAGGCCAACAGGGCATGATTAGCTTTGGCTTGTTGGTTGTTTTTGTTTTGTTTTGTTGGTCTGGCTCACTTCTTTAGTAGGTGAGATTAAGAAATGAAAGTGTTCCCCCCCCCCCCCCCCCCCCCCCCCCCCCCCCCCCCCCCCGATCGAAAATGTTACCCGTAAATATTAATAACTTAGCACCTAGACCCCCACCCTACTCCCCCAGCACCGCAACCAACTGTATGATTATTTATTCATTTATTTATTTTCTGGCTTACTTTCAGTAGGTGACAAAAAATGATCAAACAAAAAAAAAAATCTGTAAATATTTTTAAGAACTTTTAAGTTCTAGACCTGTCAGACAAATACCAACAACTTTTGTTTGTCTGGCTCGCTTATTTCAGTAGGTTAAATAAGACATGATTGAATGGGGAATTTAATTTGACTGGATCACTTCTTTTAGTAGGTGAGAATATATATATATAGAAAACAAAAAATAAATACATGTTTTTAAGGGGTTAGTACTAGACATGTCAAACTAACAGCATTTTTTTTTCTGGCTCACTTTTTTCAGCAGGTGAGATAAAACATGGCCAAACAGAAATAAAATGCATAAAGGTTTTAAGAATCTAATACTAGACATGTTAGTGAATTGTTTTTGTTTAGTGTGCAAAGAGACCTGACATAGTGGTGTACTTATTCACAGAAATATGTATTGTTAGAAGTAGTTGGAAGTTTCTAAAATGAGGTTCAAACAAGTTCACTTAGTAGTTAACTACTCTGAACTCTGAAGTTAACGTCATCTTAATATGAAAATGTTCGCCAGTTAATCAGTATGTAAGGATGGGTCTTGTCTTCTCTGTCCTGATCTGGGGTCAGCGTACCTTCCACCCCTCTCATCTTACAGTGCCTCCTTGATGTGCGACCACTTACCACCCAGCACTCCCATTCACCTTTCTGACCCTTTCCTCCCTCTCTCTCCACCCACTCAGTAGGAGACACATACCTGTCATAAATCAACCTCTAGCTCACATATTCAAATTTCACTGGATCCGTAACACCTCCTTTCCATTTACAGGCCTCTGTTAGGACCACACAGTACGCATGTGTGCCATTGTGGTTTCAATTCAAGCAAAGGTTTTATAGACTTTGCAATAGAAGGCATGTTGAGGAGACCGGGCCTTTACTGTAATTACTGCCAGGACTGAAGCACAACCTGTATCCCATTCTGCTACTCCACCATGTACACAAGCTCTCAGCAATATTGCTGGAAATCTTTCCTGGCACGATCGTTAAGAAAAATTAATGATTGGAGTCCTGGAGTCGGCAGTAAGGCTCCATTGTTGTTTTCTATTTAAGTTTGTTAATTGAAGGTCTTACACAAGCAAACCAGCTGTAGCCAAATATCAAGATTTGCCCTTTACTTATTCAACATACAACCTGATATTTGCACACATACATATACACACAATCACAACATGTGTACAATTGTGCTTGGCATTCAGCAACAACACATCAAAGAAGGAAACAAACATCTGAGCCCATTGACGAAGGCCTGGATTTACTTTGTTTTTGGATGCAGCAGTAGAGCTTCCAGAAATTGTTGTACCTGTGTGACTAAGAAGCTAACTAAAAGTTGCAATGCTACATCTATCAGTAACATGACAGTCACTCAGATGTTTTCAATATGCGTTTGGTGTAGTTTTTCCAGTAACTAGCTACTTTTTTCTAGGAAGTAACAGACAAAATGCTACATTGCTAATATTTACCCTATTGAAAAAAACAGCATATGCTGGTTAGGTATGTTTTGACGCTGGGATGCTGGTTTAAGCTGGTCATTTGCTGGTTTATGCTGGTCCTTTGCTGGTCCTTTGCTGGTTTAAGCTGGTCCTTTGCTGGTTTAAGCTGGTCCTTTGCTGGTTTATGCTGGTCTTTTTGCTGGTTTATGCTGGTCTTTTTGCTGGTTTAAACTGGTCCTTTAACCAGCATAAACCAGCAAAGGACCGGCTTAAACCAGCATCTCAGCGTCAAAACATACCTAACCAGCATATGCTGGTTTTTTCAACAGAGTAAGTCCTGCTGAGTGAGTGGAGGCAGTGAATTGTCCCTTAAAATGGCTTCAATGAAGCTTTTGTTGTAGCTGACTCCTTTTTCAAATTCAATCTATATGTGGTTGATTAGCCTCAAATTAAAGTTGCTTTTAGCTTGCCAAGTAACTGCCTCAACACAGTTG
Source organism: Sinocyclocheilus anophthalmus (assembly GCA_018155175.1). Taxonomy (NCBI): domain Eukaryota; kingdom Metazoa; phylum Chordata; class Actinopteri; order Cypriniformes; family Cyprinidae; genus Sinocyclocheilus; species Sinocyclocheilus anophthalmus. Next base: position 77,186 of record JADLZN010001286.1, read on the forward strand.
CACCTAGTTTTTGTATCCCACAAGCAGGCATCATTAGGGGTTTGGGCTGTTAATTAGCTTAGCACCCATTGTGTGAATTGGAGACTGGATTAATGGGAGGGGAATAGTAATGAGGCTCACCTTTCTTTGCTCAGGGCCATCCTGGGCGGATCCAGGTTGGGGTTCTCCATGGACTCCATCTGAGGGCATCGCAGGAAGTAGTAGAGAGTGTGGAGGGCATCTGGAGACCAGGAAACGGGCTGCTGGCGGGCATGACGTGCAGGACTGAGCCCATGACGAACAGAACTGAGGCGCTGCATATGGTGCATGGCCCGTGACACCAGGTCACCTGATGATGACAAACAATGGATCAAAAACTTCAGATATTTGATTCAAAGCAGTCTAATAAGAGATTAATCTAATTTAATAAAATGCACTTTGTACATAAAATGTCTTAAATACACATTGTCTATGATTATTATTTTCAAAGGTTTTAATTACAACTTTTTTTTTTGTGAGCATAATGTAAAAAATGTCAGGGTGGTCCAACTGTCCTGATATCATAATGGGGAAAAAAAGCCTCATTAATAGAATGAAAGAATTGAAATTTTTGTTAAGTCACTGAAACTGTTAAATCATTATGCAAACATCTGAAAAATCCAAGTCATGTGGTGCAACCACATGAGTAAACCAAAAAAGTATTTATTTATAATAAAAATGTACAAATGCATTAATGTATTCATTTTAATAAAATAATAATTTGACATTTCATGGCATGCCCAGATTAATAAAACAAATATTTATGAATAAATAAATAATGTGGTTTGAAAAAACAAAAAAAAAAAAAACGTATTATTATTTTTATTAAATTAAAACCAACATGAACACCAAAAGTACACCATTTTTTTTTACAAGATTTGTTCTCTTTTTTAGTCTTATTTGTCATTGACCCAGATATCAAATTATCACCAGAGCTCAGTCGGAAGCTTACAAGACCTTGGACACTACCTGAAACCAAAAACCAGCAAACTGGCCTTCGTAGCTAATGTGGAAAGTAAATGTAAGAGAGTCAGTACACGTGCCTCCTCTAAGCAGCTTTGGGGATGAAACACCCACCTGCTGAAGTCTTTCCCTCATGGATCTCACAGTTCCACAACATATAAACATTCCGATTACGATTGCACCAACAAGACATCCAATGAAAATTGGATTCTCAACACATGGTAGGAAACAGTCCAGGTACTAAGTAAACTACATATGGATACACTGATCAGGATTCAATGCATGTTTTGGTCTAACACTAACTTGAGAAGCAAAGCTGTGGGCTGGCCACTGAAAGATGCCAAACTTGCAGCATTAGGGGCTCTTTTGTGTTCTTCCAAGCCCTACAAAGAGTCTTAAGAGAATTTATGAAGCAATCAGGAAGTTCGGGGCTTTGCTATTAATCCTTGCCCCCGAAGGCTGATATCAGTGCGATTGGACTAGAGATATTAAATACAACATCCTACTTGTTGCAATTTAAAGGCCAATATACTCACCGTGAAGTTCTTTTTTGTTCTTCGCTTAGGGTAAAAAAGAAGTTTGAAATACCTGAGCAGCAGTTTAATGTCAGTGAACACCCCTACGCTTTTGGGAGCAGCATTTAGATGAATATGTAAATATGTGTTGTGTGCGTTCCTCTCCATAACAAAATAAACACAACAAAAAAGACAGGGGTGAGAAAGCAGCAGTTAAGAAAGCATCTGATAGCCACGTGGATATTTTTGCATCAGCTCTGCAATTCGGGACTCCGGTCAAGTCAAGTCACGTTTATTTATGTAGCACTTTATACAATAGGTAACTCTAAAACAAGCTTTCCAGTTTTAAACATGAAAAACATGAAAGTCAGTGTCACTTTAAGTTAGAATTTTAACTTCAGGTTCTACTATAAAGCAGCTCTCCACTGTGTTCACGTTTTTACTCGATGGACCGAACAGAAGAAAATGAATCGTAGTTTGAAGGTGTTTACCAACTGGAGCAAACTTTTCCAGAAAGTTTGCTTTGGTAAGCTGTTTCAAATTTCTGAAACAAATTCAAAATGAACTTCGTTTTGGCCTGATTTTATTCGCAATGACGTCACATCAGTTCATCTTGGATTCCACTTCGATTTTGCTTACCTATTACGTAATCGGCATAGACCAGTGGTAATTAGAAGGCGTTTACCTGCGGAGCAAAGTTTCTGTAAAAGTTTAAAGTTTACTTTGGCTAGCTGTTTCAAACTCCCACAACAAACTCCAAACAAACTTTGTTTTGGCCTAATTTTGTTCGAAATTTGTACATCAGTTTTTATTTTTTTTATTTTACTTGCTTTACATAATCCACTAAGACCAGAGTACTAGTTTGAATTCCAACTTTTCCTTAAAGTTTGCTTTGGCAAGCTGTTTCAAACTCCTGAAACGAACTACTAATGAAACTCGTTTTGGCCTAATTTTCGAAATGACGTCACATCAGTTTGTTCTTTGACTCCGCTTTCCTATTACATAATCACCAGTGGTAGTTCAGAGGTATTAACCAGCCAGACCAAACGTTTCCATAGAGTTTGCTTTCGCAAGCTGTTTCAAATTCCCAAAGCGAATTCCAAAATAACTTTATTTTGGCTTGATTTTGTTTGAAATGACGTCAGTTCATCTTGAACTTCACTTTGATTTTGCTTACCTATTACGTAATCGGCATAGACCAGTGGTAATTAGAAGATGTTTACCAGCTGGAGTGAAGTTTTCTGTAAATTTTACTTTGGCTAGCCATTTTGAACTCCCAAAATGAACTCCAAACAAACTTCATTTTGATCTGTTTTTGTTCGAAATTACATCACATCAGTTCCTCTTCAATTCCACTTTGACTTTGCTTACCTATTACGTAATCACTATAGGCCGGTGGTAGTTTGAAGGTGTTTACCAGCTTGAGAAAACTTTTCTATAAAATTTGTTTTGGCAAGCTGTTTCGAACTCCTGGAACAAACTCCAAACAAAATTTGTTTTGGTCTGATTTTGTTCTAAATGACGTCACAGCAGTTTGTTCTTCAATTTCACTTGAAGTATATCATGGGCTAGGCTTGCTTTCAAACATCCCTCTAAAATCAGATTGAAAGTGTTACCAACAACAGAAAAGTTTTCACATCCCAGACTTGTTTTGTGGGACCAAATCCTACATTTTAGTTTGTGTAGTAGATGCCCCATTTGCCTCCAGCATTCCAGGGCAGCTGAGGACGTATAGATGCCCCACTGTCCGCCGGTCTCCTGGGTACAGCTGGATCAAACCTACATGAGAGCCCATGAGGAGGCGCCAACATCACAAGCGGTGCACAAAGAGAGCTCTCACTAAATTCATTGAGACTGTGTGTGATTGCTAATGTCCTTCTGAATGTTTGGCCTGCATGAACGTGCCCTTGTGCTGTGGGAGACAAGCAGCAAAGTGTTCGGTTTTTGCTGTAGGAAATTCATGCCTTCTACCGGTAAGCCACCAACCATGCCACCGGTGGGCCTGTGGCATGATGGGTAAACACAGGTAAAACCCATGCCAACAAAGGAACTCCTTCACGGCAAGGGAAATATCCCATTTTCAAATGTAAACTTGTGTGAGGAGGGAACCAAAACACTGTACAATGAACCAACAGTCAGACTTTTGCTGAATAAGGCACTGTAATCTTTGTATTTACACTTTAACGTTCAGCTAAATTGCATTTGTTCAGCTTTCCGCTTATATAAAATCCAGTTCAGACAATAAATCCCAGACCAGATGTTGCTTTTATCAAGGGAACTGTGTTGAAACAGACATGCTTCATTTCAGTGCAGATGAGTCAGGCATCATGAAGTCAGAGGAGACACTGGAAAAGCAGTTCATCTTCCTTCAATCCTGATAGAAGAGTTTCTAATAACACCATAACATCCTGCAGGAATGATCTAGAATAACAGACATGAGGCACTTAAGGCACCAAAAATCTTTTAGTTGACTTCCAGACTCTTTTTGTGCCTTTTTTTCTTTATTTCCGTCACAGATCATTCTATTTACAAAGTAAACATGCCTCCTCTTTGGGAACGACATAGTGGTGTTTATTCAGAGTATAAAATAATAGGCTAATCAGACCGGAAAGATAAACAGCATCTGCATTATCTCCTTTTCCATGTTGTGTTTGCAGGGATAACACCAAGCAATTGTGTCTCTATATGAAACTTGCAGCAATCTTGACTCTGTTGTGTGTCAACGCGAGCACTGTGACAGGTAGTGACATACCTGAAATAGTAAAATTGAGTAGTTTATAATTTGCCGTATGTATACGATTTTGTATCAGTTAGCAGTGTAACGATACACATATTCGTATTGAACCGAGGCTTTTGGTTTGGTACGCATTACAAACCGAACGATTCATTGGACTAATCCTATTACATATGGAAAATAAAGAGCTTTAAGTGTGTGAAATATAATGTTCTCAGTGCCACTGCGCTCAACAAGGCAGCCCAAACGACGTAACGGGCAACGTGCTGTCTAGTGGATGGGCATGCAGGGCACGCAGGGCACGCACTGCGAAAGGCAGTAATAACTTCCTCTTGCAGGGGTGCGTCAAAAGACGATGATCTTGTATCAACGATAGCCAGAGATATTGTCAAAAACAACAATTATTGGCAATATTAAGATATTTGACATTTCCAATTACCGTATTGGCCCAAATATAAGATGACCCCCTTTTTTTTCCCAGATGTACCTTTTGGAAAAAAGGCTTTTCAAACAAAACATTTGTTTTTATCAGGTTTAAAACACATTGTATGCAATTTATTTAATATGCTTATTTTTCCATTTTAAATTTGTTTTGAAAGTCTGGTTAAACCTGGTTTAAAAGTACGTATTTCATGGCACACTCGTTTTCTGCGTATTTGGCGCCACCTATTGTTGAGGGTGTATTATTGACATGTCAAAGTCAAGACCCTGAATACAAGACGACCGTGTTTTTTCAGATGTATTTCAAAGAAAAAAACATTGTCTTATATTCGGGTCAATACGGTAATATAGGCCTATTACATTCTTATTTTTATCAGGACTATTATTATTATTATTATGTATATTATTATATATTTTATATTTAAATTAAATTACATTAATGCCCCGCAATTTAGCTACGCGCATAACTGAGTGACTGCGGGGAAACAAAAGATTAGGCTATTTCTCCTCATTGAAAATGTTTTTAAAAAGGTCTTTCAAAACAGGTTTAATAATGAATTATAGGCCTATAATTAAAATATTAACACAGCAGTCGTCAATTAAAATCAGTGAATAAAAAGCTTTAGCATATTTCAAGCACCAACTTTCAAAAACAACCGGTTTAACACGAAATACGTTTATTGTCTTTTATTTCACTATGTATGGGTCACAAGAGAAATATTAAGGGAATAAATGAAAACAGTTAGCTATATACCTGTCACGAATCCTGTCCATGGACTTCCGTTCAATCACCACCAGAGGTCACCCTTCCATTACATTGACTCTCACACTACACAAACCGTTGCATGTCATCCCGGACTACATATCCCATCATTCATTGCACTGATTTCACACAGCACTGATTGCACACAGCTGATTCACTAATTGCACACAACACTGATTGCAAGCAGCTGTTTCATATCACTCACTCACTACATAACACTCACTCAAACTACCGTTCTCTGCTGAGTATTGTTTAGCCCGTACCCTGTTCCGAGTCTCTGTGTTTCCTTGTCTTGCCTTGCCTGCATTCTCGGTTTCTGATCCTTGCCTGTTTCCCTGGATTTATCCCTCTTGTCTCGCCCCTGTGATTCTGTCTGCCGATCGTTGACCTCCGCTAGCCTTAGGTTTATTCTTGTGTCTTGCCCGCCATATACTTGTTTGCCTTTGTTCGACCCTGCCTGTTATGACCATGTCTTTGAAATAAAAGCTTGCAGATGGATCCACACGTTTCAGCCCCGTTACATACCGTTATCAGCATATGTTGAAGTAGATTGGTCTCTCGTCGTCTCTGAGAGAATATGCGGCGTCAGATGCCGAAAGCTCTGTCATTCATTTTTTACTTTCACTTTCTGCATCGTGAATTTACTAAGATTAAGACGTTCACCGGCATAACTCAAAGTTTGCACGTTGGTTATGTGATATCCATTGGCTCGCCTTCATGGTTTAAAACAAAAATATTTCCAACATTGCGACGTAAGAAATCGTCCGTATCGAACCGTATCGAAAATGTACCAAAAACATACCGAACCGTGACACCACTGCATCGTATCGAACCGAACCGTGAATTTTGTGAACAGTTACACATAATCAAAGTATCTTAAATATGTAATTTAAGATACTGTAATTTTATCACATAACATTCTAATTTCATTATTTTATGTTGCTTATACATTGAAAATGTAAATAAATCTTCAAAAGACTTTTGTCTCATACCTTTATTGAAATAGAAAATTGCCACAACAGCAATTTTTAATTTTGCCCTATTATTTGATGCACTATTATTTTCACTATTAACACTGAATCCAAACCTTAGCAATAAAAAGTTGTAATAAAAATACAAAAAGCAAAGTTATAAATATAAAAAGCAATTAAAAATTGCATTCAATATTCAGGATGTGACATTTATGGTAAGCGTCAAACTGAAAGATTCCAGCATGTCCAGCTTTCTCATAAGCTGTAGCTTAAATGTGACCTTTCTGAGTTGTAAATGATTCAGTATGTTTCATAATGGACAGGAGAGAGTGAAACAGATAAAACCAAGTGTATGTATCAGACATAACAGACAGACAGGAAGGAAGTCAGACACTCACTCAGTTCGGAGATGCTGCCCACACATGTAGCCAGTAAGGCCTGTTCGAGTGTCCGCAGCTCCAGTTCAGCGTACGCATCCTCTCTGCTCTCCAACCCCGTCTGACATCCCTCTGTGTATGGACTGAAATGAGCCGGAAGTGACAGAACTCCTAAAATACAATGACAGGAAACTCATCAAGACAAAGTGTAATAATGACACTTTTACCATTGTGGTTCACCAATTACATCTCTGGTGACATTTTGTGGATAAACTCCATTTATTCTCAGTGTTGGGGTAACACATTACAAGTAATGTGAGTTATGTAATCAGATTACTTTTTTCAAGTAACTAGTAAAGTAACACATTATTTTTAAATGTACAAGAAATGCAACATTAGGCAAAAGAAAGCTGCTTGGTTTGAAAGGTGGCTTCTGTCTGAAGTCACTTTTTGAAAGTGCTTCTGTCTTCATATATCCTTTTTGGTCATTTTTGTGAAATTTTGCTAATGTGGCCGCACCTTAATCCAAAACAAGTCCTTACAGTCTCCTTGACAGCCAATGCAAGAAATGGTCTTCTGTGACATTAAACCAAATTTAAATTTAAACATGGAAATTGTCTATGGAGGGGCATCTTGCCATTTTTTCCAAGTTCAGATACAAAATAAACTTTTCTTGTTCTACACAAAAACAGCTGTACATTTGCCGTATTTACCACTTTCAAAACCGCAGTCTCTGAAGAGATCAGAAAAACAAAGGCGCCATTATGATCCATAACCCCACCATAAACGTTAAAGCAATTCTAAACAAACTAATTCTAAAGTGTACATGCTTCAGGGACGATCACACAAACAAATGTGAGAATTAGCAAGCTCAATAGATTCAGTTCTGCAATTGTGAAACACTTCATGACTAAATCCAAATAACATAGAACAATCACGAGAACAATAACCACTGGTGACTAGAACTGTGTCTTATTGTCTCCAAGGTGTTGTCTTTGATAACAGAGGTTGCACAAGTTTAGGACAGTCACTTCCTCTGTAAACATCTCCTCTCACATCCAGAAGAACAACCTAGTGGTTCAGTCTTGATGAGTTCATAGGAATTTCCCAGTTCTCAGAGTGAAGCAGCGTGTTCTACACTTTAATCGGACTGTCTGCCTAATTAAACGATTGCGTAAGACCAGGATGGCTTTTTTAAAGCAATGATTTATAGCAGATAAAGAACTGTTACAGTTATGTAACATGAAATTATCTGCTCGGTTCTCTTAATATTTCCAGTCTTGTTGAGATGTTTTGGACTTAGTGAGTCATAGTGAGTTTTGTTTAGGTGACGGTCATGGCTTCATGCTACACTTTCTTCTCTAAATTTGTTGTTTTGCTGAGCCATCATTGGTTGATTTAGTTGAGTTGTCTCCAGTAGTGACTTCCTGTCCATATGGAAGGATCAGGAAAAACAGAGCGATCAAGGAAGGGGAAACTTGTGCAGTTAAGTTTCTCACTGGTTCTTTGTAGTCCTGGACAAAGCTTTGCTTTGGCCTTCAGGGGTGAGAGTCCTGCCAAGGAAAAGGAAACAAGCAAGGAACCCTACCAGAGAAGCAAAAACAAAGCAATATTGTTAGTCCTGTTTCTGATTTTTGGAAGGATCTTCACAGGAAAGACGGATCTCTATCCCATCTGTGAACTTGTTGAGGTCAATGGTTAGGATTTGAGGCTACACACACGCTACACACACACACACACACACACAAAATAAATAAATAAAACAAAAAATTCCATCTCTCCCTCCTTTCCCTAAAAAATGTTAGTTACAGTGAGGCTTACAATGGAAGTGAATGGGGCCGCTTCTTAATCATTTAAATACTTGCTGCAAGCAAAATCGCATACTACTATTTGGTAGATATTACATTTGATAAAGGACTTACATCGCAACCAAAAAAGTATGTTCTATATGAAATGTGCCTGATATGTGTAGTGAATACAATTCATGCATACTACATTTGTTATGTTGGCTTTGTCTTGTGCCCAACGGCATCAATTGTGTCACTTCGCAGCCATTCACGCCTCCTTTCCCGTGGCCGCATGGGATAGTCAAGTTTCCATTGAATCTTGGCCGATGTAATAGGTTACTGGAGTCATTTTCGTCCATTGTATTCCAAATATTATGTATTCGGACATACTACTCTTTTAGTGTACTGTTTGTCACGTACTGTACAGTAGGGTAATGTACAGTATGTTAAATATTTTGGGATACTGCATAAAAAAACACATGGGATGGTAACAGTGCTCATTCAAAAATGTTGTATCCTATATTCTAATATCACATACAGTTAAAATCGCACCTTTGGATGGAAAAGTAGCTAGTTTCAATACCACAGCCACAAGATCTAAGTGCTTTGATAAAATTATAAGCTTCACATTGCTGCTGTTACATCCTCCAAATATTGGCCCCATTTACGTTTACTGTGGTACTCAATACACCACAAATGCAGTCGATGGAGTTTAACCCGGACTATTCCTTTAAGCGACTAAAAGTCTCCATCCAGAACGTTTAGAAGTGCTTTTCTACCCACAGGACCAGTTTCTAGATAAGCCCATGCTTTCTGCTTCTGTCATGTACAGGGTGAAGATTCAAGACTTTTACAGATGAGGGTGGCTCCAGCCTTCATGAATACAGTCTGTTTATAATACCACAGTGTGGTAAGAGTAAAGCACTATGGGAATGACTCCTCAGACACTCACGAACACTGGCATCATAAATTCCAGTAGACAAAAGCTAAACGTTTGTTTATAGTAAACACCCTCTTCATGGTGTCTGTGATTTACGTTTATTACAGCACATTTACAGCTTCAGGGTGGCTCACTAACAACACTCTTAAAGGTGACTATATCAAATAGAAGAAAATCCCCTTTTTTACATACATGAGATCCTATACTAAAGATCTTTCCAAACACATCAGCTAAATACTAGGGGCTTCTGAATGGTTCCAGGGTGTGACTATGCGGTTCCTATGGTATTATATGTGGTTGAAAAGGTGTTCCTAGGACACTGCTACATGTTTTATGGGTGACTGAGTGGTTGCCAAGTCCTTTGTTTTTAAGGTGTTGTGGATGGTTACTTGAGTTTTGGAACTGTACACAGCTGCTTTGGCATTTGGGGTGAATTATGAGGTGTTACTATGTGATTGTGAAAGTAATGTCTGCAAAAGTGTCCTGTGTGGTCATTGGGGTGTTTTGAGTAGTTGCTAGAGTGTTGCTAGTGTATTCTGGGAGATTACTACAGCGTTTTAGGTGATTGTTAATGGGTCATTAGTGTGTCACTAGGGTGTTTTGGGTGGTTAATAGATGGTTTCTAGTCTGTTCTGGGTGTTTGTACAGTGTTTTAGGCCAGTGGCTCTCAACTGGTTTGGCCATAGGACCCACAGTTTCACATGGTCACTAAGCCGTGATCCAATTTTTTTAGCAGTTTGACCTAATTCCTAACAAATTAGGAATCAATTTACAAAACCAAGCAAGTTTATTTTATATATTTTATAGGTAAGGCTATTTAATAGCAGTCCCAAACTAGTTTGTTAATACACTAAAGTTAGCAATTGGTATGAGCCACAACCCTCATTTAAAAATATCCAAAATATTTTGGTATGTTTGTGGTTATGAATGTAATGAATAGAATGAACATCATACCTGTATGCAAATTCTTCCCAGCTAACACCCATAACTCTGTTATTGTCTTCTTGCATTACTGACAAACTATTTTCCTGTTTGACACTGTAAAGCTGCTTTGACACAATCGTATAAAGTGCCATTTAAATAAAGGTGACTTGACTTGACTTGTTATAATGAATAATGACACTGACATATAGCCTGGCAACATCTCATCTGACCGCAGATATTGAATTAGCATTTTTCTCAGGCGCTCACTTCTCATCAGAAGTGTCAACAGCTTTCATGCATGTTTTTCAAAATAAAAGCATCACAAACAAAGAATTGCGTGTGTTGTTGTTTCTTTGACTACTCACTTCACAACCCACGCAAAATGGCCTTGCAGTTAAGAAACACTGTTTTAGGCGATAGCTAAAGGCTACTATGTTCAAGGTGGTCTCTAGGGCAGGGGTTTTCAACCTGTGGGGCCCCAGGCGGGGGGCGGGGCGCAGGCGCATGTCCTAAAAGTTTGAAAACCCCTGCTCTAGGGTGTCTTGTGTGGTTGCTAGACAATTGCTAGTTTGTTCTGGGTGACTGCTACAGTGTTTTAGGTGATTGCTAGTGTGTTCAATGTGGTTGCTAGGGCATTTTTGGGTGGTCGCTAGGGTGGTTGCTAGAGGGTTGATAGTGTGTTAAAGGTGGTTGTTAGGGTATTCGTTGGTTGCTAGAGGGTTTGCTAGCGTGTTAAAGGTGGTGGTTGCTAGAGGGTTGCTAGTGTGTTAAAGGTGGTTGATAGTTTTTTTTTTGGTGGTTGCTAGTGTGTTGAAGGTGGTTGTTAGGGTGGTTGCTAGAGGGTTGCTAGTGTGTTGAAGGTGGTTGTTAGGGTGTTTGGGTGTTTGCTAGTGTGTTAAAGGTGGTTGTTAGGGTGTTTGAGTGGTTGCTAGATGGTTGCTAGTGTGTTCTAGTGAGTGTGTGGTTGCTAGAGTGTTGCTAGTGTGTTATAGGTGGTTGTTAGGGTGTTTGCTAGAGGGTTACTAGTGTGTTAAAGGTGGTTGTTAGGGTGTTTGGGTGGTTGCTAGAGGGTTGCTAGTGTGTTGAAGGTGGTTGCTAGGGTGGTTGCTAGGGTGTTTGCTAGAGGGTTACTAGTGTGTTAAAGGTGGTTGTTAGGGTGTTTGGGCAGTTGCTAGAGGGTTGCTAGTGTGTTGAAGGTGGTTGTTAGGGTGTTTGTTAGAGGGTTGCTAGTGTGTTGAAGGTGGTTGTTAGGGTGTTTGCTAGGGTGGTTGCTAGGGTGTTTCTAGGGTATTCTGAGTGGTTACAAATGTGGTTTTTAGGGTGTTTGGTGGTTTTGCTATAGGTACTGGGGTTTACAATGGTGTATGTGTTTGGGTGGTTGCTAGAGGGTTGCTAGTGTGTTAAAGGTGGTTGTTAGGGTGTTTGCTAGAGGGTTGCTAGTGTGTTGAAGGTGGTTGTTAGGGTGTTTGGGTGTTTGCTAGTGTGTTGAAGGTGGTTGTTTGGGTGTTGACCTCTCGTCAACAAGCTACACAATTCATGCTCATGTTTGTATCACAAACAGTGTGAGATAAGTTAAGCACCAAAGTTTTGGACTGAAGTACAGTAAGTAAAGAGATGAACAGTGATATTTGCTACAGCAAGCACCACTTAATACAGCTGACAGGAAACAGAGGTTTCAGCAGGGCCTGATTTCCTCTCCTGTGGTACATGACTGTAAATATGAAACATATGGCCAGGTATAAAAATATACTGCTTGGTTAGTTCTCCGTGATTGTCCAATTAAGTGTGGGACAGAATTTCAGGGAAGTCAGAGAAAGTGCACGTGAGTAAATGATTACTGCATGTCCCATTTCAATATTGTTTAACAATTTTAATAATGATTTTAATAATGATTGCTACATTATGGATTAGATAGTGTGCATAATATGATTTTGCACTAATTCAGATGAGTTGCAAAAAAAAAAATGCAGATGCATGTGCATATCTATCCACAAACACACACACACAAACCTAGGATGTGGCTGGATGCAGCACGAGAAACCACCGTTTATGAGAGGCTTTTGGCTCCATCAAATGAGATTCTAAACCCCTCCATGAAAATCCAACCCACAACAGATTTGTCCAGCTGCAGCGGGAAAAGCATCTGTGTGTGTGAGTCTGCTTCTCTGTATACAGGGAAGGACAAAGCCTGGAGTATTTGCTGATGCTGGCCGTTCCTTACAATGGAATCGGCTTTACAATGAGTACAAATGTCTGCAACTGCACTCAACACACTCTCAGCACTCCAGTCCGGTTACCGTTTACTCACAAGAGTCGTAAAGGGTGTTATTTGACAAGCCTGTGAAGCATTTCCATGTATAGTTTTCATCAGAAGGTGCTGGTGTCCAATTAGACAGGCACAAATGAATACTCTGAAAACTGTTTTTAAAATAGTTAAAGGTGAAGTTTGAAAGTTTTAAGTTTGAATTATTTAAAATTTTGACTTTTAGAATATTGTTTCTGAAAGTCACATTTATCATTTTAGATAAGTGAATTGAAATATTATACATTTGAATTTTAGAATAATTTTTGAAATGGTTACATTTTAAATTTTTCCTGAAAGCTAAAATAGGGAATTTTCGAATTTCGAGTAGCCCAATCTACCAAGTCAAAACTGTATTTTTTATGTTTTTTTTGTTTTGTTTGCTTGTTTGTTTTTTTCACAGGTTTTTTACCGGTAATTTGAATAGTGCAGTTTATTGAAATTTTATTATTATATTATATATATAACAATCAGTTTTTGAATGGGAATACGTTTCTATATAAAAATCCCACTGTTTCATGTCATGCGTGTGTGTGTGTTTACACTGATGTGAGTTCATCGCCCTGACCCTTGATGACTGGGACACTCGGCTGACCTCTGGACGGGGACTATAAAAGTTTATTAATATTGCTGATTCTGCGATCTATACTACACTACGATATCCACAGACGTTGAGGTGCACTTGGTTTCAATTTACAGTGACGTACATTAAACAGAGTTAACATTAGCGGCAACACATTCGGAAATATTTTAACATAAGTGAGGTTTGAACATGTCTTTTAGAATAGGGAACTATGGGTTCTTGATAAGAAAATAATAATTTTAGAAAGATTCATGTCATTTTACAAGAGAAATTATTCATGAAATATGAATACAGTTGAATTGTAAACAAAAACTATATCCACTGATAAAGATTTTCATTTTTTTTTTTTTTTCAACATCTGTTTCATGCCGGTCACCAAATTAACTTTTCATGCCGGTCCAGTACCTTTCACATACTGCTGACTGACACCATTTTTACAGAAGTTTACAGAATATTATGTTAAAGTAATTAAGATTATAAACTGATTTTGTTACTCTGCCTCAGTATAACCTTATCACTCGTCTTAACCTGGTCCACTGTGACACATTTTTATTTATTTTTTGGAGAGGAAACCGAGGTGCTGTGAATAAAATCAGATAAAATACAGATTGTTGTGTTGCCAACAAACTCTATGAACTCATTCTTATATGTGAGAGTTCTCCAAATGTAGCTTAAAATAGCAAATCGCACCGTACAGATCGGGTGTCACACTAATGTTTATTCAGTATTTTGTGCTATGAATGACTGACATTAGGTAAGCGTCCAATCTACTCTGTTTCCATGTATTCTTAGGACTTCACACATAATTTTCGCTCTTGCACCATGAGAGCACGGCTAGTCGAGCTTCTGTAAGTTTAGAAACTGGCAGTACAAGCGAGAAATCTCCCATGAGTCCACGCCCCGTCTGAACACCCGCCTGCCTTTCCCACAACCCATCCCGACACACTCACACATAAAGAATCTCCTCTCCTCGGTCGCCTCAGATCATCACTTCTGGGAGAAAAGTGTGACCAGATAGAGAAAGAAAGAAAAAGAGATGCTCTTTCAGTAGAACTGAGGTGAAAATCAATTTCAGAGCGTTTCCTCACACCGGGAACTAGACCTAACAGGCTATAAAAGACCAACAGATGGGGTTTTATTTGGGTGATTTTATACTGAAATTCTTTTTCTTGAAGAAGTCATTCCACTCTCAGTAATAGCAGCGGTGTCTGTATGGACTGCATTCCTGATGGACCATTAGTCTGGAAATAAAGATGTGTTTGGTCTACCACGAGTCAGTTGTTCCTGTGCATGGATCCGAATGTGTTAAATGCTGAGGTCTCTCGCCTTTATGGGCCCAGAGGTCTTGTTCTCTGATGTCTAAGTGGCCTTTCACATTCAACGGAGGCCACCTGCTTCAAAAACAAGCTCTTCATTCATAACGGCCATGGTCAGCACTTTAGTCATTTCCTGCTGACAAAAAAACGGCTTTGAGATGATGATCGTTCAAGATCAAAACGCAATATATATATATATATCAATCATATATATAGAAAGCTACAAATATTGCAAAAACGTCCAACTTCCACACATACAGGAACAATGGAATTTCCAGAAGTCCAGATGTCGACCGTAACTTCTTGCACATGGCTAATGTTAACCGCGCCTAAAAACAGCCGTTTAGGAGGTCAGGGGTCTTTAATTTAATTAGTAATGGTATTAATACGTTAACCTGACCTGAGATCTGTCACTAACAGTAGCTAACAGATAAGCTAACGATGAAGATGTTGGGAAAGTTGACATAAATATAATAAATATGCAGTAAATATCACATTCCACCATTATTACATCTCATTCTAACAAGTGCAATACTAAATAGCCTACTAAATTTGACTTAGTATGACACAAATATATAAATATATTATTAATATAATACAGATGACACCAGCTAACAGGGAATGTTTGTTATGGTTTAGAAATGTTAGAACAAAATGTTCTTAAAGTAATGTTTATGGAACATCTCACAACGTTATTAATATTTGATATACATTCTCATAACAGTCTGACATTCTCAGAACATACTTATGATGGTATTTGTAGGCTACTTGATGAATGTTCTAAGAAAGTTATTTTTTTTGGTAACCTTTAAATAACACTCTAATCACTACAAGAAAACTGGACATTTTAGCATTTTTAGAAAAAAAAAAAAACATTCAAATAACATATTTTGGGTGGAAAAGTTAGTAGAATGTTGTAAGAAACGTTTTAAATAATGTTATAATAATGCCAATCAATGTCTACTTACGTCACGATTAGTACCAGTTGTGCTGGTTAGACCCTGCTCCGGAGTAGGAGCTAATTTGGTTCTCGAAAAAGGTAGTCCGGTACTAAAATCACACCCAGTTCCGGCTGTGCGAAAACGCCGAAAAGTGGGTAGTTCCACAATTAGTTCTGGTACTATGAAAAGGTTCCCGCGGTGCGAAAGGCCCTATAGTCACTGAAAGCTTTGAGGATGGTCAGCTGTGGGACTGTGCAAAAATAACTGAGCATTTATCATGTCAGTCTTATCTGCATTGTAGCGTTCTGGGTTATATCATTAGAGTCCGGATTGGCAGGCACTGATCACTTCACACATGCTTGTCAGGCTAATTAATCACAATGAGGAAGGCTGACTGCGTCCCAGCACACCTCAGGAGAGCTTTTAGACATGTTTGGATCTTTTCAGCAGCCGTGTGACACATTTTGCCACTGATCCAGTCAGTCAAGCATATGTGCTTCTCTAAAAATAAATAATAATAATAACAAGAAAAACCTAAAGGAAAAAAAATATGGATATCCAAAACAATATGCAGTAGTCCCCAGGAGGCTTTGTGGTTTTGTTGGGATTAGGGAATGTCGGTTCATGATCCTCTGACTTAAAGATCTAGCATCATAAGCAGAACAAATATTAAACTTTATTACGACATGCCTTCGTTCCTCATGTAGATCTTGCTTTATGAATTCAAGCCAACTGTGGAGCCAGTGGTTTCTTTTCAAGTTTACAAGGAATTACCGCAAATTACTTCACTGTTCTCATGTTACAGGTAATAGATTGTATTTGACATATTGCTCAAATCCATTTTTTTTTTCTGTCTGTGAAAACCATTAAGCAACAGAGTGTTGTTATTTGGCTGCTAAGGCCCTCAAGTTTCTGTGATATTCTGGTCTCTAGATACAACTTCAATATTATCCAAAGTATCATTTTAAGGGTCAATGGTTTGTTCAAACCACTAAGTAAGAGCAATAGCAATAGCGACGCTTGGCTCACTGAGGCAACCTCAGATGTTAACTAGCACTTGCTGTAGCCGCCTCTGGAACAGCTTCCCTATTAAGAGAGACCCAACACAATCGGCCTGCTGTTCAGCCTCTGAGCGATGGAGCAATGGCAAAACTGATGGACTTGGAACTTCAGTGTAGATGAATGGAAATCTAGCACAGTGTTAAATGTTGATTTTATTTTACCCTCTATGTCTCACGCTTACTCACTCTATATGTCTTGCTTCAGATGTCAGGTTTCAAGGTATATCACTTCATCTATGAATAGCACACATGCTGGTCAATGACACAACTGGTATAGTCTATGAATTCTTTGGGGCCCTTTAGTGTCATTTATACTGTATATTTTAGGTTTGCATAATGTTTAAACTACAGGTAATTGAAAGAGTCTGTTTTGTTTGTTCAGTGCGACAGATGAACTCAAAGGTCACTCTTTGACTATGGTGAGTCAACAGGCATTATAAACAAATCATTCAATGGGAGAAGCACAGAAAATCTAGGTATCATTCTGTTTTTTTTGTACATGAAAAAAATGCTGTTACAAGAATCACTTGGCTAGGATTCACATATTCTGACAAAATCCCCTTTTAACAATGACAGACTTTTTCCTAAGATCTTAAACATTGCAATATAAATTACTAATAGTGCTTAGTTGAAACATCACAGGCAGATCTTATAATGATCATCCACCATTTTATAGTGGAAACCTGGTTCATATCAGGAAAAGACCCAAACCTCACTTTCCTGGCACTAAGTCAGTGAAATTCATACCAATTACACTGTGTTTAATATACTGCCTGTAATTACAAAAGTTATGTTCACCCTAGTTTGAGATCCGCTTTAAGTCTATTTTATTACATTTCAAGAAAAAGTAGTTGAAACTTTTATTTTAGAATTATTACTCATAATTGGATCTTTTGAGAGAAAAGTAAAAAAAAAAAAAAAGGTCACCAGATCGTGTTTTTCTTACAAAAAGTACTGCTTATTAAAGGGGTTTTCCATTAAAAAAAAGTCAAAACCCCCCAGAATCCCTCACACCCATGACAGGAGGGTGTATCTTGAACCTCCAGGCCTGAGGGGACAGAAACTCACAGATGTGAAAAATCATCCCAACACTCTAAGCCTCTGACCTCTGACCTCTGACCTTCACACCTAAATGAGTCAAACATTCTGTCTTACTCCAGTGCAGCCATCAGCACGAAAAGCAGCCCCCGTTGCATGCAGGGAAACAAAGCTTCTTTGTGGCCGTCCACCCAAACATGTCATTCATAAAGATATCATTGTTTCAACTCAAACACGCACATAGCAGAAACTTTGTTTCAGAAGGTTTGTTATTTCAACCTATAAATTAAGTCCTAATATGTCTTCAATTACGTCATTGCTCTGAGCAACTGTAACTCTTGTCTGATGCACTTTTATTCATACAATTGTTTATGTACTGCAATGTCATGCAAACATTAATTTACAATCAACATGTTGCAGACAGTGGACTGCATTAAAGGGAACTGTATTCTAGCACAAGAAACAACAGCTGCTTAACCTGCGTTCCTTGTTTATACACATACAAGATTATAATATATATCAGTTTGTGTGGCCGACTGAGCTTGAGAGAGAATGACGAAAATTAGGGAGTGGACCTGCTACAGAGGCAATGGTGTGGTTTGCGAACTCACCACAAATCATTCAAACACACTCATTGCCATCTCTGGGGTTTTAAACTTTCACCCTTCCCCACCCTCACAACCCTCTTTTAGTTTGCAGCTTGTACAACCAGAAAAAACAAGACTCAGACCTATTGTATACCAATGTCAAAAGGCATAAAACTTTTTGCAATCCATGGACAGACTGAACCACAACATGGCTAATTATCCAAACATACAAACCAGTCATCCGGTCCCTGCCTGCAACCATGTAAACTGTGAGAAACTGGACAACTGGGTGGATTCTTGGGTTGCCTTGAAGGAGACACACGGGGCAGTTTTAGTCATGTGGGCGAGGACTCGCCTCATGACTCAACACATGTCTCTGAGCCACATGACTCAACATGCCCCAATTTGTCTCCTTCAAGGCATAAAAAAACAAAAAAAAAACAGAAAAACAAGACTCGACCTATTGTATACCATGTCAAAAGGCAGAAACTTTTTTGCAATCCATGGACAGACTGACCACAACATGGCTAATTACATGGCTAATTATCCAAACATACAAACCAGTCATCCGGTCCCTGCCTGCAACCATGTAAACTGTGAGAAACTGGACAACTGGGTGGATTCTTGGGTTGCCTTGAAGGAGACAAATTGGGGCATGTTGAGTCATGTGGCGAGGACTTTGAGGGACTCAATGACTATTTTGCAAGACTGTTTTCTCAGGAACAAGCCATGGATCACAAAGAACCAGAAGGACCTGCTAAACAGGAAGAAGACTTCAGATAGGAAGCAACAAAAGCAAGTCCAAACGGAGATGAAAGGGAAGAACAACTAATAAACATGGAGAGCAATTGTAAAAGAACAATATGGATTAAGTGAAAAGACGACAGATTACAAACTGGCTGGTAACCTGGGCAGGGCTAACAAGATCAATCTGTCCTTCAACAGATCTGACTCTCAATCACTGGCTCAACCCTACCCCCATCTCTCTTTTCTAGGGGGTTTCTGCTCCATCATCTACCATCCCCCTTCGTCCACTAATTCTTGATCTCTCAGTGAGCCCCCATTGGCCACTCTCCCAAGCTCCCACCCACCCCAGTCCACATCTTCAACTTGGAAGTAAGCTCAGGGTAATACAAGTGGATGCCACCACAATTTCCAGAAACATCTCTACACATTAATCGAAACAGTCATCCTTAACAAGAAGAAAGTCTCTACTAACTTCAGCCACTAGTTCAAGACTTCCCTATGAGCATTGAATCCAGTATTTCTAATAAGCCACCTGCCACAATATTTAGCTGGTACCTATCCTGACATACTGGGAGAAATTCTGATTGTTGTTGGTTTTATAATGCTAATTCTGGTTTGACATGCTACATTAAACACCATTACTTCTATCTCAATAGGTGGGCCTATTGTCTTCCACTATAAATATTGTTCGGGTGTCACACTTTTCATGCCTGGTTTGAGGAGAGCATGCTGCTGTTGCCTAAATTGCATTGCAGAGGCAATGCAAACATATCATGCATGCCGATAAATGTCTGTCATACTTCTCTTTGATACACCTGTTTCAGAATTCCACGGTCCCACCATCATGTGGACCCAGCTGCCATCACTACAGGTGCCTCCTGGAGTGGCTCTTATTGTGACATTCTTAAACGGCAACTATTCTCGTCATTCCTGACCATCACAAACAAACACACTAGGGTAAACACAGATGTGCCCATTCTAGGGTAAACACAGATGTGCCCATTCAAATGTGACCACACCCCACTCTTGGACAGAAGACAGAACGGAAGGAAATATGTTCTGGTCTCAGGGGAACCGGCACTGATTTTCCTTCAGACTGCTCGATAAGTTGGGAGAGAAAGATTGAAAACTTGTGGACTGACATGAAGGATTCTAAATTGAGATCCTTTATTTAAAATAGATTGTTTATTTATTAATTAATCAACTTTCCATCAATACAGCCAAGTATCTTACAATCAGAAATCGTAAATGAGAAGAACTGAAGGTCTTGTTAGAGGTCATCAATGTTTACTGGCTTAAGACTACTTCCTAAATTTAGCAGAAATTCAAAGATAATTGACTCAATTTATCTTACCATTCAAGCTAACATTATTTCACGTTTGCTCAGAGCTGAAAAGCTGCGGCCCAGAGGCCTTTGGGACCACCCACAGAAACCCCATTCAGGCACATAAGCCGGATGGAAAAAGCGAGAGAGAAAAAGGCATTTGGGGAAGACCGCTCCTTCTAAAACCTACCCATCTGCTTTTGCCACAAAATACTCAAACTGAGGCCTTGAGGCAAGACATACTCCCAAAATCATGTTTGCTTCCTACAGACATTCAGAACATAGAAGGTTATGTTATAGGTGTTTCCTGACTTGTACAGGGTAAAGAAAAGATCAAACCATTTTGTTGCACATGTATCTATAGTCTAAGACCTGCTGTTATGACTTAATAGTGTCTGAAAGATTATTACAGTATTAAACAAACCCTGAATCTTTCCAGAGATACAACACACCTTTTTGCATTAAACATTTTGAGGTTAGTTTGTTAGCAACAGTTGTAATAGTAAATAGTAGTTTTTTGAGGGTTTTATAATAATTGCTGTGCTATTATATAGGCTAAGTAGCTTTAGTTAGCTCAGTTTAGATGGTTGCGTTTGCTTTACCACATTGCCTACTCAAAATACCCAAACCGCTCAGCCAGTTATACAAGTAACCCTAAATAACACTAATATAGGACTGGAGGGTTAGCATCCATCTTTTATTACCACCTCTAGCGTCTGTGCAAACAACCCTGCTCCAAATTTGTCTTAATTTCCCCCCTCCCTTTAGGCCTGACAACGTGCTAATAGCCTAGCCAACCCAGATGCCCTCTGCTATTACTTCTAAGCTGTTGTTCCTAAATAAACAGCAGACATATGCATAGGATGAAAAGCTGAGCTTTAAGTTGACTGTGTGCTAAACGGTGGCATAGTCTCATGGGACTCATGGGACTCTCATTAGACTTCTTTGTTTCTTGCCATGTGTGCTAGTTGGTCTACTGCTTTCTTTGACATTGTAATTATCCGTTTGCTCTGGTGTGTCCTAATAGCAGGATGCTGTAGAATTGGGGGATGGAACAAATCCTGAAAGCTAGACTTAAGTAACATTTAAGATAAATGTTATAGTTTGTAAGTTGATGCACTCTCAGATAAAAATGTGCACTGGTACCTTTAGGGGTACAACGGCTTTTTCACTGGGGCAGTACCCAGTGGGGAAGTATCACTACTCTAAGGTACTAGTATGCACCTTTTAGTGTTAAATAAGATACAAAGTTGTCCCCTTAAGGCAGCTGCCCCAGTGCCAAGCCGTTGTACTCATAAAGGTAATTTTTTTGCACAATTTTTGTCAGTGGGATGTGTTTTGCGATGCATGTTAGTAGCAGGTATAAAGTCTCAGCTGACCACTGATCTGACCACCCAAAATGGATATTCATACCAGGTCTAAACATGGCCTTTATTAGTCTTCTCTTACCATATGGTTCATGTATTCCTCTTGTAGAGTTTGGAAAGCAGGAAGTGCTAATTACCTCTTCTCTGTTATTTTAGGAGACCGACTGTGGCAGACTTGTGATCCAACAGCATGGTTTCTCACAAGCAGCACGGTTCCTCACAAAGCAGGTGATTTCTACAGCTTTGGGTGTAAGGAACGCTGTTAGCACAAAGCAAGTGCTCATTTGCACATGTAAGTTAAACAGAGACATAAAAACATGCATTATTTATGAAGATCCATGAACTTTAGCAGGAAATGCGACAATCTTTTTTTTGTCTTTATGTTGACTAACTGCTTTCCTACTCCTTTTTTCCCCTTCCTCGTCTTTACCAAGAAACCTCTGAAAATGATTTTCTCCATTTTCCCACGAGTTTCAGTATAATGTTATGAGCCCTTTGTGGTTACTCCATCAACTCTGCCTGGCAAGAACCTGGCTGTGGTCTAACAGGCCTTCCAAAGATGATTGAGAGAAGAGCTTGGACTCACTTTCAGGATGAGTGAGATGAGCCAAGCCTGTCCTCATTTTGAAGGGTGATAATCTTAGAATACTAGGAATACACCCAGGGAGTTTACAAAATCCCAACCTCAACTAGTCTTTCTGACCAAAATGTGAAAACTAGATGCCCTTACAACATGTTTAAGTTACCAATACTTAAGACTGTTTGAAAAAAAGTTGACTGATTCCTTCAAGAAAAATTAGAGTCCCTTAAAAGTAAAAGTAGCCACTGTTAATGATGCATGGTCTTGATCTAGACCCCAGGAGAGAGCAGACCTTTAACTCACATCTGTTACAACCTAGCAATCTGGCTTAATGGGAATTCAAGATGCAAATGTGGACACAAGTTGAGGTTCGGCTGCACAACTTCACTCCACTAGACCAGGATGAAAAATTTGTAGTTGACCTAGTTAGAAAACCTAACTATTAGAGTGTGCACCTTAGGTAAAATCCCAAATGCCACCCTCCAGTCCTTGTCACTATGCCATAGTCCTTGCTTTTCTCTTTGGCGGTGTCAATGCTTTGGTGACATAATGCCACATGGGCTGTTGGGTAGTAGATCCCTGTGAAGTTAGTACCAGGGCAGGCTTTGCAAATGGGCACTCATGAGCAAGCTTTTGAATCCTTAAATGACAAATGGGACATCATAACGTTTTGTTGACCATACAGACCATACAATAACATAGATTTTGTGGGTACCATGAATACTACAATGATTTGGAAAGCCAGCAAGGCATCCAGTGGTTCAGTTATCTTTTAACATCCTAACAAACACATCTGAACCCACTTGAGTTTATTGACAAGTTATATATGAACTCATAAGTGTCACAATGTTTTCCTGGGAAAGCAATTGGCACGTTCCATCTTGCTTCCTATCTACAGGGAGCCACAGGGCATTTGTGTGGTCTTGCTTGGCTGGTTATTTATGACGTGCTAGTATAACAGGTACTGGCAAACTATTACAAAACCACTAAGGGCATTCTTCTGAAATTGTCCAAACAGAACACAGCTTTGTTTTTAACCATATGTCAATTAAAGTGCTTACTGCATTTTAAACCTCAAAAACTGCTAGCTTATGTTCAGACAATTATTGAGGGACTGAGATGTAGAGACACAACCAGTGATCAACTACTCAGTTGTCATGACCTTTCTGTCTGGAGGACTTCCTTTAAATGCAACTTGCCCACCCCACGACTAATTGTTCCACCAAGCTCTCCTGATGTCCTTAGTGCTGTAATACATACACTGAGCAAAAGAGTGAGACCCATTATACTTGCATCATTTACTAAATAGCTCAGGCTCGTTTTAATGAGCGTGGGTTAATTAAAGTAGGGTCATAATGCTGGCTTTGTCTCCATTTAAGTCCGACTTGCAGATGTCCCTCCATTACATGCAGAAGGACAGATGTGATGTCTTTCTCCTGCACACGTCCATGAGCACAGCTTGGTTTTATAACCATGGACAAAAGTGTCCAGTCATAAGTCTGTCCCCAGCCAATTATCAGAGCGACAGAGACACTGAGACTTCAATCCGAGAACAAAGGCCTTCACACAAGAAGACAAAGAGTGAATAAAGAAACTTGTGCTCAGATTTCTCTCAAATTAAGGTTTTTATTGCATTTTCAGTGTACAACACGAACAAAATAAAGAGCATAAATGCAATTAAAAGGTGAAGGTTTAAGTGACTTCTTATATTAATTACGGTTTACTTATTACACCGCTTCCTGGAATCACTTGGGTAGATATTTTTATTATATTTATTAATAAAAAAACATGTATTATTATTAATTATTTATTGGACATTTGTGTCCTTTATTAAATTGCTATTCTAAATTGCCAACAAAAAAACAGCAAGCCATAAGAGGCCACTTATTACACTGATTTTACCACGATGAGGGTGTTTTCCCCATTTCACAGCATGCTTTACAAACACCCCTTAAAAGTCGTAAAATCACATGGAGTCTCATGGCGTATTGCATTATGATATCTTTGCTTAAAAAAACAGGTGCATTTTGAGATTGATGTTCTGTGCGCTTAAAGTGCAGCTAAAGTTTAAATGGACCAGATGTTTGAATTTTACATTTGTTATATCTAGAAATGCATGTAAGACACACACACACCGCCTGAAATATATGGCTGAAATATGACTGACCACTGACAACCATTAAGAGTCAGAACAATGGTGTCCTTTAAAACTGTCCAGCTGTCTGGACTCTGTGCTCTAAAAGTTGCCATTTACACGATTTATGGCAAGCTTCCTCAATGTCTGAGCTGTGTCCAACCTGACAACCCTGCCTGTCCAAAATCAGGATGACCAGGATCTCTAAACAATAATAAAGCTAAATCTGTCCTCAGTCATGGGCTGCTCCCCCAGGCCACCAAGAAAGAAGGATCTGAAACATTTAGTTTGTTTCCCAAAACAGTAAAGACCAGTGTTGGGCAAGTTACTCTGAAAATGTAATCAAATTACTGATTACTCCTTTTAAAAGTAATCACGTTACTGTTCCGATTACTTTATTTCAAAAGTAATTAGTAATTAGTTACATTACTAGTTACGTTACTTTTTTCTCCATGAAATTTATGAAATCCCAGCATACACGCTCCCGATAAATATTTGTTATTAAAGCATTAAAGTTATTTTAGCACGTTTTATAGCCTAAATAGAAACTCTGCATACGCTTGCACCTGTTAATCCTTTATATTTTATATTAGTTCATGTTGCTTTTGTGCAATAGATGAATAACAATTTATCTGTTTTAGATATTTTATGTTTAGATATTTCTATTTTGAGGGAGTCCCGTGAATCATTTTATTCTCCCGCATCCCGCGCACAACACACAAGTGTCTACCCACCCGCACCACCAATCTCGCCCATCTTTTTAAAAAAAAAAAAAAAAAAATCCCGCGCCGAACTCTGTTGCGTCGGGCCTCGCGGGAGCAGGTCTCTAATCCACTGGCACTTGACTCGCCAGTGCGTGTGCTACATCCTTTTTACAATCAGATTATAAAACACTGCATTCTGTCAGCAATGTAACGCAGCAGTAACATATAGAGACCCTCCATACGCCCTAATTACTATTTTGAAAATTATAACGTGTTAAATTACTCTGTTACTAAAAAAAGTAATCAAATTACAGTAACAAGTAACTAAGTAATGCTTTACTGCCCAACACTGGTTAAAGCACAGCGTGCCTCAAATTCCTCCAGGCGTCAATGCAATCACACTGAACATGACAGAAAGGGAAAGCTAAAAGCTTCTTGTGCAAGCAATTTTTACTTCAACTGAAATGTTACTTTCAATTAAACAGAAACATTTACTCCTCTTTAAAGCAGGGTCATTTCTAATCAAATATATTATATCACTGTTTTCTGTTGGCATTGAGTACTCTCGATATGAAGGCAGATATTGTCTTTCTACCAGTTGTTTCATGCATCCTTATGCCCGTAGGGTAAATTCCTACTTGGGTGAGAGATTTTTTATAGTAGATTACTGCAAGTGCTGTTATTTTATATAGCTGGAAATATGTTGTAGATTTCCCCTGCCTGGGCATGTTTTACCAAAAAAATATAAAACGACTCTGAAAATAAAGAAATAGACTTTTGTTGGAAGAATGTCCTCAAGCAAAGATATCTGATTGGTTCAATAAATCATTTCTTATTTATTTTTTTTCTGTTGTGGTGGTGGTGTAAACCTAAAGCGGGCATGACTTGAGGAAACGCGTGCGGGAAAGCTCAGGGCTGTTTGGTTTACCAGACTGGCAAACCTTTTGAGGGCACTAAAGAGATAAGAAAGCACCGTGAACATTACGCAAAGAAAACCTCTCAGCAGCAATAAAGCTTTTATAGCCTTTATATTGATCTTCTGTCTTCATTAAAATTTTATTCAGAAACATTTGTTTTAAAACAATCTCACTGAAAAGCAAACGTAGGAGCTTTTATTGGACGTTAAATGGATGTCTTACTCCAATTACTGATTTTATTGTATGGCATGCAGGTTCATTAGACAAACTTATGAAAATATTGTTAGTTTGTTGTCTAACACTTTGACATTTATACATTTTAAATGTAACTTAAGTGTCCAAAAATGGTCCAAATAAATTTGGGGGTCACTGTATCCATTCTGCAGTGCTGTTTTCAATGTTATTTGCCTAACTGTTGTTTTAAACAACAGAAATTAGAAAAAAAAACTCAACAAAATATTCAACAAGAGTGTAACAACATTTATACACAGACAACCCAAAAGCTCAGAAAAGCTCACCGAATCATGTTTAAATGGATTCTGGAGACATTTTAGACTATTTTAAAACCTAAATCAGCACTTTACAGACTAAAAATGGAAGCTGCAGAATTCAAACCCAACACAGAAGCCATTACTGTGCATATCTCTACAAGACTGTTTCCATTTACTGCAACAGCTCCCATTCAGAGCAATTAAATATTACAGGAATGTTCGCAAATGGCTGCTTATCGACAGCGATAAATCATCCCTGCTGCATTTGAAGACAAGAACTGGGACAGACAGAGTTTCATTGGATCATGACAAATGTGAAACGCTTTCAGTCAATGAGAGAGAGAGAAACAAACCACAGGGGTCAAAGAAGGAATCTGTCTTGTTTGAAAAGAACATTAAAATATGGGTTATTTCATTCGTAATTATCATGACAGATGCCATCAGTATAAGCCAAAATGATAAATCACAATATGCAATCATTGAAGGAAGCATATGGACTTATTTTTTTTATAATATCTACATGGCATACAGTGCATTTAATATTATAAATATTAAATCCACAGTTCTGTTCTTTATTGCAGAATGAAATGATTATTTAATTACTTCAAAATGTGATTATAATTTTAGGATATGCAATACTGCCAAAATCAAAAAAGATGGGCTATGCACTGAATTAAATACAAAGTTGTAGAACACAAGATTGTGGGAAAAAAAGATCTGAAGGCTATTTTAGTCACTAACGGTTATTTTAGTCGCTGTCTTCTGACAGGTAAACGTACAAGCGACACGTGGAAACTGAGATGTGACTTTTCTGAGACTTTGCAGTGAGAAGAAACTATTCATCAATAATCACTCCATTTTACTCTTCTTAACGTTCCACAAGACTGCATTTTCTCCTCACAATAATTCACCCCAACATTAAACTACTGCACATGTCATTGTTGGCCGTTTTCCCACACTTCCCCTAATTTCCTGTCTGGGGTCAGTGTTGTCATGGCATTGTATAGAGGCATGAGCACAAAAACGCAAAGCCACGTGCTGACCAGCTTCAATCCGCTGGCTATTCCCCCACCTTTTCTCCTGCTTTCCAACAAGCCTCCAGTACTTTCACAGGATTATGTCCCGAACTAAATCTTGTGATTCCATAAACAACCTGCAACTGTAACACAGACACACTTCACATTCTCCAACGCTATTGATGCTGTAGTATTTGCATCAAGTAAAAGCCACAATTCCTCAAATGTTTGTTGTTAACTACGAGTTTATCATTATTCAAACTGTTCTAGCAACTTATAAAAAGATATCTATGTGTATTTGCACTTTATGCAAATATGGTTTGACTAGGCAAACAGGACATTCAAGTGCTTCCTAGTGAGCTGCCAACCTAGGCAACATTTTAAGGGATCAAAGATGTGATTCTGGCTGTTTATGAAAAAGGAAGGAGCAAAATCTACATTTTTAGAAGCCTTCATTTTCCCAAAATGACGATTGAGGGTAATCCCAGAATGCATTGTGACAAGCCTGGTGAACCAACCCATAAATAAATAAAATATGGTAACACTTTAGTTTAGGGACCAATTCTCACTATTAACTAGTTGCTTATTAGCGTGCCTGTTATTAACGTTGGCTGTAAATTAGTACTTATAAAGCAAATATTCTGCATGGCCATATTCTACATCCCTAAACTTAACAACATCCTTACTATAAATAAGCAGCACATTATGCGTTTATTGAGGCAAAATTCGTAGTTAATTGTTTGTTAATAGTGTGGCCTAAAATCTCATAACGGCTGCGTTTGAAATGGCAGTTACATCCTTTGAATGTAATTACTTTGACAGTTAAAGGGGTCATATGATGCGATTTAAATTTTTCCTTTCTCTTTGGAGTGTTACAAGCTCTTGGTGCATAAATAAGATCTGTAAAGTTGCAAAGACTAAAGTCTCAAATCCAAAGAGATATTCTTTATAAAAGTTAAGAGTCAGCTACACCTACCTAAAACGTCTCGTTCTAACACGCCCCCACATGTCTACATCACAATGTGGGAAGATTTGCATAACGCTGCCCAAATGTTCACGCAAAGAAAGTAGGCATAACTTTTATTCTCTCTGTGTATTGTTTTTTTTGTTTATTGTTGCTGCTGCCATGTCGTGAAGGCACTGTGTATTTCGTTGTGAAAGCAAAACTACTTTTTTTTTGGGGTTTTGGTCTTCCAAAAGAGGATGATATCTGCCTCGTCATGCCTGGAGCTGATCCGTGCTGGTGTTGCTGAGGAATCATCCTTTGCGCTGTGGATCAGCGTATCATCTTCACCGTGTACTAAGCGAGTGCCAGCCCAGGGTCGTCACATGTGGTTGCCGCAAGCCTCCCTCTTCGAATCCACCGGCCGCGCCGTTCTCACTCTAGGCCTCCGGCCTCTGCTAACTCAAGGCCGCGGTGTGTGACGCTTTTTTTTTGTGAAAGCGAAACTACTTTGTTTTGTCCTTCCAAAAATGGACACGACTAGAAATCAGTGGGTAAGTTGTATATACAACACTGTTCCAGAACACTCCACCCAAATATTCCGATTTGTCCAGCGCATTTTATGGAGGACTGTTTCCTGATCCTGGGAGAGTAGACTACAATGCCGGCTGTTCTGACTCACAGACTGTAAGTACGTTTTTTATATTTAAAGAGTTTTTATATTTTATATTTTTTTATATTTAAAGCGAGTTTTTTGGCAGTGTAGAGTAGGCGTTGTTGTTTGTCATTTCTCCGATCACAATGCAGACATGGTTTTATGTTTACGCGGCGTGATGCAATGCAACGCGTTAAAAGACAGTATATGTCATTATAATCTATAATTATGTCCCCATTGGATGCAACAAAAGCCTAGTTTATAATGGGTTTTAATGCTTTTGAATGTCCACTCTCGGCCGGACAGGGCATCATCACAATATGGTAGAGGCGTAACATTTCCGTCACACGCTTGAGATATTCGGCCAATCATAACGCACTGGATAGCTGGCCAATCACAGCACACCTCGCTTTTCAGACCGATGAGCTTTGTAAAAATCGACACGTTTCGGAAAGGCAGGGCATAGAGGAGAAACATAATGTACAGTATGTGGAAAATAATACGTTTTTTTAACCATAAACTGCATAACACATTTCATTACACCAAATAATGTTATTTTTAGCAACATCATATGACCCCTTAAAAAAATAAGTACATTCTATATATATGAACGTATCCGACTCTTTTGCATACTGTTTTTCGCCTACTATGTAGTAGGAAAGTATGTGATTTCAGATGCAACCAAAGTGAGGTCTTCAATGTGATTAATGGTTTACCTAATATTTGTGTGTGTGATTGTATTGTTATGCTTAAGAGTGTATCATGTTGTTAGCTTAGCCACATCTAACATAAAACTCTACTGAATCAATTGGAGTTGTACTGTCTAGTGCACTTCACATGAGAGTGTCAGTGTTGGGGAAAGTTACTTTTAAAAGTAATTTGCATTACTCCATAAAAAGTAACAAAGCAACACAATTAGTTACTTTTTATGGAGTAATGCAAATGACTCCATAATGTAATAATGCCAAAAAAAGTGAATGAGCCTCAGGCTGAAGGAAGTGCCTCTACCTCACTCCCAAATTCTCTCAGCACAGGGATAGGAGAGCTGTCTGTGAATAAATGGGAAAACAAAGTAACTTGCATTATTTATTTGAAAAAGTAACTCAGATATTTTGTTGTAAATTAAAAGTAATGTGTTACTTTATTAGTTACTTGAAGAAGTAATCTGATTACATAACTTGCGTTACTTGTAATGCGTTACCCCCAACACTGAAGAGTGCTATATTTGTTTCACACTTAGAGATGCTGCCTATGTAGGGTGTTTCCTTTCAGTCACTTACTCTGTGAGGTTCCATGAGCTCACAAGTTTGAGCTAATGCTAGTGACTAGATAATGAAGTTATCTTGTTTTAAGGAGCTCTCTTGAAATGTAGCCCTTGAAATGTTTTTTAAGCATCATAAAACTTGTGCTGTTTTTAGCCGCTAGCTCAGAGAAGTCTGAGGTTCTCGTACAGCTGGGCCTTTGGTTTTGGCTGGAAGCATGCATAAACAGTGCCACTGACCATGCATGATGGTGTTTTCCCTGTTACTGCCATCCTAAATCCACTAAAAGCATAAAAATAACCTCCACAAGACACAAGTGCACTGGCCTGCAGACTACTTCTGCAAAAAAGATGTTTCCATCAGGGTAGCAAATGTTCGAAAGCTGTGCCAAAAATCCTAGTACTGTCCAGAGTCTGCCGCAAATGACAAGGGACAAAGTTCACGTCCTGCTCTGGCTCGGGTTCACAGATGTTTTCAGCAGCGAGTTTGAGAAAGCACTTGTTCAGGTATCAAGTATGAAGATGTTTTCTCCATGAATCACTTGCACACTCAAATGCAACGTGAATGTCAATAGCAACTATCGGCGAGAGAAAACTATGCATGTAGTGCTTTGTGTTCATTGGATTTTAAATGGCACGTTGGTACAGTGGGCGCCTTATTAAAAGCGTTCACAGAACCGGATCCAGGAAAGAAGGACTAAAGTAAATAAAAAAGGGGCAGAGAGGGGAATGGAGTGTGTGTTGGAGAAAGTGGGAGTGACTTGAGTTGGCAAAGAGAAGCAAGTCTTAAAGACTTCCAGATGTGGGGCTGGTTGGCAGATGATAGAGAAGAACTTTTGTAGCAAACAGACTATGAATTACTTGTGAGTAAAGGTACTCCTACCATCAGTTACAATAAAGTCAACATGAAGTCAACTCTATTTACTTCCTTAAAGTCATTTACTTTGGAACTAGTTATTAAATGACTTAAATTGTAAGACAGGACTTAATTTCATCTAGTGGGAACAAATTTGACTGTGAAAGAGTCTCTATATGACAGGTAGCTGCAGGGGTGGGGCTGAAAAACTAAAGGACTTGATGATGTAAGCAGAAAAGGAAATTTGTTTCAGAGGTGGGGCAAGTTATTACATTTAGACACCATGCTAAGTGTTGCCAATATTCTGCTTTACTCAGAAAAAAGACATCATATTATCGAAGTAAAATGGTTCCGGATGCCATTTTGTGTTGACTTTAAACTTCAAAGTCAGAGGTTTAAAAAAAATAAAACATGCAAACTTATAAGACAAGTGTACTGGTCTATGGGAATCAAGGCTGTTTAAAAGGCATTCTCAAGCACAATAATAGCAGCCAACAAAAGCAGGTCATGAATAATCTGGTTGTGAGATGCTTTGTGTAATCAAGTACATTCTGAAAGGCCACTGAGTCACGACTGAAATCATAAACGAGCCACATTTAAGGCATTTTAGATTCAATCTCCTGCACTTGATAGAGGAAACGCAGTGGATCAGATGCCCATTCATCAACAGTAATGGCACGCGAGGGTTTTGTGAAGTGAACGCGCAGCACTTTGTTAACACGACCATCCTGAAAGCACATTGATCCACTGAGTCATCTTTATGGACCGACCTAATTTGATGCCTGCATGGCATCCCAGAGAAAGTGAGCTGTGTAAGGATTATGCAGAGCTGAGATCCTGACTACCCATGCCAAAAAATAGCTTTTTGTTAGCATAGCCTAAATATTGTACCCACACTCCTCTGATTTTAATCAATAAAGTCTTTCCACTGCCTCAGTATTGTCATGGAAGTCTTTTTAATGTCAGTAGCTGGACTCGAAGCAATGTTTAATGCACTTATTCATTCTGTAGCCTAGCTGAAATCAATTAGCATCTCAATGTACTAAAAACGGAAACGTTTTTCCTTTGTGTTTTTGTCAAATCGGTTTACTACCACAAACTACTTTTTTAGACTAGCCCCATTTCTCACAGATTGGTCTTAATACGGCTTGTATTTTCATGCTAGGCCATAGGGGTTTGCGTGTCAATTTGTTGTGCAGAAACACTACGTGAGGCCAACTCCTATAGACTAACAACATTTACCCATGCGCAAGACTCCTCTTTTCCCTGCCCAATTCCTGTGCTTTGTAATTTAACTGAGCACATAATGGTATTGGTTTCACAAATGCTTCACTCTGTTCTGGCCCCACAAAAAACGTGGGGACTGTGGCCGTGCTTACAATAGCAACAAAGCGCTAAAGTGGCCTATTTTAGTAAATGCTAGCGTGTAACGGCACCCTAGGCTACACTGTGGAACATGCGTCTGCTTCCTGACAGTTTATGTATATAAATGTTTTAGCACTGATCATTCCCGATTGGTAAGTACAACTGAAGTTATTATTAATTTTTAATAGTTTGATTCCTTTAACATTTCATTCTTTTAGTTTTATAGTTTCTTGTATAAAATGTATAGAGGAGTTGAATAATTTTAAATTAAGGTGTTCATGTAGGTTTTTAGTACATTTCTGTAAATCGAAAAATGAGGCATGCTGAACTGGAAAAATACCTGAAATATATCAATTTTTAAGTTAAGTAAATTTTAAATGTACTGTATTGTTGGGTAAAAAAATGTTACGGGACAAGTGTACGGAGGTGAAGGAGGGTTTATGATGCATGGTTTGACATGTCATTAAGTGTCATTCCGCTCATTTATGTAAGTTTTATGGCAATATGACATTTTTGACCTAACCTCTACCTAACCTTCCCCGTAACATAGGCAGACCATAAAAAAGACATCTCACACAGTCAGCTTTGCATTAAAAAAGTATCTAACGTGAGCGAATCGACCACTTAAGGACAGTTGTCATAACGCATAAAACTTCCTTTATATTCATGACATGTGTCATGTCATGTGTTATGAAGGTGTCATGTCAGTCTTATGCACACCCCTTCAAGTAAAGTGTAACCATTGTTTGTTTTAGTCAACCATAATACCCGTTTCACCTTAAACTATCATATTTTATATACAGTACAGCAAATATTTAAACAATACCTACTATTATTATTAGCTATACATGGCTTTCATTCACCTTGTCCTGCACCATCGCTACAAATACCTCAAATTGTGAGGTTTGTTGAAGAAATACACTTTTCTAAGCAATCAAATTTACGATTTTTCTTTAATGGGTCATCAAATAAGTGAAAAATCTTGTATGCGTTATATGCATATCAAAACTCTCATGTCAGCCTCCAACATAAGACAGTAATCAAAGCGTTTGTCCTGAATGTCTTTATGACAGAGCAAACAGAAATGATGAGTAACGGTGACGAAAGCAGGACAGCACTACATCAGAACCGCATGCTGTTTTTATAGATATTGTTTGTTCTCTTTGCCTGGTTAATCAGTTAAGTTCGGTTTGCGCTTGTGAATGTTTGTGAAAACCTCATGCTAGATGCTGGTTAACCACAGACAAATCAAAATGAAAATGCAACCTAGATGATGCAGAAGTTGGCAGCGCGGGGTAATTCTCACAGCTGGAGAAGAGGAAGCGTGTAAACCCGTCACAGGCAGAATGACGTGATTGACCTGTGATTTCTGGAAATTGATTTCCATTTTCATCTTTCAGAGCAAACACCAAGACGACTAATAAGGAAAGCTATCAACATTCGTGTGGGTCTACCAACAGATCGCAGATTCAGTATTTTAGTACAGATCATTCACACCAAATTGTAATTTTGTAACATTGTGCCAGTATTTGACCAAAATATCATGCATAACTTGTTTCAAAGCTACTAATTTGTCATAATCAAGTGGTGTGGCAGGGAATTTTATGAGGATAAGGATGTATGAAGTCATTTCCCCTCAAGCTCACGCACACAGAGAGACAGGTGTAGTTCGTCACATTAACAGCAATAAATACTAATGTTCCACTAACATTTATAAACACTTAACCAGTTACGTAGCTGATTGTATTGGTAAGGTCCGCTGTACAGGGAGCCCAGTCTCCCCCCTTCCAGCCTTCTTTGGGGGTACGCGTAAAAAAAGGGAAAGGCGAGTATGGCGAGGGGGAGGTGGGGGATCGCTCATGGAAAGAGCCACTTAGGCGGGGTAAGTAATATTCTGGGGGTGTGGCAAGGGGGATTCGAGGGAGGGGGTGGCAAGCGTGTTTTTAAGAGACTGATTGTATGTTTTCTCCTTCTTCTATTCTGATACAGTTTTGTTCTGTGTACGCGAATTGACGGTGGTTCATGGGTACTTGTAAGGTGTTGGGGTCTTCAGCCGCGTAGCTGGCAGTCGGGGGTGCACCAGAGGGGGTATTTTGCAGTCCGGTATGTGAGGGGGATACGGTAATAGGGCAAGTGTAAACCAAAGAAACGTAGACGAGAAGGGCGGTTAGCGAGCGGAAATAAAAAGCTCTTGTCAGAGCGGGATAGGCGAACCAGCAGGGTTAGGAATAGTTGGAAGATAGGCAGGCGGCAAGATTGGGCGGGGGCAGGGGTACCTGTGAAAGGGTAGTAGAAAAGATGGTGAGTGTTTGGCAAGGGCTATGGGTGGTGAAAAGAGGCTAGAATCGTTCGGTAGGTGGTGAATTTATTTCAGGTTAGTTATGGAGGCGTAAATAAGGGAACGTAAAAGGGACAGGCCTAAAACGAGCGGGAAGAAGGCTTTGTGAGGAAAGATGATAGGGGGGGGGAAAGAGACTAGAAAAGAAAGGGGAAAAAGGAGGGGGAAGGGGTGCCAGGTAACCAGCGGGAGGTATTTTGGGGTAGGGGAAGGAATTTGGTTTAGGTTAGGTTGCTATTTAGTTGAAAAAGGGAGGTATTTGGGATGGGCGTGAAAAAAACAAGGCGGAGGGAAAAGAAAATGGGTGGGAAGGAGGTGGAAGAGGGATGAGCAAAAAAAGGGGTTCCGGTGCTGCTGGGGGCATGACGGTTGCAAGGGGTATAGTTATCAATAAGCATGGTCCAAATACAACTAGCAGAAAATGACACTTCTCTCCAAAGTGATTTAAGTACATATATACTCCCCTTGAAGCAGCTTGGTGTCATGCCTAAGTGCACAATGGTGAGGGATCAACCCTTGTGTGGTTTCAACTACCCTTCAGCCAAATCTAACCACTAGGCCACAAGGAACTGATGAGTGAAACAGTTTAAGCAACAACAACAGTGAAATACCTACCATTGGCGTTCTTCCCACAGATGAGATGCTCATAGTGTTGCAGCAGCCCCCAAAGCTCGGCATCATTATTGACGACCCCTTCCAGCGCCTCTGCTGTCAGGACGCAGCCGGGCGTCGCGCCTTCCTTCTCCGCCATCAGCACGCGCACGCCCACCTCCTCCACAAGAGCCTCCATACACGCGGTCAGGCAGATGGCCGCGTACTCATGGATGCGCACCGCGATCCGAGTGTCCACCATCCAGCGGAAAAACCGTCCAACGGAGAACACGAGCCCGCACCGGGCTGACTTCCCCTTGCGCAAAAGCTCTCCAGCGCTCATGTTGTACATAGATATGGCCTTCACAGTGGCTGAGACGCAGTGATCCGCCAGCGCCCAGCTGAGCACCAGACGGATCGCGCTCTGGACCTCGAACCTGGTGCACCTGCAGTGCATGACACTGAGCCGCTGCGCCTCTCTCGAGATGCGGATCAGCGCCCTGCGCATCAGGGCGGCCAGTCTGCGCACAGCCTCCGCGGAGAGCGAGGCGCCCTTCCCCGCGCCTTTACGCACGACCCTCCCCACGTCCTCCTCCATCCACGGGAACTCC
The DNA here is from genome assembly GCA_018155175.1 of Sinocyclocheilus anophthalmus. Taxonomy (NCBI): domain Eukaryota; kingdom Metazoa; phylum Chordata; class Actinopteri; order Cypriniformes; family Cyprinidae; genus Sinocyclocheilus; species Sinocyclocheilus anophthalmus. The sequence continues at coordinate 113,347 of JADLZN010001286.1, forward strand.
TCCAGCTCCGGTAAGCGTGGGCACTTGGAGAAAATGTCCTCTGGATCCTCTGGAAGCACCGTGTTGACTGTATCCCAACTGTTGTTCCTGCTGTTCATGGAGCCGGAGTAGTACCACCAGTTCCCCCGGTGAGGGGTGTTCATGAACGCCTGCGAGTTTGACTTGGAGGACGACAGGCTTAAGGACTTACACGAGTCCCCTGCTCCATAGCCAGAGTCCAGAGTCAAATCCTCCAGCGTTTTCATGTTTGAGCTGTTTATTCCTGCCATTTCTGCTGGTTCCTGGTGTTTTTCTGTGAGGAACCAGAAAGCAGAGGAGACTTTCCAGCTGCGCGAAACTCAAGCTGATTCTACTGGTTCAGCTTCTCTTTGACATTCATGTAGCACTTTATAGATACACTACAGACCAAAAAATACCTTGTGTGAAAGTTTCAAATGTCTAAGTTACATCTTCTGGAAAGAAAAGGTTTGGGGAAACTTGCTTACCTCACTAAAAGTCCGTTCCCATAAGAGAAGTAACGTGCGCAGGTTTTCTTATCCAGTTCTTATAAATAATAGACCGAACTTGACAAAAAGTTTAGAGTGGAAATCCATCAATAGAGTTTAAATCGGACGGTTATGGTAAAATTAATCCTTCAAGATGATGTAGAAAAGTACAACGATGTTCATTTCACATCACACGCCTCTTCTTACTGGAAACTCATGACTGAACTGAAAGCAGGAGGGCGAGAGAGAGAGAGAGAGTAGAGGTGTTTGATTCGCGAGCGGCGAAACGGCGATCCCTTTTGCGAACCGACCTCGTTCTGCACAGATTCGTAACCGCTTGGACTTCTTCTCACCAAACTCTGCATATAGCCTACATTATCAGAAAAGCGACGACTCAAACTGTCACTTTAAACAACTTGACGCGTCAACACGTATTGTTAAACATTCTAGTTTCGTTCTAGTTTAAGTGGCAACATATTAGTAGCCTATGACTATACACACATACTTTAACTGACGTGATTTTGCTGGCCCCACATAGCAAATGAGTGCTTAGGCCCGAATCCCTAGTGGACTACTGGTGGATGTTGTGGCGAATTATGGAGAAACAGTTAGGAGATGTTTACTTTTACAAACGGCGAATCGTTTTCAATCCGTTTATTGAATGACCGCCAGAGTTGGGAAAAAAAACCGGAAACAATATTTTTTTTTTCGTTGTTCGCTCATTTGATCACCCCTCATGCGTACATACGCCCTTCCAGAGTCACCGGGGACCAATCATCAAGGCTGGTGATTTCTCAGAAGAATGAACACACTACCTTCGTTACATAAATATTTTTATTTTTTTTTGATATTCTACTGAGTAAATGGATTATCTTTAGGTCTGGAGCTATTCAGCTCTGTAACATTTTGAAACCGACAACATTATTGTTTCCTTTTTGTATTGTAAACAAAAAGCCGATGGTTTCATGTATTTTTTTAATTTCTTTTATAACATGCTCGTCATAATTAGAAATGTCATGGAAAAGTTTCATTTAATTTCAGTATTCATCAATTGTGAACTCGTGTATTATTCAATGCCCACGACTGAGTAAAGATTTAGAGTCTTCTTGGTCTTCTAATTGCGTGTTTGGCTCTTTCACATTTAACCAAACCACCAATTCACTATCTCACAAATTTAGAATACGCTCTAGACCCATAAAAACTTTTAAGTGAATTGCGTTGGCCTTCTGGAAAGTGTTCATTACTGCACTGTCTAAATACTTGGTGGGCTACCTTTTGCTTTAATTACTGCCTCAATTCTGGCGTAGCAGGTGGGAGGTGATCAGTTTGTGGCAATCTGCTGAAGTGGTAATGGAAGGTGTCCCTAGTTTCTTTGACAGTGGACTTCGCCTCATTGATTTTTTGGTCGCCTTGTTTCTCATTTTCCGCTTGAATGCCCCATAGATTCTCTATGGTGTTCGTATCCTGTTCGAGTTGCTGGCTCCATCAGACACACCAACACCCTGGTCATTATAAAAACCACTCTTTTGGTGCTTTATGGCAGTGTGGGCAGTGCCAATCCAGTGGAAACTTACAACGCTTTCATAAAGCTGGTCAGCAGAGGACGCATTAAGCTGCATCCTCCCAAATTTTCTTGGTAACTGGTGCAGTGCCGTTTGTTGTCAAAAACAATGACCAACACCAGCACGATGACTTTCAAAAACCCATCATCCAGACTGTGGAAACTTACACGGGACTTCCAGCACCTTGGGCTATGGCTTCTCCCCTTCCGCCAACTCTAGGACCCTTGGTTCTCCAAATACAAAACTTGCTCAATCGGAAAAAGTTTCTGGAACATCCCGTTCTTCTTCTCCTTAGCCCAGGTGAGACACCTCTGACGCTGTCTGTGGTTCAGGAGTGGCTTAACAAGGAATACGACAACTGTAGCCAAATTCCTGACACGTCTGTGTGTGGTGGCTCTTGATGCATTGACCCCAGCTTCATTCCATTCCTTGTGAAGTTCATTCAAATTCTTGCTCGGACTTTTTGTTGACAATCCTCATAAGGCTACGCGTATTCTCTCGGTTGGCTTTGCATCCTTTTTCTTCCACCTCTTTTCCTTTCCGCTCCCACGTTCTGTGAACATGCTTGGATCACCTCTGGTGAACACCACTTCTGGCACCTGCACATGTTTGTGTCTTACCCTTCCTTCTGAAGGGTGTCACTGATTTCTCGGCACACTGGCAATCAGCCGTGTTCTCCATTATGTGTGCCTAGCTGAACCAACTGACGACCACTTTGAAGGCTCGGAACCTTTGCCGGTGCCTTCTTGAGCTGATTATATTTGATTGGCCGTCCCATACCCAATTTGTTGAGATAGTGAATGGTGGGTTTTTGTTAAATGTGAGACAAAACATCACAATTAAAAGAACCACAGACTTAAACTACTTCAGTCTGTATGCAATGAATTTATTTACACACGTTTCACTATTTGAATTGAATTACTGCTAAAAATTCGACTTTTCCACGCTTCGAATTTTATGAGAGGCACCGTAGCTTATCTTTTTCGGTTGCCTTCTATATCTGAGTGTCCCCTCTTTCTTAACTCGCCCTCACTAACCTATCAAACAAACTTAATTGCCATAGCCTTAATAAAGCCCTTGCCATCTGTATTGAAATTAGGCAAGTAGCTTGAAGAGAATTTGTGTCAATAACGGCGCTATCACTGATTCCATTTCTCAGTCTTAAGGAATTTGCCTTATTGTGGTTAGTGTGGGTGCTTGACTCACGCACTCCATTACTTCAGCATGCGCGCCGCTTCGAGCTAATGCTGATTAAACAGACTTATTCACATTTGGACAAAGCAAACGAAAGCTTTTTGCTTCTCGTCAAGTTTATTACAAATACTCATTTATGAATGTGAAGTTTTCATTTTATATCCTCTTATATATTATATCCTAATATATATATATATGATATATAGATATACAAACACCCACAAATATACCCATTTAAAATCAATACGTCTGTATATTAGAAAATATCATTAGTTAAACCGGGCATTCAAATTCTTTTCTTATATATATATATGTTATACAGTCCGATCATTATATATCACCACATTTAAATGCAACTTCTCAGACCCAAAATGAGATTAGTTTTAGACATATAATAGGACTAGGGTATTAATACGTGAATCGGACACGGTCAGTCGCCCGAATTATATACAGAATATTCGCATAAAAATAAAAACAAGAAAAACACCGAAGATAATTACAATATTTGACCAGATCAGTGGCAACGGGTTGGGCAGGGGTTTTCGCACACATGTCAACATTACATAATCTGTCAGAAAAAACTCTCATGTCCTCCTGTACTGAGGAGTGAACCCTGCTGCTTATCAACAACTCCTTAAGAGAAGATAATGGAAAAAAAAATAAATAAGGCTCACAAACTGTATATAAATACTTCTTGATAACGAGCCAGCTTGCGTCCACAACAACTGATTATCTATCATCTTCGATCGATCAGTAATCGTTCTGCATAATTCTCTTGCAGACAATGTTTCTTACGTTCATTACTCTAACAGAAGGGATTAACAATAGTGTCAGAGATGAGTCTCACTGCTAAGAATTTTTATTAGCTCCCCAGTAATTATACACCGAATACAATGGACCCCACTATCTCATACTCTGACTCCAGTTCTCAAAGGCCTATTTTTGTTTTCTGATGAATCATAGTTTGACCTGAGTCTCCTCGCCTCGTGTTCAGTGTCCTGTTTCGCTACAGTCTATATGGTCAAAGGTCACTTTAAGCATGTTTTACTTCAAAGAAAATGTGCAGGTGTTAAATAGTGGGCATGTGGAATTTTATCGGAACTCTTTACAGTAAACTTTTTCCCGACAGCACTTAGCGCATCTGGTTTTATACTCATTGCAGATGTGACGCTGTACTTGGGCTCTATCTAGTGGTTGAAATCTGGGTCGTTAAAAAAAACCCGCCGGGAAATTATTCCAACTCCCCTTTCCTTTTGGAGTGCCATAAAATGCACTGCTATGTCTCTACGACCTTAGTGTTAGGCGTCCTTCTTCTATAAAGAAATAAAATAGCCTATATCCTAAATTGTAACAAAAAAAATTTCTGATCTAAAAGCATTATAAAACAACTCGAGATGCTCAACTTTCAACATTTATTTTTTCAAAAATGAGCCGCCAAATTTCAATAAAAAGCAACTTCTCCAAATTTCTAACACACAATTCACTCTACATCCTATTAATCAATCCGCTGTATTCACTCCTAATGTATAGTGTCTTGTCTTAGTTTTAAATGCGCAGAAGTCTGAACGACTAACCTCGAACCAGAGGAGGGAAGAAACATTTCAGTTTATCCCCTTTGAACCCGTCATATTTGCTGGTTATCGGTATATTTTTGACTGCTGGTCATGCTGGTTAGCTGGGCCTTTTGCTGTTTTCAAGTCCGGCCCTCTGCGGTTTAGAGCGGGATCCTTTGCTGCTTTGAATCGGGTCCTTTGCTGGTTTACGCTGGGTCCCTCTTGCTGTTTATGCTGGTCCTTCTGCTGTTTTAAACGCGGTCCTTTGCTGGTCCTTTCGGGTTACTGCGGTCTTTGTTGTCTGGGTGATGCTTGGTCGTGCTGGCAAAGTACCAGCTCACCCAAAACCAGCATAAACACCAGACAAAGGACCAGCTTAAAACCAACAAAGCGACAGCATACACCAGCAAGGACCGCTTAACAGCAAGCCAGCCATAACCCGCAAAGGCCTAGCTTAAACCAGCAAAGGACCGAACCTTAACCCAGCAGGACCAGCATACCACATCCCCGTCAACATACCTAGCCAGCATATGCTAGTTTTTTCAACAGGGTAGGCTACTCTTTTAAAAAGGTCAGGTTTCAAAATCACAAAAGCTGGGCTGAATGCTCTCGGTATTTCTGATATGAAATCAAAACACATCAAAATGTTATGCCAGCTTGCAAACATGTGCGTTTGTATGTTACAGCGTTGAAATAAACGACAGACAGAATAATACACCAGTTCAGACACTTGAGCTGCCCGTGTCAGTGTAAAACCGTGTTCATCTGCAAGCTTTTCAGATATATAGGAAGTCAAACAAAATGCTGTCGATTATCACAGAAAGTCATTTTGACTCGTTGCCTGGTTTGAAAAAAAAAAATCCCATTTACAGTAACGCACTTAAAATTGAAATCTATGAGCAGATATACCAGACGATGCAATAACTGAAACTACAGTTGTATTTAATTGGTTTATAAACATGTTATTGGTGTTATTTGAGCTTTAAAGATGTCTAAACAAACCTTTAGCTATGGGACTAGTTTAAGGCAGATTAGTTTTACCGACAAAGCTGGATTTTCTTTATGTAAACACTCTGACAGTAGTTCTCGAATAGTTACGTCGTGTTATTTCCGGTATCTTTTGCATAACTCGCCATCTTTACCGTCTTTATATTGTTCTTGCAGCATTTGAAATAATTCATTCTACCACTTTTGTCTCATGTTAACATCTAGAATGTTATATTTAGTGCCTTGCCCCATATAGGCTACTTCTGTTTTATGTCCTTTACAGTAAGCACTGTAGGCCTACTGTTTGTCTTTACAAACTGCAGGAGTCTTAATTTCTGTGGTAAAAGATGCACTTTTGAGAGAGAAAATAAACTGGAACATTTCTTGAACAATGGACCAAGTGATAGTGAAAACTTTGGACAAGTCTAAAATTCAATTAAAAAAGCTATTAGATTATTCTGAACAAATATTTTCTTTCTAAACATCTTCTACTATTCATTCATCTCCATAACACATCACTATTCAGGGACTTACACAATCCAGACGGCTAAACATCAGGACTCCTTCCTAACCCTGTATGGACTGCCATGTTCAATTACATCAAAGAAAGGCACACAGCTTCTGGAGAACATCTCTTTTTTCCCCCTACCGTTAAACTCTGTAGAAATGGATACTGCATCAGTGGGACAGAGATTACGTCTAGTCTAAAGCCCAGACTGAAACAGCAGTCTGAAAGGTTTGCATCTGTGAAACTAGCCAATAAAGACGAAAATCAATCGGAAACAAGGAAACGAAGCAGCTCAGACATACAGACAAATACAAAGACAAATCATTTTAATTTCATAGCTCAGCAGGCTGTTCTTGGTCCAGTCGTGTCCGGAAGTTCAGCAGGACTTTAGAAAGGAAAAGCCACACGAGGCGCCACATATCAGATCATTTCTACAGTTCAAGTGTAAGAAGGCGTCACATCTGAACAGGAAGTGACATTTACAGCTATATAAAAGCAGACGTCTAAGTACCAGCGCACATCTAAACCTTTAGACAACCATTTCAGCATTAATATCTTAAGTGCAAACCATATTTATGTGACCCAAAGTGCTTGAGCTGCTAGTTTGGAGTAAAATTGAAACCATTTCCCTTTCCTTTAACTCTTCAATGATCACTCAAGTTTCGCTTACCAAAAGAACTCCTGACTTAACAGACAGAGATACATACAAATACACGCTCAGTGAATAAGAGTCTCTGCGTCTCCTTCGAGTGTTGAGTTTGGACAGCAGCTTGACAGCGTCACGGGTCCTCCTGTATGAGACGGACCTCACGAAAGGGTCCCAGAGACACAATCGATTGGTCCTTTAAGGTCCCGCTCTTGTGCCGAGTTAGTTTGAAGTCTCTCAGTGAGGTTCAGTTTTATCCTTTAGGAGCTTTACTGGACTGTGAGTTCCACATGCCTCTTTTAGAGTGATAGTAGTGAAAGAAGTTCCTCAGTCTTAAACGCTCAACCTCCAGACCGTTTTGTAGAACTCTGAAAAAGAGAGATAGAGAGATTAATTTAACTCAATAATGTAATACATTTCCTTTTCATAAATTGCTTCCCCCCCATTTTTTAATCATTTATAATTCAATTAATACTTAATTTCAATTGAGTATGATTATAATAATATAATAATTATTATTATTATTATTACTACGAACAAAAACAATCAACAGTCAAAATCTCTCAATTCAATAATACATTTAACTAAGTATTATTGTTTTACGAGACAATGAATTATTATTATTATTAAATAAATAAAGGCAAAATAATGTCAAAAAACATTTCAATTCAATATTAACATTTTATATCGATGTAACCTTTGTTTAAATATTTATAATAATAATAAAAATAACAACAACATACTGTCAAAAGCTCTTTTAAAATTTCTATCATAATTTTAATATGAATACAATCATATTTTTTAATATTAGCGAATAATATATAAATATGTCACTGTCAACCAAGCACTCCAATTCAGTATAATTTAAATATATTATACCATTATTATTTATTAACATTATTATATTATATAATATTAAAAACAACAACAATACTAGGTCACTGTCAAAATCTCTCATTCAATATATAATTGCGTTGCAATAAATAAAATAATACATATGTACTATGTTGATGTAATGAAGATATCATACTTCTAATAATAATAATATGAATACAATTATCTTTATTTCCTATATTAATAATAAATAATAATAAATACTAACTTAATCACGTCCGTCCTAATCATATTAATAATACATAATTATTTTAACATTATTAATATTCCTAATAATAACCATAATACCATGATATTAACATATCATTATTATGATATTATCATTAATCATAATACTATAAAACTCACTGTTAAAGTCTCTAAAATTATCCTAAAAATTTATATATACCTATTATAAATAATTCTTAATAATAATAATAATAATACTAATAATTAGAATAATGCTGATTATTAGTATTATTATTATTAGTATATTATTAATAACAACAAAAGAAATTTTCAAATATCATAAGGTTAAAATAACAAATTAATATACTAGTTACAGAGTATTATGATAAATTATATTATGATAAGCAACAAAAACATCACAGTCCAAAGTCTCTAAATTAATAATAAATACCTACGGTTTATCATTAGCATAATAATTCCTAATAATAATAATATCATAAATTGTATTGCAAAAATGAATGAATACTTTAAAATAAACTTGTTCACTGTAAAGCGCTTCTACCTGTCTAGTAGTTCCCAGTCTTCTCCTCCCCATCGTTCCTTAAACTCCTCTGTGTTCATCCCACCAATCTTGTCAAAATCTGATTTGTAGATCCCAAACAGGCCGAAGCCGTTCACCTCCCAGTAACCTGCAGACACAGAGCCGTGTGGGGTTCATAAAGGCCAGTGTGACCGCGGCTGTGTTTCAGCATGTGTGTCAGATGTGTCATACCATCAGGCTCCTGCGGTGAGCTGCCGCAGCCCAGTCTCATGACTATCGGAGCGAAGGCCAGTTTACCCTCCACACAGTGCTTCCTGATGTTCTCCAGGATGTTCAGAGGGAAATGAATGTGCAGGTCACACAGAAACACGATACTGTGACTTTCCTGCAAACACACATGAGCAAAACTCAGCCCACACTGCTGCAGTACAAAGTTAAATGACTGATTAAACCCATCCTGCTCGTCATCTTTGTTTTCGAAGTTACAGCTATGAATCACCAGCCACATTTATACACTCATTAACACGAGGAGGATTCCTAGAAACGCTTCAAACCTCATCTGACGTGTCTCTGCAAACAGCGATTCACTGATAATCACAGTCGCGTTGAGGTTACACGTTTAATCGCTGTATGGGAAACTGTGACATAATGCTGCGTCATGTGTGAGTTAACAAAACAAACATTTACGTGTTTGTAAGGCTCATTATTTTCATTTTATGAAAGATGCATCTTTTACCAATTGATTGTAAATTCATGTAAAAAAAAACTGAATCTTGGTAGTTAGGCAACTAAATATACATTTCTTTATACATTATTTCCTAAACATTTAGTCTTGATAATATTGATAATGTCTTTATATTAAAAATGTATTTCACACTTTACCCAAAGCATTTTACATCAGCACATACGATTTCTGGGAATCGAACCCATGACCTCTGCATTCCTAGATGCAACAGTTGAGCAACAGGAACGATTTACAGTATGTGTCATTATGCACGTTACCATATAAATGAAACATTACTGAAGTCGTCTGAAAATATACAATGTGTCATTTTGGAATTATAATAAATCCGATTTGCAATCCGATAATCTTAAAGGTATGAGTGTATGATTACCTCTATGGTGTCCACACCGATCTGTAACCCGGCAGACCGCTCAAAGTTTCCTTCCCTCCATCGATATCATATCTGTGACCAAGAAACGGTCCAGAAAAAAAAAAAAAATATATATATATGTATATATACTGATATATAATATATATATATATATAAGATATATACATACAATAGTACCATTCTTCTATGTTTATTCTAACTACATTAATGGCCCTTGAATGAATTTACTTATATATATATCATATATATATATATATATAAAATATAAAAATATGAATATATAAATGTATATTTATTATTGCATATTTAAGATATATATTAAATATCTATATATTTAGTCTCTCAATAAAATAGTTTTAGAAAGAGTTTAGCATGTCAAAGAGCAAGACACATCAAATACCCACATATGCATGTTTCTGTATAACAAATATTTCAGCAAAGTTTGTGTATAATGCTGCGTTCAAGTCCTCCTGGGAAGTTCGTATTTACGACATCAGGTGCGTTCAAGTCATTTTAGTCGGCACAAGATGGCGGTGTAACCTTCTTTTAATAAATTACCAGAAAATACAGCACGGTTGTGTCATTTTCTTCACTTGATTTAGCTGCTTAACAAGAACATGACCAATTTAAGTTTATAGGACAACTAAACTATCAATTCAAACAAAAATTTACCGTCAACTACAGACGTTGCATCTATCGATTCCGCCATGTTTCTCATTGACATGCCCCCAACTCGGAAACTTGGGGCTTAAAGAAAATGTCGAGTTTCCCACTCGTAATAACGACTTTATGGTGGCGTTCATGTGCGTTCAACTCGTAAATACGATCCATCCGACATGACTTGACGCAACATAAGCGTGTGTTAGTGTACCGTGAACGGAAGCTTTCTTCGCTAGAGCCGTTCCCCCTCCATGTCTCACTCTGGAAGTCCCGAGTAGTGATGTTTTGAAGTTGTGTCTTAGGTCTCCCGGATGCATGAACTCCATGTCTGAAATGAAACTGCTGCAAACCCAACACCGATCTTAACTAAGGAAAACATCAACAAATACATAATAATAACTAATACATAATCTTCATTCAGGCCATACAACGATCTCAAACAAGAGTTGCTCTTTATGTGCATCACACCAAAAATTACTTTGTATCAGTATTTATATTACATAGCTGTTATTGTTTTTACACTTCCGACAAAGGCACAAAAAATATATGATTATGCTGTTCCTCTAAATTAAATTTATTTAAAATATTAAAATAACGGTATACTCACAAGGAGTTTGGAGAGCTTCAATTTTGTTTATATCATTACATCTGTGACGTTTCCCCCAGTTGTCCCAGTTGGCCTATTAATTCAAATGTATTTTGGTTTTTTCTTGAATTGTGTTCAAGAACTGAGAAACTTGGGTAACAATGAAGAGTTTGGTTCCAAAACGCTAAAAAAAATGTTTTGATTAATTTGAGTAAAAATGTGTTTTATTTACCAAGAAAGTGGCAAGAAGAAATCCACTATTTTCTGTTTCAAACTTTCATATAGCATATTTAGGTTATAATAACATTACAAATTCAAATCCAGATTTTGATTTTCAAAGATTTATTATAAAATTGTATAATTTTTTTCCAAAATGCAATAAATCCATGACACTTTTTTTTTCTTCAAAATGCATTAAATCTATTGAATCAATATAAAAGTTATTTTATTTTTCATATTGAAACTTTTGAAGATACACAACATAATAAGTTGAGCCACATATAACAGCCTCTGAACTTGGTCAATACTAATCTTATATGCAGGCACTGGACTAAAAATACATTCAATCAGTCATCGCTCCCAAAATGAATTCAACGGGTCATCTTGTTAATGCTATAAATTAATTACAACAATAAAAAAAATTTCATCATGAACATACATGAACAACAATATCACATTAAATCACAGAAATTCCAAAATGACATTTCCTTTACATTCAACTTCCAAAAGTGCATTTATCTTTGCCATGTTGCATTCATTTAGTTGACTAGTGCTATAAGCTGTTTTAACAAAAACATTAATGGCATAAATAAAAGCACTTACACTGACAAGCTATGCAATATCGTGTTCATAATCGAATGTGACTCATCTGCGATTATGAACGCGATATAGCAGTGATCTACGCCTCGTGTATTAAATGCCACTCCATCTGAAAGCACGTGATGGAGATTTACTATTAATCACAGAACCGGCTTTACTGAAGAGATGCACATGATAATCGCATTCGATTTTTACCCGTGCAGATCCCTAAGTTGGTTCGTTATCACAAGTACAAAGTAGATGAAGGAAACCTAGGAAACCGGTTCATTCAAGTGCCCGCATTACTGTCTAGAGTGCGTTAATGGTGCGCTGTGATTGGTTTTTTGAGTTGATATATCACATTCTGCAGAGAAAGATACTGCGTTTGTTAGGTTTGGAAGAAAGGGAGCAAACATTACCGAATAACTGATGTACTTTTGCGTAAAATTAAAAATGGAACTTTTCAGCAATAACCGACCACCTACAATAACTGATTTTGGCGAACCGTTTTTTTTTAAAATGGCGTGTTTATAGCGTTTTTGGAACCAAACTCTTCAAATATTGTTTATGTAATGATTTTTATCAGCTGTTTGACTCTCATTGACGGCACCCATTCACTGCAAAGGATCCACGTGGTTGAGCAAGTGATGTAATGATACATTTCTACAAATCTGATGAAGAACAAACTCATCTACATCTTGTATGGCCTGTGGGTGAGTACATTTTCAGCAAAATTTTCATTTTGGGGTGACGTTCCTTTAATACAGTTATATAAACCAATCACGCATCTTCGATGAGTGGTTATGTAAACCAGCTGCCTGTAGTCTGAGTTTCTGCTAAACAAATCCAAACTGTAGATGTATTGTTCTACTAAGGCTAGTTAAGACAGATTCTACGTACAAGAATGGAATTTCAGATCAGGCAATCAAAAGTACATATCTGCCAATCAAAAGTAACCCACCATGCAAAAACTTTCGAATTCATTGCAACATAAAAATACATTGAAAAATGAAAAACAAGCATGAAAAACAAACCAGGTCCCCACCTTGATTTGAATTTCAAAATATAGTGGCCCCACGAGGTATTTAGACACTTAAGAATTTATGAACGTCAGTGCATTACATAAAAAAAAACTCAAACAAGGTGGCATTTAAAGAAATCATATCAAGCAAAAAAAAAAAAAAAATGAGAATATTTAGTTATCAGAGTTTAATATCGCAAACCTAGCAGCACACCTGAACAGTAAATTCCGTCAGATTACTAAAAGTTTACAAGCAGGTAGTTTGAACAGTTTGGAGCTAACCTCTGCATGGAATATGGACTTGAGGGTCATAGGTTGATAATCCCGAGTTGTTTGTCATAAAAGATTTAAGACTCACTCATCTGGGTACATAGTTTCACAAAAATAAATAGATATTTAGCTATTATTACCTGGTACCACAAAATGCACCATGACGTCCTTTTTCCACTGCAGCATAACTGGATGGCACAGCAGGGGTTTGGCATACACTGTGCTCCACTGTGGGGTGCCGTGGGCCCCATGGGTAGGTGTGCGGGAGGGTGTAGCAGGTGGGCTGGCGAAAGGGGAAGAGTGGGATGATGCTGTGACCCCTTCCATATTCTCCAGACTGTCTTCCACTCGGCCACGGTGCAACAGCAAGTAGATGTACTCAGATAGACGGACCACTTTACGGCCTCTCTCCATTAGCTCCAGCTCTATTAGGTAGCGGTTACCGCGTGCAGAGTCACGCCGCTTTTCTACGTTTATGATGCGGAGGAGAGTGTAAATCCTGAGAAAGGAAGATCATTTTTTTTGGAAAAAAAAAGATTAAATGGTGGAGTGAGTGGTTTATGCGATTACTTGAAATATGCACCACTGGTGCCATTTTAAATGTGTATGAATGGTAAGGTGCCCATTTTCAAGAGCATTACAGTATTGCTAAATAGCTGTACAGTTAAGAGAGGAAAAATAAACTGAAAACAAATATTTTACAAATGTTTTGCAAATTAAATTATTTGAAATTTTTTTCTGCAATTATTTTCAGCAGAACAACAACAAAAAAGAATACATTCATTGTGTACAAACCGGACACCGATATATTTCCGATATACTGCAAGTGAAATGTGTATGAGAGTAATTACAATAATTTTCTGTATTGACAAATAGATATTCAGCAAAGAAAAATAACTTTAACAATAAATGAAAAAAAAATAATTTAAATACACACTGTAACTACTAATATTTTAGTAATATTTTCCAATTAAATGTGTAAAATATATAAAATGTAAGCTGTCCATTTTCCAGTAATTATTGTAATCCTCTGTATCACTAACTAGACAGACAAGGAAGAGAAACTGTAAAGGAATGTAACAATGAATAAAGAAATGTCAAAACACATAAACTGTGAGAAAACTGATATTTACCGATATATTGTGAATTAAATGTGTATGAATTAAATGTGTAAGTTTCTGTATCGCCAAATGGCTGTAGAGTCACACAGCAGAAAACATTTTAAAAAAAATAAATCACCAAAGATATACATATAAAAATATAATGTGTGAATACTTATATTATACCGATATATCAGAAACTAAAATATTGGTTTCTGTATCAGCCTCACCCTCCATTGCGTTCATTGAGTTTCTCCATGTACTGCGCAAGTACGTCCACCACTTCGCTCTCAGATAGCTGCAGGTTTCCAGACACGTTGCACCGAAGATCATTCCAGTCAGAGCGCAATGTCTCAAAGTCCATGCTATTGACGGAAAACGTCCTCTGCCAATTAATGGCCTCCTCTGCCCACCCGGGGCGAGGCTCCACATCCTCATAGCTATACTCTGATAGGCCTCCATTCTCCTCTGGTTCTGGGTCAGTGTCTGGCTGCTGCTGTTGGGACTCGGTTATCTTAGAGGTGTGCAAGTAGGAAGTGACACGGAGAGGCTCGGTCGGAAGCACGTTCTCAGAGGAGTTAGTGGATGGAGGGGTGGGAGCAGGAGGTGGTCGAGCGGTTGTGATGGGCCTCAAGGGATGCTGGTGTTTTTCCCAGACCCCTCGTATCCTCCTCTCAAAGCGGCTTGGGATTGCTCTGTTTGGGGGCATGGGATTTTCAGCTGGCTTGCTGAAGTTTGGGCTCGCTGGAAAGACCTTGTTCTCTTGCAGAGGAGACCGCACAATTAACTGGGATGCACGCAGAGCTCCTTTACTGAGCTTTGGTTTGGCACTGAGGTTTACCAGCTTTGTGGTTTTGCTGTTCTGGTACAGGAAAACACCAGGAAAGACCTCTCTGTGTTGGCGTGAAACGGGACTTTGCTTTTCCTTAGCAGGGCGAGGTCTTGTGACGTAGATTTTGTTGTTCTCCTTCTTGCGTTCCTTGTTGGTGTGGCTGTTTCCAGGATTGTGGCTGTTGTCATGAGCATGTTTGTTACCTGGGGAAGGAACGGTGTGAGCAGGACTGCTGAGGGTTTGCTTGGCTTGACTGTTAAGGGCCACCAATGAGGATTTTGGTGGGAATAGCAAAGTTGATCTGCTTATTTTAGGTGCACGATCTTCTGACCAACCGTTTCTGAAGTCCCGGCGGCCTCTTTGAACCCAAGTGAGAGAACGACCTCGCACCACACTCTCACTTTTTGGTAACCCTACCTTAGCCTGACGGTCCAGAGTGTCTTGGTCCATCTCTTGAGGTTGAGACCCAACCACCTGCCTTGCTCTTGTGAAAAAGCGCCTTTGCTCTCTCCTAGAAGTTGGGTTGTCCGGTTCTACCTCTTTTATCTCCAGCATTGTGGGATCAGATTTTTCAGAGGGGCTTGATGTATGATTTGATTGGCTAGGTTGGGCAGTTTTCTTTGCTGACTGGGTGCCAACAACTTGTGCTTCATACTTTGGATCCACCCCCTCTTCTTCTTCAAGAAAATCTAAAGAAAAACACCAAAAACAGACACTTTGAGTGTTCCTCCACCAGTTGAGGTTAACCTCACAAAGAGACATTATATAAGACCTTGAAAAGTACTTCCCGGCAATATGCAACTTTTAGGCCTATTCATACCAAGACTTTAAAACTGTAGTATGAAACTTCTACAAGTGGCACCTACTGGAATTGCAATATGTTTCAGAGACCCTGCAATAGGCATTGTGAAATTGGACAGATATACCATACCTGCAAACTTGTCGCCTTTTCGCAAAACAAAACTTTCAGACACTGAAATAGGCCATTCACATGATTTTTAGAAATCAGAGGAGTTTATATGGGTATACGAATGTATATCTAAGAACTGACAGTCTTCGGAAAAGACTTTGATGGCATTTTCTTTTCATCTTAAAACTCTGTGTTATGTCTAATAAAGTAGTGTTTATAAGTGCAATGCTGCTTCTTTGTAATTTGTACTATAAAGCTTATTTATGCTTTTCCATAAGCGCCACCTACTGGAGGAGAGTGAATTTGCATTTTCATTCAGCCGGTCTTCCGTTCTTGTTCAGACTTGTTGTTTTTGTCAAAACTTGCACTATTTGAACTGTAAAGTTGTTTCAATTATTTTATACAGTAATTTTACAGTTCAGGATGTTACCAAAAACATCGGAGTTGCTACCTAAACAACATGTAGTTCTATTTTGATATCAGAATTTTCTGAAAAGATTTCAAATGATGATTCCAGTAAATGTATTTATTTTCAGTTTGTCTTGATATGAAAACACCTTTCGGCAGCAATTTTCATTTCGTTGCCTTAACCATTTGAAAATAAGCACAACTCCAGCAATTCATTTATTTTCTGGCTCCAACCCAAGGCCATTATCTTCTGATGAATTTTTTATTAAAAAATCGGATCTTTTTTTTGGGGCCCCACGTTCAATAAGCATCTTGTGATGGATGAAAAGAAAAGCGAGGCCCTCATGAAGTGTTATTCTTCTTCTGGATCACTGATCACACAGCTGAAAACTCACCATCAGGATTAGGGAAGAAAAATGGCCTGTCATCTTCCTCCTCATCCATCTTCATGTATTTATAGAAGCCAAACCTGTTAGAGAGAGAGATGGAGAGAGAAAGATCAAGTTCATGAAAGAGACATATAGAGTTTTAGAGAAATGTATTTATTCATCTCTGTTTCAGTGGTCATAGGCGATTCAGAGTAACCATTTAAATTCAAAATTAGATAGATAGATAGATAGATATATAAATATTTAAGTCATACAATCTATACACAAGCTGATTCTCCAAATAGGGGGTGACGGGGTCTCTATAGAAACACTTGTTTTCTCTTTCCATGTGGGTGAGGCGGGTGAAGTCATTGGGATATACAAAAGAAAGATAGACCTGCAGACAAAACACCAGACATGACAACCCCGATAATTAACTTGAAATGTCACTAGCTCACTACAGATCAGTAGAATAGGTCTGTGAATACTAGATAAAAGTGTATTGTGTAGCATATACTGTACTGTATGCTGCCTACAATTCTTTTGAAAAATAACACGTGAAAGTATGCAACAATATACATTTCAATATTTCTTACTTTTTTAATTAGGCAAGTGGTAGAGTTTTCTTCTCAGGAAACAAAAACTGTAATTTTGGAATTTTAATTAACTTTGTGTATAATGTCTTTACATTTGGTATTCAAATTACATTAAAAATCTATACTGTTCCAGGTTCACTTACTGCAAATGGAAGGTTTTTGTTTTTGCGCTTTTGATTGGCTTTTATGGTATGCCTGCAATTACTTTTGTCAGCCAAAAGGGGGCAGTAATTGCACAGGAGGTTTCAGTTCATTACAGCAGCAAGTCAATACGGCAACAGGTGCAAGTGCATTGTTACTCAAAAGGCATTTTCTGTTGTACTATTTGTCAAAATGTGTGCAGAAATATGTGTTTGTTAAACTCACAAACTGTAGGCCTTGATAGCGAGCGATAGGGAAGTCTTTGACCACATATGTTGGCGAGTAGAGACAGGCGGGCAACACATTTTCAAGATGAGTGGGGTCAATCATGGGAACTATAGAGAGTATTGTGAGGAAGACCAGATTTACCAAAGGCACATTATCAAATTTTCCTTTCATACAATATTTGTCATTCAGGAACACAAATAGGCTACAAAACACAAAAAGAAGAAAAACTATTTCAGTGGACTCAATAGCAACAGAGAGACAGAGGAATCAAATAAAAGGGGACTGGAAAGCGGACCTGAACAGACAGGTAGAGGCTTACTGTTGAAGAAGGTGTCACGGGGGTCTGGTTGCAGCATATCAGCGCCGTGTTGGCTGCGGGTGTGGGTCTCTGCTGGGACGGGGCCATGGCTGGCCAGTGTCTGAGGAATGTGATCCACATGGTTCATCTTCAAACTGCTCTCATCTTTCACAAAGAAAGAAAAGAGAATGATTAATGGAGATGAGAAGCCACTGCTTATGAATGGGCCTTACACAGTAAGATTTTTAAAGGCAACATGAAGCAGAATTTACAACAACTAATTTGAAGTAAACCAATGGGACCAAGTTATATCTAGAAATCAGAATATAATAAAGAATCAGAGGTGGGCTTTTTGACTTGGGCTAGTATACAGTTACCTAGAACACCTTGGCAACTGTTCAGCAACTCCCAGCAAACCCTATCAACTTCCAAACAATGCTTTTAGCAACCACCCAAAACCACCTTATAACCCCCCATAACGCCCCAGCAACACCATAAAACACCCGGAACACACTGGTAAGTGCCTCGTAACACCTTTATGCCTCGCAATGCACCAGGAACACCTTAGCAACCATCTAACAGTACCCCAACTTCTTAGCCACCCCCAGAAATCCACACCAAGTGGCTAACAATGCCCTAGAAACCACCCAGAACACCCACCCAACAGCAATTGCATTACAACAACCCCGCCTAAAAAAAAACCACTGATCAAATCCTTTGCAACTGACCCTAATGATCAGCAACCCCCCCCCACCGCCCCCCCCCCCCGCCCCCCCCCCCAAAAAAAAAACATAACAAAAACTGCTATGCCTTAGCAACCACCCAGAACACACTATAAACCACCCATAATGCCCTATTAACCACCTAACACCATAACAGCCTGATACATAGCAACCCCCAGAAAACTCTAGAAACTGCATAACAATGCCCTAGGAACCAAGACCACCACAGAAACCATCTAACAACACCCTAACTGCTTAGCTACCCCCAGAAAACCACAGCAAGTGTTTAGTGGTGCCCTAGAAACCACCTAGTACACATTAACAATAGCCTCAACAACTCCAACAACCCAGAACACCATAGAAACCCCCCATAATGCCCTACCAACCACCTAACACCATAATAAACACCCGGTACACCCTGATAAGTGCCTATCAACTTCATAATGTTTACCAACTCGAAGAAAAATCTAGCAACCACCAATAACACTCTAGCAACCATCTAACAACACCCTTATAACTTCTTAGCTACCCCCCAAAAAACATACCGACTGCATTAAAACACCATAGAAACTACCCATAACAACTGATTACACCCTATGCTTAGCAATCCCCTGAACTCTAGATCTGTGATCCCATAGCAACCCCCCATAACAACTCCTTAGCAGTCACTCAAGACACACTGACAACTGTCTATCAATGTCCAGGCAACCACCCAGAACACTCTAGAAACCACATATCAATACCCTAGCAACTGCCTTACCATGCCCTAGTAACCTCCCAGAACTCCTAAGAACCCACATAACCACCCCCCAGAACCCCTTTGCAACTGCATATCAACACCCTAGTGGCCTTATGGAACACCCTAACAATCACCTTGGCAACCATTCAGGACACCTTTGACAGATTTGCCTATGCCTATGTGCAGACTACATGTCTGTTTGATCTCAATGTCAATGCCTTGCTAATATGTGGGTCACTCCATATCAGAGAAACCACAGTGTCTGGTTGACAAATGACGGTGCCACCCTTCAAACGACGAGGACCACCGGAGCCCCTCCACACAGATGAGACAGGCTTTGATGTGTGCTTGAAACCCAAGAGAGAGCAGAGGTGGCTGTTGTCACACACTCTGCACTTTAATGTGTGTGAGATGAACACTGTGAAGTGCTTAAGCTCTGTGTTACGTTCAAAGGGAGTTCACATGAAGGTCAAAGACACCAGCAGCTAAATTCAAATAAGAGCCAAAACGAAAGGGAACACTCAAGTATTTAATATTACAATACCACTAATGTACTAAACAAGAACTTTCCATTCAGGCCCTGGGCTATTTTAACGCGCCACAGCAGAACAAGGTGTTCAAAATATACATTTCTCACACATGCAAATGTGGCACTGACAACAGCCAGTGGTGGCATGCTCTGTTTTGCAGAAAGTTTTAGTTGCTCTTTTTCATGCATCAAAACGTCTCCTGGGTCTTAACACTTACAACCTTTTGGTTATCAGCCCCAGTCTACCCCCTAATCATATCAAACCCTGCTGTCAAGACAAACTATATGAATGGGGTTCTTCATTATGTTGCATATAATAAGCCTTGTACAATGTACAATGCAATCACAATTCTGAAGGGAATTCATTTCATAGTATTTGACACTTGATGCAAGAAAGCCCTTGTCAGAACTCAATTTTTCACCCAAGGCATTCAAGCATAACTCTGACTCTTTTAGGAGAACTGATGGCTTTCACCAGCCCTGTTGCCTAGAGACACATTCACCATAACCCTTTGCCTCCAACAGCAGTGTCTCTGAAAAACTAAATGTGCAAAAAGAAAATAAATCTGTTGCATTAATAGTTTATAGGATGTTTTAACATTGAAGAGAATACGCTATTGCTCTTTTATAGCTCAAGCTTTCTTTTAAGCATCCTTCCTTTCTTGTAAAATTCCAAAGCATAAATAAAAAGTGACACAAATGAGAGAGTTGTGTTTTGAGTTTAGAGTATTGTGGCCAGCATAGCTCAGATAACTTTGCCTTAGATTCATTTTATGAGAAAGTAGTTAATATTGAGCTGGTCATCCATCTGTTTCCATTCCTTTGGCCCGAGATGCTGGAATAGGTTCCAGCTTCCACGCGACCTTATGAAGGACAAGAGGTTTGGAGCAGTGGTTCCCAACCACGTTCCTGGAGTTCCCCCCAACACTGCACGTTTTGTGTGTCCCCTTAATAAAACACACCTGATTCAACTCATCAACTTGAATACAACCAGCTTGTCAGTAAAATCTCCTGAAATGGGTGTGTCAGATAAATAAGACATGCAAAAATGTGCAGATTTGGGGTACTGAAGGAAAGTAGTTGGGAACCACTGGTTTGGAGAATGGATGAATAGTTCATACTGAGTTCCCAGACTTGTGATTGCAGACTTTGGTATCTAGGCAAATCCTGAGCAAAGTTTTAGACATTGCTGACAAGTCTTCTGAAATTCAAGAGGGGATGAGAGATTATTCAGGTATTTTTTTTCTCTCAGGAGAACCACCAAATGCAGGATATTTCTACAAAAGTCTCCATTTGAGTTAATGTCATTGCTAGGAGAAACAATTTAAATATTATGGAGATCTCATTTGTAACTCTTCTTTCCAACTTGAATGTAAACTCTATGAGGCCAGAGTGTGTGTGCTGTGAAGTGCTTGAAAACCGGTAAGCTCCACTGTGTTACAAGATGGCATTTGTACTGAAGACACTTCCAAAAGGCTATCCGTGAAGGTCATCATCACTATGACAACAGTATGCAAGCTACGGATGTTAGCGCTCCAAGCCTGATCTCCCTTTGAGAGCAAGCAAGATCCTACTGAGTCTCTATAACCTTGTTCTTTTTCCAGTGTCCTTTCTCTCTTTATGTCACAACAGCTCTAAGCACATTTTCAATTTTGCTTCACCTCAGGGCACTGGCACCAAAAAGTGTTAAAAGCAAATTACCGTCCACTAAACTCATCAATTTTGTAGCGAACTCTATGGGACGCTATTAAAAGTCTTTGCGCATACAACTTTAGGGCACGGAAAACAACTTTAAAGTGTAATGCGACTAATACATCTAGTCATTTCAAGCCCGATGGGACACACTGTACCAATCCCTGCACAAAGACCAGCGATTGGAAACAGCCTCTGGCAGAAGGAGTCGCTGTCATCAATCTCAATGATCCTGAAAAAGCCACTTTCTTCCTTCTCAGCAACTCTCAGAGGCACTGTATATTTTCATAAACATTTCACACCGAAACCTCTCAAACACCTCAGAGAATAACATCAAGGACTAAAGTTGGACATCTCATCATCAAGCCACTCAAACC
>JADLZN010001287.1:0-47209 GCA_018155175.1 Sinocyclocheilus anophthalmus
GTTGTGTGTTCCCATCTTTAAATCTCTAAAGCAGATGTGGGGCTTTAAGAAGCAGGTCATATGCAGTATGTGGTTAGTGCATATTTATCGTGCCCATCTGAACAACCTTTATGAAGCTGCCGAAAACACATCTAAACACAGACAATGAGGTCAGCATTCTGTATGTGTGTGTGTGTGTGCATGCCTGTGATTTAGTGCTTTGCTTGCATTCTGCAAATGTGTGTTTAAAGGAGAGAAACTCCACCTGCACTTTGAGAACCAGGTCGGCATTCTGGGAGGTCATTTCCTCTACTTTTCTGCAAAGCTGCTCTACCATGGCAGGATTCTCTTGAGAGGTGCCCTCAGCCGGCGAATCAGCATCCAGACCTTGCGATTGCTTAGATAGTAACTTCTCTGCTCCTGATACGACATAAACAGAAATGATCCACTTAATTTGCTCCAGGACTTTTTCCAGCTCTTCCACTCACTTTTGTGACAGGAAGTGTTCTTGGCTCACCTGGGAAGTCCAACATGTCATCTGAGTCCTCCGCGTCTTCAGAGTCACAGGTCACACCGCTCACCTGGGCTGCTCTCAACTCCTCCAGCTCGGCCAGCAGTCGGTCACGCTCTGCCTCAACCTCGCTCAGACGCTCTCTCAGAGAGTTTAGCTGCAGAACATTTTGATATTTAGTGATAACTGTATATGACCAAAATCAAAAAAATTTTAAAAGATAGATCCCCCCCCAAATGAAAATTCTGTCATAATGTACTCACCTTCAACTTGTTAATGAGTTTCTTTCTTCTGTTGAAAACAAAATAAGATATTATGATAATGTTGTAACCAAACAGTTGATGGTAGCCATTAACTTCCATAGTATATGGAAAAAATTTTTGTATGGAAGTCAATAGCTACAGTCAACTATTTTGGTTACCAAGATTCTTCAAAATACCTTATTTTGTGTTCAACATAAGAAAGAAAATCATACAGGTTTTTTGTTTTGTGGTTTTTCTGGTTATTGAGAGGAAAGCGTGCAGCACATATTTAAACATTCATCATAGGACTTTTTTTGGACTCCTGATTTTGACAATCAGCTTTTTCTGAAAGTAAAGCACCACTTTTCACTGAAATATGACTTTTTTTTGTTTCATTTTGTTCCCTTTCAGTGGAAATCGCTAGTAAGTTTATTATAGTTAAAGAAGTGCAGTACCTCCTCCAGGGCAGTGGTGGCGCTGCTCTGCTGCTGCTCCAGAACCTTGATTTTCTGCAGCAGGCGACCTCTCTCCAGCCTGAGCTTACGGATCTCTTCAAAGACTTCCTCATCCTCCACCTGACACACAAACACACATTGTAGAAATAGTCACAACGCAGAAATAGTCACATGTAATACTGCGCAAATTACTTAATGTGTATGTTATTATGATGTACTGTGACTGCTGACTATGGGGTTAGGCTGGCCAAATTGTAGGGTGCCCAGAGGGTCTGTTGTTTGTGCCCAGGTCGATTCGAACCAGCATCCTTCAGTGGGGCCATTCTTCTGGACTAGCTTGCCACCCGGGAGCGGCTCGCACCATTTCACTAATTAAGCAAACGGTTTTGGTGGCCGTCGGTAGCACGGGACGCTCGCGAGTTCGTATTGGCCTGTCCGGTGTGCGCGGTGAGTAAGGGCTCTAATCGTCCCCCAGTAGGGCTTCTCCGACCGCTGCCTATCCCTTCGAGGCCCTGGTCCCACATTGCCATGGACTTTGTCACAGGCCTACCCCCGTCTGATGGCAACACCGTGGTCCTCACGGTGGTAGACAGGTTCTCGAAGGCGGTCCATTTCATTCCCCTCCCCAAATTACCTTCAGCGAGGGAGACAGCGGCCATTGTCTTAGAACACGTCTACCGCATTCATGGCATCCCAGTGGACGTGGTCTCTGACAGGGGTCCCCAATTTGTATCCAAGTTTTGGACAGAATTCTGTCGGCAACTGGGGGCGACAGTGAGCTTATCCTCTGGTTACCATCCGCAGACTAATGGTCAGTCCGAGCGGGCCAATCAAGACTTAGAGAGAGTCCTGCGTTGCGTGGCGTCGTCAGAGCCATTGACTTGGAGTTCCAAATTAGTCATGGTCGAGTACGCACATAACTCCCTTCCGGTCTCGTCTACGGGTTTATCACCCTTCCAGTGCTGTTTAGGCTACCAGCCACCATTATTCCACTCCCAAGAATCCGATGCCGTTGTTCCTTCCGCGCATGCATTTATTCAGAGATGCCTCCGTACATGGAGGATCGCCAGAGAAGCCTTCACTCGGACTGGCGAAAGGAACAAGGCGTCGGCGGACCGTCACCGTTCTAAGCCCCCACTTTACGTTTGCGGTCAGAAGGTCTGGTTGTCTACCCTGAACATTCCTCTTAAGCTGCCCGCACGTAAACTGGGACCTAAATTCATTGGACCGTACATCGTGACTAAGGTGCTTAACCCGGTGACCGTTCGACTCAAGTTACCCCCCATGCTTAAGAGAGTTCACCCCGTGTTTCATGTATCCAGAATCAAGCCCGTCATTCGCTCCCCCTTCCAACCCCATACCTCGGCCCCTCCGCCTCCTAGACTCATCGAGGGGTCGCCCGCCTACACAGTACGACGGCTCCTCGATGTGAGGCGGATATCAACAATATCTGGTAGACTGGGAGGGTTATGGTCCGGAGGAGAGGTGTTGGATTCCGGCTCGTGACATACTGGACCGCACTCTCATAGACCAATTCCATCAGGGTCATGGTGAGTCTTCCAGAGATGCCAGGAGGCATCCCTGAGGGGGGGGATTCTGTCAGTACCGGCACCTTCTCCGACTCCGTTCTGCTTCTCACCGGTGCGCTGTCGTTGTCATTTGCACGTGGTGGCTGTTTTTGTCCTGTCAGTTCAGACACCCGTGGTGGAGCAATCAGCGCGCACTCGCGGGGCGGCGCGCTCTATTAGCCCGCACCTGGTACTCATTCCCACTTCCTATATATTCCGGTCTTTGTCTTTCGTTCGGCGTGGGTATGTCTTATGTCCTTATGTGCCATATGGGCGCGCTTTTGAGTTTTTCATTCTCTCTCTACACTCTTTGCCCTGTTTCCAGGATCCTCCGGCGAGGAATTAGTATCGCAACTGTGGACAGTAAGGCCGGATTGGGAGTACGATTCTGGACGTTCTCCGGTATTCCTCTCAGCCCCCTGTCTCGGTGAATGTGTGCGCAGGGAGCGCCACACCACTGCATTCCCCTAACTGTGGGGTTTCACGCCTTTGCTGGCTTGGCGTTCTCAATAAAGCCTATTTTTGTTTGAACTGCATTTGAGTCCTCCGTCCCTTTCCTGGCAGATCATATTTGACAAACATACTTCAGGTTTCGGACGGAGATGGTCAGTGAGGGAATTGTCCAGGGTGGTACATATGGAAATTAATATTGTTTAGAGACAGGCCAATATGATTCTGATTATTTTTACATTTAACCCTATAAAGTCTACTGTATCACATTTGATAATTGAATTTCTCAATAGGAAAATACTCAAAAAGGCTTCAGAATTATCAACATGTTCATAGCTTTGCTGTTAAACTTGTCATACACAATCTACTACATGCCTTCAGTAGTCTGATTGAAAGTTTAGACTTTTAGCAAGTAAAAGGGTTTTTAGTATAATTGAAAAACTCTCCTCCGCATGGTTGTGGTTCGCTTGTCTTTTTCCTTTTGTTTACTGATTGTTAATAAACGTAAGAGTAAATTTTATATTGTTAATACTATTTCAAGATTGCCAATATTGTACTAAAGCAATTTAGGTTTATTTGATCATTCACACATCATTTTTTTTAAAATCATGTTAAAATGGGAGTATCAAATATAATAAATCAAGTGTTTGTGGAACTAGTCATGGCAAAAAGCAATTAAAATGTTCAATCAAATATTCCGATCAAATTTAACTAAAAACCGACCAATAAAACAGTCAACTACCAATAGAAACCTTATACATATTTCACAATTTAAAGAATATATATTTTTTCCCCCTTATGGTAATCATTTTTGAAGGGAATGTGATAAACTGTCATGAAAATAATGTAATAAACATAATGGTCCAAAATAAGAGGTTTATAGTCTTTCTGATTTTGACTTTGGGGTGAAATATGAGATTTTGAAGAAGGACACTGATGAGGAGAGGGCTTCTGGGAGAAGGGGTAGAGAGCTTGTTTAGATATGTTTCTTGTTCAATACCTTTGGAAAACTTCAAATGATCTCAAAGACCCCTGATGCTTTAGTGTAGTAAGCAAAGAACCAGCTGTCTGAAATCTCATGCCAATTCTCTTTCCATTTCTCCAGAAGTCCCCCTTCACTCTCAAACACAGTTTCATGTGACTGGAAGTCAACTTGCTAACACAGTGATCCACCTCTCTGACACCCTCTCTCCCGCTTTTATTGTAAGAGACTGGCCGCGTCCTTGTCAGTGCCCTTTTAAACAAATGGAGGAGATCTCTGAGGAGGAAGAAGAGTGGAGTGGAGGACAGTGGGGGAAAAAAAACAAAGCTCTACTCAGGAAGGTAATTGCAATGCTACTTCAATCAGTCCTTGATTTGAATGGTGGTTGTTGGTGATTGGGCTCCATTGTCTGGTTTCTCCAGGCGCTTGCCGTCTGCCTGACCCTCCATGCAAGAGCAGCAGGTAGGAGCGTTTCCGCAGGACCGCCCCACTAATAGCTGACCTTCATTGGCAGGATACACTTAGCGTTTGTGCTTTCTGGAAAAATGGCCACTGTTGATTGAAGGGCCGCGCAGCAGGAGGCATATGTATGTTCACGAGCAGCCTGTCTTTCAGAATGTTTGTATCAATCTTTAGTTTACTTCTACAATGTGTTGCAGGTATTTCATCTTTTCTGACTGATGGATCAATCAGAAAGTCTCCAAACTGCTCTGTCAAATTTGTTTTGTGTAGGAAGTTATTTTTTCTATCTAGTCATTTTCTGTTGCTTTGTCAGTCTGTCTGACAGCTTGTTAGTGAGTCTTAGTGGCTTTTTGTCATTATTACTTTTAGAGTTAACATATTTTAAATGCACTAAATTGGAACTAATTTTGTAATTACAAATATTTAAATACATGACAAACAAGTTTAAACAGAAATGACATTAAAGTCACTTAAAAAAAAAATGCTGGTTAAATAAAACCAGCGCGGGTTTTAAAAAGGGCAAACTCAGCGCTTGGGTTGTTTTAACCAAAACCGCTGGGTTCAAAACAACCATACTTTAATACAAACGGCCACACAATATAAGTCAACCAGTAGACGTCAATTTAATTTTTCAAAAAACCATAGAATTACTGTATGAAATTACATTAACGATGATGTAAGTAGGTCAAAAATCATTAATGTGCAATTATCTGAATTCTGAATCTAAATTAGAATGGACCTGATTAGATGAATTTCAATAACTTACATGTCACTGCACATTATTCAAGAATATCCTTTTTTTTCGACTGGTAACTGTTGCGGCACATTCCAAGGTGAATCTATCAGAACGATATGCGAGATAAAAAGTTCCAAAAATATAAATATATTTATATTACAAGTTCAACGGTATTTTGTATAACTGGGGAACAAAAATAAAAAAATTAAAAAAATGATATATTATGTATATATATATATATCCTTATTTTATGTGATTCTCATTGTAAAAATGATTTTTCAAAGATGTAAATGAAACAACGATTATTGGAGTACATTTTACAAGAAAACACTATTTAGTCTTTCTATTTCCAAAATGAATCAACGTGATTTACTTGCCTTTTTATAGTTATTTATGAAATTTACTAGCAATTTCTGCGAGAAATAGTTTCAATGTAATCCACAATATAGATATATATATATTCATATATATAATATATATATATATATATATATATCTATATATATGTAGTTACAGGTTTATTTATAGGGTTTTAATAATTTACAGCCTTAATAGAACCAAGCAACCAACAACATGTTTTGTAATCATTGCTGGTTCAGACAAAAGCTATTAGCGCTTGTTGGTTTATCGCATCACACTTGTTTAGGACGTGGTGAGATTAATGTTGTAATGAACTGTCTGATTGGTTCTTTGTTGTGTAGCCTAAGAAACTAATTTCGACCACTCTGATGGGTTTAGCTACAGACACATGGGAAAAACCGAACGTCACTCACATGATGTCAGTGCAGGCGATGCAGGGCACTCTGCGTGTGTTGGGCATTATCAAGTCTAGTGCTGCTGAAGTGTCATTATCACAGGTGGGGTGGGCAGCACATTTCAGGTAGAACTCCTGCAAGAAGCACACATGAGATGTAATCATGCCTTGCAAATAGGGGTGGGGGATATGGCAAAAATATCATACCACAATTGTTTTTTTCAGGTAAATAATCACCCTTCCACAAATTTGATCGAACGATTTGACAGTTGGTTTACAATTCTGCAAGTTGTCTGAGCAGTACAGCCAAACTAAGTTCCCTATTTTAAAAACAACGCCTTACAAGGAAGCACAATATAAAATAAAAAAAGAATGGCAGATATTTAGGCCAAAGTGGGTGAAGATCATCTTTGCCATTACTTTATTTTTGTTATTAAAATACGAACAAAGGTACACATTACAAATAAACATATATACAAATAAATCAAAAAAACAGTGCTTATTCTACGGTACAACAGGTGCATGTACTAGCAGTAGCATTCAAGAAAAACTGAATGAAACATATAAAAATAAAACAATATATACACTTCCTGTATAAATTATACATTGATTCTCATTAAAGAAACTGTTTAAAGTCTTCAGTCAGAGCCGTGCATGATTTTCTCTTTGTGTTTGTTGTTTTTTTATAAATATCTATACAAGGATAGTTCAGCCAAAAATAAAAATTCTGTAATAATTTAATCATTCCAAGTGTTTTAAACTGAATAAATGTATTCTTCTGTTGAACATAAAAAGGTGATTTTGAGAATGTGGTGTATTCCAAACAGTGCTGGTCCCAGTGATTATAGTATTTTTGTACCTACTATAAACCAAAGTCAATGGGGACCAGAATCTGTTTGGTTACCCACATTCTTCAAATATCTTCTTTTGTGTCAGCAAAAAATAAATGAATACAGGTTTGGGACAACATGAGAGTGAATAAATAATGACAGAAATAATTTTTGGTGTGAACTATCCCTTTAATGACAAGCGGCAGCATGTTTAGTACTTTTAGTCTGCTGTCACTTTAAGACCTGCGCGCATCTAATATACAGGCATGCATCCATTTTTCTCTCAAACGTTTACTTTCACTTTAGACATAACAAATGTGTTTATATGTAAAACTTGTGTGTTTTGACAGTATTAGAGCAATCAGGCACTGTTTGACTGGCTTTTTAGTGTGTGTGTGCTTCAGGTGTACCTGCTCAGAAAAAGCATGTCAGGAACAGCACGCGAATTAATGTTTAACTGCAAGGCTTTAAAGCACATGCAAATAATGTACTTTTGTGATTGCGAATAAGGCAGTGTCTGTAGGTGTAACTCTACCAAGTTAACATTTGATGTGAATGTATGTTGCCAAGATGGAGGCGCCAGAACTGCAACTGATAGAATGTGCGCTGCAGCACCATACTACGATATATCTTCAAAAGCAGATTGTGGAGACATTTTAATCGTCCACGATCAAAAATCGTGTTCTCGCACACCCCTACCTGCAAACCCCCACTAAGAGTCTCAAACAACCCAACTGCATTTGTTTTTATGGATTTGCAGCATGAGGGTGGTAATACTGGACCCAGCTGGGATAATGCTACCAATTTAGTCCAACTAATGGATGGTCCTTTTTCTCTGCCAAGCAATCCAGTGCTAGATGGACAAAAAGGCACAATAAAAACTGTGTCTCAACTGAAAATGTGGCTTCATAAAATGAGTAAATTCTGGTTGAATGTAGCATGTTGACAACTTTGGTCAAATATAAGTGACTATGTAATGATAAAAAGTGTGACCAACAATATCTGTAAATGCAAAAGGACATCTTGAGACTTGGTGGAGCCTTAAGCAACTTATAAGTGCTCAAATGTCCTTTAAAACCACCAAAACAGTCCAGCCCACCAAGCTTGTCCAGTCTCAGAGACCAACTAACCACTGGTTTAAGGTGCTTTTTTATTCAGGCAAGTGACAAAAGAATAATTAACATAATAATATGACAAAATTGTTGCTGTCTCACCACCAATCTGCCATCACAGTCTTGTGACTGACATACTCCATGAATCCTGTTAGGGAGAAGGACGTCATCCCAGCAGCTCGGCCCCTACAGACAACAGACAGAACATCACAGAGATGATAGATGTCAGTCAAGTAAAGGGCAGGAATGTGATGAGAGAAGGGTCAAAAGAAAGAAGGACAGTTCAACTTAAAGAGAAATAGAACAAAACCCCACAACACTGGCAAAACATGCCTTTAACTCAACATGAAATACTCCAAAAACGTACCTATACATACAATTAACTGCAGTTTCCAGCTGAGATGAAAATTAGTGGCAGTAAAACACCAAAAACTTTTATTCCTTTCCACACAAATTTTGATTATGGGGCAGATTATGGATTAATAAAGACTTCTTTTTTGCATGGTTCTTTGCACAATATTATGTTATGACTAGGGCTGTCAAAATGGCTGAAAAACTACATTCGAATTTTGTGCTTAAATATTATCAAAATTAGAATTATATTCGCATTTAAAATGCATAATTTCAGTTAGGGTACAGAAAAGCTTTTGGCTTTTCTCCTGAGGCCACAAGAGAGCACATCGAGCATAAGATAACATGACTATCTGTGAAAAAAAAGTGCATAATGTTTAAAATAATGTTTATAAACCAATTATAATTAATTAAGTTGCTTAAACAACTATAAACACAACAGCAGCATGTATACATTCATAGTTTAATACAAAAGGCCGAAAGCCTATCACACAGAATATCTGTAACCAACAACGCAGCAGCGCTGCATCTAGTGGCTTCAACTAGATAGGCTAACAAAAACATTAAAATATAATGACACTTACATCGTCATCGCATCTCGTGCGCCGCTGATAAGGCAACCTCCTTAACGCACACCTAAAATTCTAATGCAACGTTTTTGCATTCGAATGTGAATTTTTTAAAATTCGACGAATATTCGAAATTCAAATTTTTTTTGGACAGCCCTAATTATGACCTCAAAACAGTTTTTACTAGTGCACGATTTGATAAACTAATAGATATTGACGGCTGTATCACATAACCAGCTCCATATGTACGGCTTTTCTGACATAGTAAACTGTAGCTCACCTAGTACAGCCTTACACTTGCAACTTCGAAGTGCTGGGCATGAATCCCATGAAACAGAAAACATGATAAAAGAGCTCAAAACTTGTAGAAGCAATATAAAACGGCATGGTTGCTTCAGAAAATGTGGTTTTAATCTCATGTTTGCTTTTGCTCACACTTTTGGTTAGGTTTAGTGTAGCTACCTGTAGATGTGTCACGAATCCGGTCCATGAACTTCCGTCTGCTAGCCATCAGAGGTCAACCTTTCCATTTTCATTGACTCTCGCAATACACACTGTCTACATACACCCCGGACTCCCATCATTCATTGCACTGATTGCAAACAGCACTGATTGCACACAGCTGTTTCACTAATTGCACACAGCACTGATTGCACACAGCTGTTTCATATTACTCACTCCCTATTTAACACTCACTCTTGTCCCTTCCCTCTGCCGAGTATTGTTTAGTGATTATCACTCCCCTAGCGATAGCTACACTATGAAGCCCGTTTAGTTTGTTTTAGCCCCACCTTAGTCTTGCCTTGTCTGTGTTCTCGTTCTTGATCTTCGCC
Organism: Sinocyclocheilus anophthalmus; assembly: GCA_018155175.1. Taxonomy (NCBI): domain Eukaryota; kingdom Metazoa; phylum Chordata; class Actinopteri; order Cypriniformes; family Cyprinidae; genus Sinocyclocheilus; species Sinocyclocheilus anophthalmus. Next base: position 9,835 of record JADLZN010001287.1, read on the forward strand.
TGTGTCTCTCGTATTCCTCCTCTCGTCTTCCCGCATTTTTGATACTGGTTGCCCCTGCCTGGACCTTGCCTCGTACCTGGACTTATCCCTCAAGTCTCGCCCCTTTGATTCTGTTTGCCAATCGTTGACCTACGCTAGCCCTGGGACTATTCTTGTGTCTTGCCCACCATATACCTGTTTGCCACTGTTTGACCCTGCCTGTGTTTCTGACCTCCTCTGATGTGAATAAAGCTTGCATATGGATCCGCACGTCTCACATCTTGTCAGCCCCTTAACAAGATGATACATACTTTTTATAGCAATTGAGCACCGGCCAAAATTCAAACAGATTTTTTTGTTCTCCTTGAAACACAAAGAGACATTATGAAGAATATTTACATAGCTCTTTAATGTATAACAACAGTTCATAGTGATCACGACTGTAGAACTCCTAAAACAACCAAAATGTACAAAAACACTTTAATGGAACATAGAGTTGTGTAAAGATTCTTCAGACATTTTATTTTTAATTTTTTTTGTAAGAATCTAGTGCAAAACATCAATACTGGTTTGAAATGACATAAAGGAGAGTAAATAATGATAGATTTTCATTTTAAAGTGGACTATCCCTTTAAAAATCACCAGCATCACACAGTCTCTACCTGCTACCTCCGTCACACACACTTCCTTGTCCTTCTGCCAGATTAAGACACTCTCTCCATCCATAATTGTTTTGGGACAACGTCCCTCCTCCGCCTGACTCTGACCGTGCCAGATTAGCATAAGCATTTAAACATTCTGACAGGGCCCTTAATAAGCAAGAGAAAAGGTTAAGAAAATCATTACTCGTCCACAGGGGGAGCAGGAGGGGGTGAAGAGAAGGGAAGGCGGAGGGCTGAAACCGCCGTGCCGTGGTGGAGGAGCCCGGAGATTACATGAAGACACCTGCCTAGAGACAGCAAGGAAAGGTCACACAGACCCCTGGCGCTTCGCTCAAAACAAATGCGCGCTGACACACGCACACGCCACTGCAAGTGTAAATGATTAATGAGAAAAATGCCGATGAATTATTCAACAACACACCTCCCGCATTGTTCACATCAGTCTCACCTCAACACCCTCTCAGGACATTTTTTTTTCTCCATGAAGGAGAATCAACATCGCAGTCCCACAAAGTCTTAATTACATTATTGTTTAACAAACAGGGCTGTGTCTGTGAGCCAGCTGTGAGGATTCTGCTTCCTGTATCCAGCAGAGACCCATCTGATACACACAGATTCAACTCAAAGCGCCTGACTGGTTGATTGCGCTCGCGTTCACCGCACTCAATTATAGACATCTGAAGTTAATGAAAACACAAACATGACACACATCCAGGGAAAACAGGGTTGAAGCACACACAGCAAATACTCGGTGTTTGAACACATGGAGGGAACACAGTAGTAATCACAGTGACATCAATGTCTGCTTAGACAGGAAACCATCTTTTGTGAAAATATCAACTGTAGTTACACTTTAGACACAAATTATTTGGTACACTTTTAAAGCATTAATATCTCATATGAAACATCCAACATTTTTATTGCAAAACCTATTAAATATGTTTGAAACATATTAATACAATTTCTATAAATTCAGTTTTTTTTTTTTTTTTACTTTCTATTAATCAAAGAATCATGGAGAAAAAAAAATCTTATGAAATGGTATAATATGCAGTGCTTTTTGAGCAGCAAATCAGTATATTAGAATTAATTCTGAAGGATCATGTGACACTGAAGACTGGAGCAATGATGCTGAAAATTCAGCTTTAGAAAACACAGAAAATAGTCATTTTAATGTGAATAATATTTGACAATATTGCTGCTTTTGAAGAATTGGTGTTTTTTGACCAAATGAATGCAGGTGACCATAAGACACAAAACATTTCAAAAACATGATAGTGTTAGTTTATCAATAACTACAATAAGTTCCTTAATTGTTTATTTTATACACTAATTAGTTGTTTATTTCATTTTCATGTTAATTTAATGATCACTGCTATAAAATTGCAAATAAACAAAAAAAAACAATAAATAAATAAAATAAAATAACAAATAAATAAATAAAATAAATAAATAAATAAATAATAAATAAATAAATAAGGGTTTTAATCAGGGTTCCTAAACTACAACAAAAAAAAACTTTTTTTTTTGTACTCTATTTGAGGAAAGTGCCTGGAATAATTTATTACTTCTCAAAGTACAAAATACTACTAACATCCAAGTAATAAATAGTAATTAATGCCAACTCTAGAGGCCTTGTGAACTGTGTCATTGTTTCACAGTGTACTGAACTGTGTGGAGTGAAGCATGAAGGCACAGCATTACCCCAGGCATTGGGCAAGCAGGTGAAGAGTTGTAATGCGATGCTCAAAGTTGACCCTGTTTGCCGCTGACCTTTCAAAGTGCAGCCAATGATTACCAGATAATTCACATGAGGTATCATTATGTGTGCCACTGCAAAAAATCTAAACAAAATGGAAGAGACATATTGCAATTTAATATCCTGGCATTCAGAGAGGAAACAAAAAAAAAGTCCTCTTTGTCTTTTGCAATTTATCGAGGCTTCATATATTGTTTGTCTTTTGCAATTTATAGAGTCTTCATAATATATTCTTTTAACTTCACTATTGCCTTTGACTTTGAATAAAATACTTTTTCCTGTAATTGTATTTATGCTTCTCAAGATTTTCGGCAAATAGTGAAATATGTTTTTATACTTCAGCCTTCTCATCACACAAAGATATTTGTGTCACAAGCCATATGAACTACTTTTATGGCATTGCTGGTTCCTTTTGGAGCTTGACAAATAGCTATTATCATTTAATAAAAGAACAGTGCACTTTTTGCAAAAAGTCTTCTTTTGTGTTATATAAAAAAATGACAACATTCAAATTTAGAATTATATGAGGCGAGTAAATGGTTAAATAATTTACATTTTTGGGCAAACTACCCTTTTAAGGTAGGGGGAAAACAACCGAATAGCTCAACTTGATACACAATGTATGACAAATATTAAATCTGAAATGCTAAGTCTGTAATGTAATGTAATATCTATGCGGCAGGGGGTTTCATTGCAATGGGAACAACCTGAACATTATAATTAAAACTTCTAATTAAAGCCTTAGGGCACATTGAGATATTTATAATGCCAGCAATATAGTCAAAACTGTTTTTCTCATAATTGTGTTCTGGAGAGATGTAAGCCAAGGTTATTTTCTATTAATGTTCAAAGCGCAAAGAAACTCGCAACAGCAATAACAAGCAGGTTTTCCCCCCAAAGGCCTAATTCAGTGATGTAGGATTTGAAGATCTTGGCCTAAAAGTGTCTATATCATGCACACAAATCTTTTAAGAAGCCAAAGCTGGATGTTTAAGCTAGGAGTTGCTGATGGAGATAAATGCATTTGATTGAAAGTGCTGCTAAGCCCAATATCTCCAAAGGTCCAAATGACGTGCTCTGACAGAAAGTGCGTAAACTCTGCCATCTTCTTCTCTTGGAGAAGAAGCATATTTGGAGAAAGTTCTCTGGAGAGACTTAGATGAGAAGAGCTGGAACCTGTTTCAGGAATGGGGCAGCACTGGCACAGAGACAATGGACAAACAGATTCTCAGTGCCGAAGACCACCGCGAGCGGAAAGAAAAGGCAGGTGCAGCTTAGCGACGTGTCAGTCAGTCTTCCCAAACAGAAGCAGAACGCGGAGAGGTGGTAATGCTGCCCACGCGTTGGGACAGAAAGTCCATACGGACCAAAAGATAAAACAGGCCACGGGCGGAACTATGGAGGAATGGGGCTTATGACAGCCATGTGGGGGCAGCGAGACGTGGGTTTGTGCTGTTCTGTATTCCTAATTCAGGCAAAGAAGTGTCACCGTTAGTTAGTTATGAGACTTGGGGCAACAGAGCAAATGTGTCTGGTTATTTGTTTGTTTGTTTTTTGTCTCAAAACACTTATGAATGTGTACTAAAGAACAGCAATAATAAGCAGGTTTTAGTAATACAATTTTTTCCTGATATGGTAATATAAAATAAAATATAAATATTCAGATGGAGCGGCATTTACTACACAGAGCCGTAGATCACTGACAAGCTACGCAATATCGCGTTCATAATCGAAGGTGATTTTAAATCGATTTGAAACCGTTTGTCGCGGTTTGGAAAGATAGGGAGAAAACATGACAGAATAACACGGCGGATATCGAATTTTGCATAAAATAAAAAATTGACTTTTAAATACCGACCAGATACAATACTGATTTTGGCGTAAACAATTTTTTGTAAAAATGGCTTTTATCGCATTTTGGAACCAAACTCTTCATATACTGTATGTGTTGTACATATACATACCCTGCTGAGAGTAAGAGTGCCTTGTTTGCAGTCCTCTGTACCAACCACGTAGTTTTCAAGGCTTATATATATATATATATATAATATATATTAATATATATATATATACGATGTATACTATTGTTTCCTGATATGGTCATATAAAATAAAATAAGTTTTCTAAAAACTCTAAATAATAATAACTATAATAAGATATACTAATACTAATAATAATAATAATCATGATTTGTATAGCATTAATGTATCAGAACTTTCATTCTCCATTTATGAATTTTAATTCATAACATGCTTATCATACAAGTAGTGAATTCAAGTTGTTGTATATATGAAATGCATGTTTAATATATTTGTAATAAATTAATAGGACAGAAATGAGTGGCACATCAATGACTCTAAATCCAAAAACAGAAAATGAAACATATTTCAAATTCCTCAATATAAAAGAACATTACTGTTGATTACCTTAATGGCAGTTATACACACAAGGGGGGTGCACAGCGAAGCCATTGAAGAACCATTTTGGGTTTCCCAAAATAATCTTAACAGATAATTTTTTTCCCACACTGTAAGAAACGTTTAAATAATCTAAATAACTTTTTTTTGGAATGGAAAGGTTCCATGGATGTTTAAGGTTCTTCATGGAACCACAGATACCAAAAGATAACCTTTATAAGAGCTTAAATAAAGGCGAGAAAAAAGTGATATCAACTACTGTAGATTAATTGTTTCTAAATGTCTTCTGTACGCCAAATAAAAAAAAAGGCACTAATAAATTATCATGATTTATCTTTGAATTAGAAAGTAAGTGTCCATGCAAAGCAGGTTATGACTACATGTTAGAGAAGAAGCATATGAAGAGTTTGGTTCCAAAATGCTAGAAATCCATTTTGATTAATTTGAGTAAAAATGTGTTTTCTTTACCAAGAAAGTGGCAAGATGAAAACCACTATTTTCTGTTTCAAACTTTCACATAGTATCTTTAGGTTATAATAGCATAACATGTTTTCCCCAAAATGCAATTAAATCCATTGAATCAATATAAAAGTTATTTCTCATATTGAAACTTTTGAAAATACACAACATAGTAAGTTGATCCACATATGACAGCCTCTGAACTTGGTCAATACTAATCTGATTAATAGTTTACGTTTCTTCCCCACCTCAGAAACCACCACAGGTTCATCAATGGTGTCAAAATTATTCATTTTTTTTAGGGCTGCACGATAAATCGCATGTGATTGTCAGTAAAGCCGGTTCTGTGATTAGTAGTCAATCTCCTTCACGTGCGTTCAGATGGAGCGGCATTTACTACACAGAGCCATAGTTCACTGACAAGCTACGCAATATTGCGTTCATAATCGAAGGTGATTTTGAATCGATTCGAAACCGTTTGTCGCAGTTTGGAAAGATAGGGAGAAAACATGACAGATATCAAATTTGCGTAAAATAACAAATCTACTTTTCAATACAGACCAGATACAATACTGATTTTGGCGGGAAATCAATGTTTTTAAAAATGGCGTTTATTGCGTTTTGGAACCAAACTCTTCATATACTGTATGTGTCGTACATATACATACCCTGCTGAGAGTAAGAGTGCCTTGTTTGCAGTCTCTGCACCGAACACATAGTTTTCCAGGCTGAATGGCCTTGCAGACCGTCTTACAGAACACATAGAAACTGCTGTGGGCTTTTGCTTCTGTAAGAACAACCATAAACATCCCAAAAAGCATGCAATAACAGTAAATGTGATTTTTTTCCCTCAGTGTTAAAAGACTTTGTCCTATCACAGTTACTCCTATCCCAGAACACAGTATTTAATTTGTTGTTTGACATCCTAAAGCATATAAAATGTCACATTATTATCAGCTGGTCAGCAACTTTATTAAGATCAGCAACATAACACATGGTTTACATCACTAACCTTTGGTATACAGTGAACAATGTGAGAGATTTAAATCAAATACTGTCTACTGAAATGAATTAATGTCCAAATGTTCTAAGTTTTACTTCAGTGATTAATTGTGGTAACACATGTGAAATATTCCTCACATTCAGCTACCAAAAATGAAAATATGAGGGTCAAACTCACTATGCGTCTTCATATTTTCTAACAGGTGGCGTTTTATGAAGAGATGGAGACTGTCTCATTTGTGAGTAACACATGACCTGCACTATTTGTCACTAACACGCAAGAAAATATGCACAGGGACAAAAATACACATTTTAATATAAAGAATGAAAACACAGTTTCTTGCTAAGAAATGTTAACTGACCCAAATATGTAATTTTAACTCACCCACCATTGAACAATTGATTGCAAAAAAAAAAAAAAAAAGATTGCGAGATTACATGTTTGTCCAAACAATGGTAGACAATAGGATTGTTTGGGAAACCATTAAAAAATAAACATCACTTTTAATTCTGTTTGGTACCAGAAATTACACTTCAAGTATATCCAGTGCAATCCTTTATTTAACAATGCATGAATGGAATCAACTGAGCAACTGAATTTCAGCTGACATTTGTTTGCTTTTATTTAGTTTCCCTTCCTTCTCATCCTCCTTTAGTTAACAGCTGTGGAGTGTTTTGAGCGGGACATACGTGTGTTGGTTAGAGAGCTAAATAGAGGATAACAGCAAGGTGCAGCAGTGCTTCAACAAGCCGCCACAGTCCCAGGACAAAGAGCTCACAATCCAATTAGCCAGAAAGGACAATCCAGACATCTTCCTGGCAAATGATTTAGTTTAGAGAGGACTTGTCCTATCAGTCTATCCCATCCTAGTTTAAATCACTCATGCACACACATGCATACACCTGGGAGCAGCATTCTCATTAGAGCTAAAAGCATGGGGCACCGAGGAGGTACAAGATACCTTGACACGGCTGACAATAAATCGAGCGGAGTGGGTTTTATAAGACAGGCACCCTATTATTTATGATTTCTGCAGGATTCCTCCATTATGCTAATGCTTTTACAGGAAGAAGGGTTGGATAAAAGAGGTGGAGTGATTGGACTAAGTAGCCGAGTGTGCTGCTAGCCAGAGCGAGGATGAAAGGGGAAGGGTGGGCAGAGGACAGCTTCTAAAAGCACCGCCATTGTGGCAAATGACAGCAACTACTTCACCAACCTGTGTGCTTACAAAAACATTCACTCTGAGAGCTGCGTATTACTGTTAAAAAGGAGGTCACCAAAGCCTTAGTGGTGCACAAACTAATGTATTTATGTGACCCTGGACCACAAAACCATTCATAAGGGTAAATGTTGTGAAATTGAGATTTATACATCATCTGAAAGCTGAATAAAGCTTTTCATTGATGTATGGTTTGTTACGAAAGGACAATATTTGGTCGAGGTACAACTATTTGAAAATCTGGAATCTGAGGGTGCAAAAAAATCTAAATATTGAGAAAATCACCTTTAAAGTTGTCCAAATGAAGTTAAGCGACATGCATATATTAATCAAAATTAAGTTTTTATATCGCTTACGGGGGAGGGTCATTTGCATGTAGTCTTTACTTAATTTCTAATGAATTTTGAATAAAAAGAACACGATTATGTTGACCCATCAATGTAATTGTGGACTATTGAATACACTTATACCGCTGCTACTTATCGACGGGTTTTTGTGATCCGAGGGTCACTATAATAACACACACAGATATCTAAATAACCAGTCCTGCTGTGTTTGTGCTGTGCCTGTAAAAGACAGGTTTGAACATCGATAAATACACAGTTCTTTCACCCCAGGCTCTAACTAGAAAAAACGATGCCTGTTGTGGCATTTCTCCACACATGATATACCTAATTCTTGCACTGTGTGCCCACATTTTCGGGACTCATACTCAAGCGCTCTGCATTGTACTGTTCAATGCTTACCAAGCTGTGACTACCAAGCACGGTTACATATGAGAAAAAAGTGGAGTGTGTGATTGCGACCCGACCACGATTCGTCGGGCGGACCACCTCACCATAACTCGAGCGCTATCTAGAATCGCCGCGTTGCATTGTGTCATCAACATCATGGCTAGCATGGGATTAACAAAATCTGGCCACTATGGATAGGAACTGTTTAGGGCATAACTGAGTCTTGCTGCAGGATAACACATATCTAAACGGCAATCATTATTTGGGGAAATGTCATGGTATTTTATGCATATAGGTATGTTGGAAAACGCGTGATTGTATGTATATATATATATATATATATAATATAATATATATATATAGACTATTATTATCTATATATTATATCTATATATTTTTTATTTTATTTTGTTTTTGTATGTAGATAAGAAGACATTTTTTGCAATGGCCTATGTTGATTCTTCATCTTAGGAGCATTTTTAGACACCTTAATTATAAAAAATATATATATATATTTTTTTTTGTACCGTGACATGACATGTGGCCAAATTATGGTGACCCATACTTGGAATTAGGGCTCTGCATTTAACCCATCCAAAGTGCACAAACACAGCAGTGAACACATACACACACTGTGAACACACACCCAGAGCAGTGGGCCATTTTTGCTGCAGCGCCCGGGGACAGTTGGGGGTTCGGTGCCTTGCTCAAGGGCACCTCAGTCGTGGTATTGAAGGTGGGAGAGAGCGCTGTACATTCACTCCCCCCACCTACAATCCCTGCCGGTACGAGACTCGAACCCACAACCTTTGGGTTACGAGTCCGACTCTCTAACCATTAGGCCACGACTTCCCCCAAATTCTACACATTCTTCCATTAAGAAGTGACATTGGTGCTTCTTCACTATTATAAAGCATCAGCTGCCACTGCACTTAAAATACATTTTATCTACACTGACTCAAACACACACACACACACAAAACAACAACAACACAAACACAGTCCTACTCCCTGTACCTGTGTGTCCAACAGAGTTCCCCTGTCTGGACGCATCTGTCTCCAGAATGACAGCCAGGCCTTCAAACACGGTGGTCAGACGGGAGCTTTCCATCCTGCCGCCCAGCCTGTGCTGCTGGACCACCTCAGAGTGCTGGATCGAGGTGGACGGGGGCAGAACCACATGAACCGTGCTCTGCTCGGAGAGATTGCAGCCCTGTCACAGAAGAGGACAAGCAGATAGTACTGTTCACAACAGCCTCATCCATGTTTAATACCATTATACCTCAGGGATTCTCAAACGTTTTTGGTTTGTGACCCATTATGCACCACTGCTATACACTTCTCATGTTCTTCAGAAACATCTACACTTTGAGAATTGGGTTCCATTCGGAGTAGATTAATTATCATTTAGAAGTAGAGGTTGTCACTGTCTTCATGTAAATGAGATTTTATGATGATCAAGTCTGTAATAGTTCTCACTGGTTCAGTTATAATAACCATGTAATAATGTATGGCAATTATTAATGGAAAAACGAAATGTAGAACCCCATATCAGAACACAAAGTGCTCAAAACGTGTTTTTCTGAGACCGTGCACAGCGACAGTGATATGAATAGTAATTCTATGGTGCTGTAGTCTCAAAAGCACATTATGAGAGGAGGTCTTCAACCTGTTGTCTTTCATTTCTGTCTCAAGCATGAGGAAAGAAAGGATCAAACGTTGCTGTCGTAAGTACCTTCACAAATTCAAGTAATCAAGCAGGCTCATATGCCGCAGATCGGCAGGAGTGTAGCGCAGAAAAAAACAGGTCGAGAGAATAAACATGCCAATCACTGTAAGACACTAACAAAAAGCTTGTATCTCGCAGAGAATGAAGAAAAGACAAAGGTAAAAACAGTATTGTTTGGAGCCGGCAGAAAAATAAAGATAGCATACAATATGAGGCACACTTTAATACTGTACAATTCCCTTATGTATTCGCTTGATTTCAGAAACATAGTCCCTTCGTTTTCTTTCTGGATATGACTAAAGATTTAGTCCCTTTGTCTAGACATGTGGATTGTAGAAAATGTTCATAACTTGATCATTTTCGCTACATCTTTATATCTACCTTTTAGTGGACATAGTTCAATCAAATGAAAGTTGACAGTTTATAGTGACCACGTTTTTTTCGTTAAATAATGGAAAATCTGAAATACAATTAAATATTAAATAAAAATAGCACATAAGGACTTGTATGCTATATTTCATGTTCCTTTGAAAAATCCAGAAAAATATTCTGATTACTATTATTATTATTATTATTGTTTACTTTTTAATTCATAAAATTATATTCATTATTCAGATCATGCTAATTCACACACTAATTATTAAACGTGCAATGCTTGACTTTTATCTTTTAGTGGTATTTAAAGTAATAGTTCACACAAAAATGAAAAACCTTATGCAATAAACCATTTGCATTTTTTTTTAAATACAATGACAGTTTATAGTGATCATATCTGCCAAGATGCAAATAATAAAATGTTTCTTTTTAAAAACATCCAGAGACATATTCTGCTTTTGCCCCTTCGTTTTACAATACTGTTTTAATTCATACAATTTTATCCAATTTTTAGATCATGTCGATTCACACATCAATTATTAAACCGTAATGCTCTAACCATTTGGCTTTTCCCTCATTTGTTGAGTAGAGACCCATTTCTAGATGGAAAACAGCAGAACGCTTGATGTAAATCAGACAAAAACATTCCTTTAAGAGAAAACTCTCTGACAGAGAAAATGGCTCTGTTGTCTGAAACCGTCTTCAAATAAGTGTTTATTTCTTGGTGTTAGAAAAAACAACATAGACAGACAAAATAAAAGACATGAATCTCATCTTATCCATTTTCCCCAGCAGTCACAGAGGGTTAATTTTTCAATTGCATGACATAAATTAAAGAAAGGCCCTCTCACTCCAGGTGAGCAAACCACCAGCTAAGCCTTATCGCACTTTCCTGCTATAAAGGAGACTTCTAACACAGGCTGTAACAAAGATGGGCTGCAAGCTGGGAAACGTAGCAGCCATAGCAACACAATGCTACATCCTTATAGAGAAATTCAGGAATGGAAATTAGCATTGATCATTAGTTACATGATGGATGCTTTAAAGACTACTGGTCAATATCAATTTAGTTGCACAGCAGTGCGTTTTTGACTTTGCATTTGCATCCCATAACAAAAATATTAAACAACAGTGAGACGACCCTTCTGATTCGAACAGTACATCTACAGTCTATATACGCGATAACCTCTAATTCACATTAATGGAGCCGGCAGTTTTCCTGATAACTCCTGTTCTCAAAGGAAAGGGTAAAGCTTTGGGCAAAAATAACACTGCAAATGCACTCTGAGATAAAAAGCAATTTCCAGGACGTGAACTTGTGACATTTAGAAAAAGCATTGATCCAAACAAAACACACACACACACAATATGAAAACTGAGCACAAAACTAAGTGACAGGAAAATTGTCCAGAACCTAAGAATAAAGCCTCCCCGGCAAATGCATTTAATATTGTCAGCCGCCTTGATGCCGACATTTATTTATGCATTTTTATCTATTTATTTATTTTTTACATTTTCGAATCCAGTTACTTAGTGGAAAGAGCAAGCCTTGTATTCCTGATAAGCAGAAAGTGCCTTCATTTTACACACATGTGACATTTTTCAATTGAGACATTCTCTTGGGGGAGCCTGACCAACAAGTTAGTCTTTTAAAGACAGGGATACTGTGCATTAGCAATGACTTGGCTCTTTTAAGATATGCAGTGGCTGAATTTCAATGCTGAAAGCACAAAGACAATCAATTTGTCTTTCATCCGGAATCATAAGCAGCCCCAGAGAGTCTGGCCACTTTCCCAAGGTCATTTATGGTCATAGCTGGCATCAGGACACAACATATTCATCTATATTTCATCTTAAAGTGACACTGAATTAGCTTTGACTGTGAGCTAAATACCAACTGTGTATGATTAGCAGACAGTTTGTCTTAAAATTAAAACTAAAAGTTGAAAAATGGATAGGCCACAAAACTTGGTCCTACTCTAGAAGTGACAATTTCAGTGTTACTTTTAAGAATTATATTTTACTTTTAAGAATGTTGAACACAAATAGAGAAATTCTAAAGAATGCACAAGCTCCAAAAATGCACCATAATTGTAGCCTTTACATCTAGTGCACTATATTTTAAGTCTCCCGATAGCTTTGTGTGAGCAAAATACAGAGGGTTGAACCATTATTTACTGAAAAAGCTTCTAGTTCTCAAATCCCATTTGCACTCTGCATATCCAAACTCAGTGCATCACACAAGAACATATGCCAGTGTTGAGTTCATCTTCAGTCTGAGACTATATCTTCACTTGGACTTGAACCTTCTTCAGGTCTCTGTTTTTACTCAGACTCAACCTACTCAAATCTAGACCTGAACTTAAAAACAAATAAACTGGTTTCGACTACATCACTCCTACTTTAATCCCAGTGAAAGAGTGTAGTGACCAGGAGACCAAAAATACACCATAAAAGTGGTTCGCATATTATAAAAGCTTTATGTGAGGAAAACACATAAAGGTAACCCATTGTTTACTGAAAAACTGGGTCTTTGTAGCTCTCAAATACTATTTGCACTTCCGCACATTCAAACTTGTATCATACAACAACCTATGGGACTTGGGTCTTGAGACTTGGACTCGACCCTTAACAGGTCTCTGTTTGTACTCAGATTCAACCAAATCAGGCTTTTTTTTTCAGATAAGATGGATATGATAGCATATAAGAAAATAGCTTGCAAGTCTAAATGACCCACAATCAACACTGTGTTCCACAGAAGAAGAGAATATAGGTTTAGAATAACATTAATAATAACTAACCCACTTCAAGCAAATGCCTTTGCTGGCATGTCTGTCAAAACTGAATATGACCATGAAAAATGTACACTGTAATACCATATAATAGAATTTAATATAATATAATAAAAGCCCACTTTCAAACTAGCATTTTTATAAAATCCTCGATTAAAGCTCCACTAGAGAGCCAGTTAAAATCCCACTCCATTAGTTCTATCAGAGATGAATAAGCTTCTTTGGAGAACACTGACAATGTGAGTTGGGCTCTGCTAAGACACTTCCCCATGTAGACAGATGGTGTGGAGAGCTGGGCTTGAAGACAGGGCCTGAGAGGACACCATGACTAAAAACGAGCCGGGAGTTTCAACTATCTCAGCACTTCATTTTGCAAAAGTGGGGAGGATTGACAGTGGACTAAATTTCCAGGCTCGTTATTGCTGGTTTTCAGCGGTGAAACTGGTAAATCAAGGGCGTCTTGCTGGTTAAGCTACTTAAGAAGTCTAGGACGACATCAGCACACTACCAACTATATGAGCGTATAGGTACGGGGCGCGGGTCAAGCAGCCTACATGTCGGGAACCAACGGCCTCTTTGAAACCGCCACAGAACCACATTAATTATTTACAAGGGGACTCCGTCCTTGCAATGCATTGACCAAGCATTCGCGTTTGCATACTTGCATTGAGTATATTTTTGGCCCGAGCAAACATGTGGCACAAAGCTGAAATAAGATGGTGATTGGCTCCTTGGTGAGGTAGTAGGCAAGGGCGAGGATGACTCTCAGACAGCAAGAGTCCTTGAAGCTGAATGCATCTTGTAACCTTCAGAGCACTGGCGCTTATCTGTATTGCTCCTTCAGAGAGAGAGGAGAGTGTGAAAGGAGGGGGACGAGACAAAAGGAGAAATGGAAGAGATGAGCACTTTGGAAAATAGAGGTAATAACAGTGAGCAAGCCAATGGGTCAGAGAGGAATACAAAAGAGTGAGAGAAAGAGAAAAGATATACATAAAACAACATAATAGAGCAATGGATGCATACAGGAAGTAAAAGAGCGAAAGAATGGCAATCAGCTAGACAGACAGGGAAAGAGCACAGATAAAACAATGTCAACATGAAGTTTCTTGAGGGAATTCACTAAGAATGAACTGCAGTCGCTTGTAGTGGTTTATTTGCCCCAATGGCTGATATTATATATTGTTCTATGTGTGTCTGCAATTGGGCCTCTTTACATGATACTAACCAAATAATTAACAATGTGGCAGATTGCATTAGGGCTAGGTATCGTTCAAAAATTTTCGATAATAATACCGTGACTTTGATATCGGTTCCTGAACGATACTTTTTTTGATACCACTAAACAGTTTTAAGTCAGTAAAAAGGAACAGTTTTAAGTCAGTATGTGAGGCTCACTGCAACATATTTATGATCTCTAAATCACTCAGCAGCTCTTATTCAAATAAAATGAGCATGTCCACTTTTTCAGGAGACAGAGAAGCCCTCTCTTCACTGATGATGTCCCCAGGACTAATGTCCCTAGGCTACACTTACACTAGTGTATTTTCTTTTTAAAATGCATAGCATAGACAGAATCATCATTTCTATTCATTTTTCAATGATTTTCTCGTGATCTGACTTAGAGTAGGGATGGGTACCGAAACCTGGTATTTAATCTGTCCCGGGGCTAAATTATGAAAGACCTGAGTATCGATAAGCTCTGACGTTAACGTTCTGCTATCAGTACTGGAGAAATTAATAAAACACACAAACATTTATTATTACTATATATACATTATAACTTCCGGCATACAAAAGTTACTCGTCTCACCACGAGGCTCCAGCTGTTTTTCAAACGTTTGTCTATGATGCATTTTTGCTATTCGCAATTCAGAAGCGAGATCGCGCTCACACGGAGGAGCTTCAGCACGTGCAACATGAAAGCCCTGTTTAATTATTATAGAAGAGAGAACTAAACATTCAAACCACTGCTTTTCACTTTAGGCCTGTGGCTGTTTTAAGCTAAATTTATTTTTTTTTATTTCGATTTTGGCTTCTAAAGATTATACAAAAGAAGACACGAGGTAAAGCTATTAAAAACTAGCTGATTTTCGTATTGTGCAACTTCTTTCCCTTCACAGCGGTGCACATTCATATAAGCTGAGTCGCGGGCTCCCCTCCCTAAAACCGCCCAAACGTACGCTCAGACAAATCTTATCAGGTTCGTATCATCTGTGTAAAATTGCCCAAAATGCCGACACTGCTCCATAGTATCTGAATAACGTGTTCTAGCTTTATAAGCATTAATCTATCAATACATCCCTGAAAACTATGCAGTGTGGCATTTATTACATTTGTTACTTTTAGATCTATCGTTTGTAAGGCTATTGAAAAAACTTCATTGACCCAGTATTGTTCTTAGAACTTCATGGAAAAATGACAGCACTGTTATTTCATTTCATTTGTATATTTGTTATTTTTATTGTATTGTCCGTTTGTTTTTACTTTGTTTCAAAAAAAAAAAAAAAAAAAAGGTGTAGAGCCTTCTTTTCTTATGCATGTTCTTGACATGTAGATCTTATTCTTACTTTATAACACAGGCTAAAATGCTATGCCCACACTGGTGCATTTACATGATGTTTTATATTCAATTTCATAATATTTATTTCCTATCAGAATAAAAGCAATGGTTAAGTCCGCTCTAATTTGTAATGATATCTAGATTAGTATATATATATAACAAAAAGTAACCGATAAGAATACCGATTAAAGTACCGTTCATGATAAGCATATCGGTAAGAGTAGTATAGCCTGTTTAGAAACCTCGTTATACCATACACACACTTTTTTCGACGTCCCTTAGCCCGTACTGTATGATTCATTACTGCTTCCATCGCTGTAGCATCTATGTTTTATCTTACGGCGATCTCTGTTTCTGGAGCTCAGAGAAGCTCATCCGACCTCCACTGTAAGTTATCATGTTCTTAAAATCATTATCGTGGTAATCGTGATTCATAACCGAGCCCTCGGCGTCTCCGATGGACACGATCGTTGCGCATGACGCCCGTTTACACTTTCTCACTGAAACCTTTACAGTGATATACACTTCCATCCTCCACCAGTCCTGACAGCTATTCACACGGTGAGGACAGTAGGAGGGTGTATGTTGATTTTGCATGAGATTCTACCGTTTTTCCATAACAATACGGGTGTCCTCAGCTCCATCCCCGATGGAGACAAAGTGCTAATCAGGTTCGTTATCTGATTCCTTAGAGCGTTGGCTACAGTACTTTCCTACCAAGTCTACAAATACCATTATAGACCAAACCCTCATTAATGCTCTCGGAAGTTATTATAAACACTCGATGGTGGTTTAAAGTGTGTTTTGAGTAAAAGCATAGTTTAAAATTTAAAAATTGTCTAATGTACCTTACTAACAGTGTGCATAAATGGTCCCCCCCCCCCCCCCCCCCCCCAAACAAAAAAATAAACACGGCTTTCGTCCTTGACTGTGTGCGCCCGCGTTACACTACATTCGCGGCCTAATCCGACAGCGAACATTGAGGGGTTCAAGGCGAAGCGACCATAAAGCTTGTCGTCCTGTCGCGTACCTATTGGGTCTTACTGACCTTGAATATTGCACAGCCTTTCACACTGATGAACCGTAGACGGCCTCGCCCTATAAGGCTCGACTCCGGCGACCGTTGCCGGTAAAACGGAACTAAACAAAAACAACCACACATTGGTTAGCGGGAAGCGGGCTGAAAAAAAAATGAGGCGAGTGGACTCGGGCCTTCGATAAAGAGGCTTGTTAAAAACTCAGCTGACTCGCCGGATTCACAAACATGCCGGATAGATAATTTGAAACAGGAAAGTAGGCAGTGTAAGGTCTCCAAGCCATTAAACATATGAACGATACCCAGCCCTAACAGCTATTTTACTCAAGAAATCAGTAAGTAGTGTTGTTTTATTAAGTATTAAATGCTACAGTAATTGTCAAAACAAACTACTAAGGGTAAAAAAAAGTTATTTAATTAAAAACACTATCTGGAATTAATTTAAATCTTTTTTTTTACGTAAAATAAAAAAAACAGTAGAGCAGATTCAATTAAAAATATATTTATATCTTAGTGTTTCTTGTGTTCTGATAATGTGTACAACGCTATGAAGAGCGGGAGCCAGAGACGAAAGGATAAAATCTAAGATGAGGTGATTACAGCACTCACAGATTCTCTGCCAACACTGACGTAGTTTGGGCGGATGTACAACCCACATATATCCAGCACGTGAGACCCAGAAGCTATGAGATGTGTGCAAATACGTAACCTCTATTAGCCCGTCATACTCTCCTCACGTCCCGAAAGACCGAACGCAGTACCCGTCACACACTAACCACAATGTCAACTCCTTCTCTCTAGTCCATAGGGGGGGTGAGTGGCACAGGAGCTGGGTTCTATAGAGTTCGTGGGAGGCTCCACTGTACATCCTCACTCCCTGAACAAATGCAGATGCACTGCTGTCGGAAATTATGGAGTGAGAGACAGGTTAAATTACTTTTGAGAGAAGGATAAGCGTTATTAAACAAATTGAGAAATATACAGCAGATGGTTCCACAGAGCAAGTGACAACCTGACTGCTGGTGTCAAACTTTAGAGCCCTCGGAGAACTAAAGCATGGGAAAACCCAAGATTCCATGAGCCAATTTACTCGACTCACAAAATAGTTTGATATCTATATTGTTTGTTTATTTTTTGCATGCTTTCAAATTATAGTGTGAAATATATGTCGTCGCCACTTACGAAACAAACTTAGGGCCAGCTTCGGTACCTCGTACACCACCAGTTTGAGTCAGTGGGCACAAAGCCTTCCTCTTTGATGTTAAGTAAAAACTACTGTGTCCTTGTAGTTTAAGAAAAACACACGTGAAAATTTACACTGAAAAGGCATGGAAACAGTTAGTTTTTGCAACTGCCTTATGCATTGTAGTAGTTTTCCCTTTCAGACACAAAATGGTATTGAGGGATATTTAAATGTTCGAAGAACAGCCTGACAAGGTTGTTCTGTATACCTGTAGTTAGGTGCACGGTTTGCATATAATTAGTTGTTTATACTCTCTGACAGCATGGGTCGTCAACTCCAAGAACATGCCAGAAGTTCGCCTCCGCTAATTCCCACATCCATCTGATTATTCACACAGAGAAAAGTAATCGTATTCAAACAAGATCAGAACCCTGTTAAAATCCGCTTTTGACCACTGCGCTGCCGAAATTGCTACGCTACTGTTGCACTTCTGCTGTACTTTGCATGTCATATTTACATTTATGCTTACTGAATGCGGAAATATTTCCAAGAACAATATTCTCATACTGCTTCCACACAGCGAGTGGGACTGTTACGAACAAAAGAAGAGACAAAAAGTACGTAAAATTTTTTATTGTCGATTTATTATGGAGCAACATGTAATGCAATACAATATTTTATTAATATACCGCCAGAAGCGGTTCCATGACAGTTGTACACTCAGATTACGTAAAAAAGATGTCACATTCACTTTTTTCTTCTAATCTCCACATTTTTCATGACATCCAACATTTTGAGAGATAAAATGCAAGACAGAAAACTACAGGTGCATCTCAATAAATTAAAAAGTTGTGGAAAAGTTCATTTATTTCAGTAAATTCAATGCACCCGGTCAAAGACTGTAAATCTTGGTAGGTAACGAACCTATCAAAGTTAGTAGTTTAAGTCTTTGGTTCTTTTATTTTTTATGATTTTGGCTCACATTTAACAAACACCCACCAATTCACTATCTCAACAACACAAATTCCTCAGACTATGGTCGGACAACATCTGGCCACAAAGCAAGTATACACTAAAGCAAATCAAAACACCTGCAAATGTTTCCTGAGCCTTCAAAATGGTCTCTCATTTTTGGTTCACTAGGCTACACAATCATAATCATGGGGAAGACTGCTGATCGGACAGTTGTCCAGAAGACAATCATTGAAACACTTCACAAGGAGGGTAAGCCACAAACATTCATTGCCAAGAAGCTGGCTGTTCACAGAGTGCTGTATCCAAGCAGGTTAACAGAAAGTTGAGTGGAAGGAAAAAGTTTGGAAGAAAAAGGTGCACAACCAACCGAGTGAACCGTAGCCTTATGAGGATTTTCAAGCAAAATCGATTCAAGAATTTGAGTGAACTCACAAGGAATGGACTGAGGCTGGGGACAAGACATCAAGAGCCACCACACACAGACGTGTTAAGGAATTTGGCTACAGTTGCCGTATTCCTCTTGTTAAGCCACTCCTGAACCCAGACATCAGAGGCGTCTTACCTGGGCTAAAGAAAAGAAGAACTGGACTGTTGCCCAGTGGTACAAAGTCCGTCTTTTCAGATGAATGCAAGTTTTGTATTTCATTTGGAAATTTCCTAGAGTCTGGAGGAAGGGTGGAGAGCTCATAGCCCAAGTTGCTTGAAGTTCAGTGTTAAGTTTCCACAGTCTGTGATGTTTGGGGTGCAATGTCATCTGCTGTGTTGGTCCATTGTGTTTTTTGAAAACCAACATCACTGCACTCGTTTACCAAGAATTTTTGGAGCATTTCATGCTTCATGCTTTGACCAGCTTTTTGAAGATGCTGATTATATTTTCCAGCAGGATTTGTCACCTGCCCACACTGCCAAAAGCACCAAAAGTTTGGTTAAATGACCATAGTGTTGGTGCGCTTGACTGGCCAGCAAACTCACCAGAAACTGAGCCCCATAGAGAATCTATGGGGTATTATCAAGAGGAAAATGAGAAACAAGAGACCACAAAAACGCAGATGAGCTGAAGGCCACTGTCAAAGAAACCTGGGCTTCCATACCACCTCAGCAGTGCCACAAACTGATCATCTCCATGCCACGCCGAAAGGCAGTAATTAAAGCAAAAGGAGCCCCTACCAAGTATTGAGTACATGAACAGTAAATGAACATACTTTCCAGAAGGCCAACATTCACTAAAAATGTTTTTTTTATTGGTTTTATGAAGTATTCTCATTTTGTTTGGAGATAGTGAATTGGTGGGTTTTTTGTTAAATGGTGAGCCAAAATCATCACAATTAAAGAACCAAAGACTTAAAATACTTCAATCTGTGTGCATTGAATTTATTAATACACGAGTTTTCACAATTTGAGTTGAATTACTGAAATAAATGAACTTTTCCATGACATTCTAATTTATTGAGATGCACCTGTATTTCAACTATGGTGTCTATTTTCATATTTTTAAGCAGGAGATTTGAATAATCAAATAATAAATAGGATATTATAAAACATGAATTTATTTTTATTATTCCAAACATATGACATTTTATTCACAGTAGACAATCATGCGACTGGCCACATGAGCAGCGCGTTCCAAGGTTCGTAGGATCACAGAACTCGCTTCTCCACCATGAATAAATCGCCATCTGAATCCATGAGTTTTATCACTGAGGTGCCATGTAAATTTATTTTTACAGATGTCCACATGAGAAACCCTTGCCGTCCGAATAGGGCCAATGGTGATTTACTAAGGTTTGAAGAAGTCAGTTTACTGGTATTTGTGTCATTATTTAATGCCCAATTTTAACCCATTTTCTGTCTGTGTTGTTAGTAGATCACCAGCACATGCTTATCATTGGCTCTGATTGTTTGCAACCCTACGCCAATTTGCACTGCTCTTAATGGTAGATTGCGTTGGTCATTATGGAATTAATCTGGCTGAGTCTATGTTCTTTAGTTTGCACATTGTCAGTAGATAAACCGCAGAACTTTCCAATCCCATCTGTGCTTTTATGAGATTGCAGTCTCACGCTAATTTGACCTGTTTAGCAAATCTGGCCCTAGAAGTCTGCTACCTACAAGAATGACTGGTAGACTATGATAACTACTATAGATGGTCAGGAATAGAATCTGTGTTGGGAAAGATTAATGCTGTGTTCGATTTACCTCGGAAGTCGGATGTCGGAGCTGGGAATGACATCACACGCAAGTAGACCATGTTCCAGTAGAGAAGTCAGAAAACCAAGATGAACACATCCACTGTTCGCATTACATTGAGACAGACAAACATAAGTGCTAATAAACAATATATTACTACTGTTTCGCTTCTGTTGATGCACTGAGCAACCTACTGGATTCTAAAATTGGAGTTGTTGCGATTCCTCCGGGATTCCGAGTCAGAACTCTGACTTGGGAGGGCGTTCCAGTTAAAAGTTCTTACTGGGAACTCAGAATGTCCGACTTCGAGTACAAATGGAACGCAGCATATATCCCCTTAAAGAATCAGATCATCCAGGTGTTTTTTATTTTATTTTATTTTATTTTTTTTAATCAGAGGTCGCCAATAGATTGATTTTAAAGATTAAACAGCAACAATAGTTGTTTTTTGGAACTTCAAAATATCTGTGATATCTTCCAGATTTTGCAACAGGTTCAAGTTCATAACAGGGAAAACTGCTTGGTTTGAAAGTGACTTCTGCATGAGCTGTGCTTGTGCGCTATCATACTGATTGTAGATAATGGATCTTTTTGGCCTGCAAAAATCACAAATGTGACTGCACCTTAAAGGGATAGTTCACCCAAAAATGAAAATGCTGTCATTATTTACTCACCCTCATGTCGTTCCAAACCCGTAAGACCTCCGTTCATCTTCGGAACACAAATTAAGATATTTTTGATAGAATCTGAGAGCTCCCATAGACAGCAAGTGTCCTTACACGATCAAGGCCCAGAAACATAGATAAATGTTCCATGTGTAAAATAATCCATGCGACATCAGGGGTTCAACCGTAATTTTACAAAGCTACGAAAATACTTTTTGTGTGCAAAAGAAAAAAAAAAAACCTTATTCAACAATTCGTCTCCTCCGCGTCACCCTAACGCCATTTTGGAGAGTTTCCACTGATCGTAAATGGCGTATGCTGTTTTGTGTCAGCTGTGCCACGCGGATACGTTGTTTTCGTTCAAATCAAAACGTAAACAACTTAAACAGCGTATCTGCATGGCACAGCTGACACAAAACAGCATACGCAATTTACGTTCAGTAAATTGTTCAAAATGTTTTTTTTGGGTGAACTATCCCTTTAAAGCCAATTTACACCGCACCGACAAATGCCAACAGACGGCAACAGACACTTTGTTGGGTTTTACCCCTGTGATGTCTGTTGGCGTTGTTGTCGGAGATAGTTTTTGTTGATTCTCTGCACATCTACCATAGGTTGATGTCTTTCACCACCACTTTGACCAACATTAAAGCAGAGAACAACATTAGAGAAGTGTAATGCCTTCAACTGATCACATTTATGAGATGAGAGCCATTAATGACACCACAATGGCGTAGTTACCAGTGAGAAATTTTCTTTTTGTGTAAAAACCTTGTGAGTTGAGGGCATTTACAAAACTACATTTCCCATCATTCTCAGTGGCAGCACAAGCACAGATAAGGCAATTTTACACTTATGAATTGACTGCTCTTTGTTTTGTTGCAGGAATACTAAATACATTGTGCTTGTCAGGAAGTGAAAGAGGGAGGAAGAAATATGAAAATGTCTAACATCTATTTTATTCTAAATCACTTGAATGGACATCACACTGTAATTAGACTTCAGAACTTATATGTAGGAACTTCCTGGCAGTGACATGAAAGCAGCATAACATCTGTAGAGACAACCACAGCTCTAAATGTCAGTTCTGTCAATCAAAACCTCAAGTAAAGACAAAAAACAGGCAGGAAAACGTGTAAACTATCCAAGTTTGTACTATTCTGGGTTTCTCCGCTGATTTATGAGCTCTAGTGTGATTGAAATATTACTGTAAGTACCATAAATGCTGAGTAGATGATTTTCAGTAGAGTTATGAGGTGGGACGCTTAGCTCCACACAGCATCTGCAACAGCTCTCACACACAGCAAATGCTTCATCAGTGAAAATGAGGTACTGTGAATCACAAGAATATACTGTGCTTTGTTCAGACTCTAGAGGCAAAAACGAGACAAACCTTGACTTTGACATACAGTAAACACAGACGAGCACAAGTCCAAAATGTCAGAAATTTGCTTCCATATTTACTGCAGGGAGATTCAAAATGTAAATATTTCCTTGCCAAAGTTCCTTCAAAGTGTGAATTCCTTTTATTCACATACATACACTATCATTCAAATGTTTCGGGTTGGAAGAATACTGTGAAATGTTACTACAATTTAAAATAACCATTTTCTAATTTAATATATTTTAAAATGTAATTTATTCCTGTAATGCAAAGCTGAATGTTTAGCATCATCACTCCTGTTAGGGTTGTTTAGTTTTTGTCCTGGTTTTCATTGTGTTTTCAGTTAACCTGTTCCCCTGTAACCTAGTTTTACTTAGTCTCCTGATTGTCATTTTGTTCACCTGTGTTTGATTAATTAACTCATCAGTTCCTTTGTTTGTTCCCCTACAAATACCCTCAGTTTTCCCTTAGTCGGTGTCTGTTCTAGTTTATGTTAAGTTGGTTAGTGTACCTGTAGGAGTTATTTACTTTATTAAAGTAAACTTTGCTCTTCATCACCACGTCTCCTTCACACTACCAGAGCGTAACAGAAGAACGGACCTAACATGAGGCTGAAGCTGGCATCTATTAATGGTGTTCATAGCCCTTCAGGGGCCACAATGTTGATCTTCCAGGACGGCCGAGACCTGGAGCTGATCCATGCTGGTCACTGAAGAGCTACATCAAATTCGCACTGTGGATCGCCGGATCAGCTCTCACCGTGGATGAAGCGGAGTCCAGCCCGTGGTCGTCACATGTGGTTACCGCAAGCCCGCCGGCCGCTCCTAAGTCAAGGCCGAAGGCCGCGGCATTCTCAAGCTCACCGGCAGCCGCTCACTCAAGTTTGCCGGCCGCGGCATTCTCAAGCTCACCGGCAGCCGCTCACTCAAGTTTGCCGTCTGTGGCATTCTCAAGCCCGCCGGCCGCTGCTCACTCAAGACCGCTGCCCACTCAAGTTCGCCAGCCGCAGCATTCTCAAGATGCAGATGCAAACCTGACGGCCTCCGCTCACTCAAGCCCGTCGACCGCTTCACTCTTTCAAAACTTAGCCCAAAGTAAGAGGCTGAATAGGAGGAGGCGGTCATCCAAAACTCCAGCGCTTGAGTCTGCTCCAGCATGCCTCTCAGCGCTTATGGACGTAGCGCTACCCCCAGAGTTCTCGGCCCCCATCCTCACCCCAGAATCCTCTCCAGAAAGCTCTCCTTCATCTCCACTGGTCCCATCCAGCTCTCCATCGTCTCCGCTGGTCCCGGCCAGCTCTCCATCATCTCCGGAGTCTCCTTCGCCTCTACTGGTCCCATCCAGCCCTCCTTCGTCTCCTGATTCCCCCGAGTTAGCCAGCCCTGCTCCTCCAGAGCGCCCTCCAGTGTCCGCTCCTCCAGAGTGCCCTCCAGTGCCTGTTCCAGTCCTTCACCAGCCTCAGGGCGCCCTCCCCCGCTGGTACCGTTACGGCGTGGGACACGCCTTCGGGGAGGGGGGATTAATGTTACGGTTATGTTTAGTTTTTGTCTAACAACTCCAGTCTTATTCCAATGTTGAAAACAGTTGAGCTACTTAATATTTTTCAGGATCTTTGATGAATAGAAACATTAAAATAACAGCTTTTTTTTTTTTTTTTAAACCGAAATCTTAAATGTCTTTACTGTTACTTTTGAATTGAAACATACTTACTGTTTACACATATTTCAAATAAATTCTGTTCTTCTGGTTTTTCTATTCATCAAAGAATCCTGAAAAATACACTAATATTTTAACATAAAAATAAGCAGCATAACATCAATCATCATTGATAATAATACAAAATATTTCTTAAGCAGCAAATCAGCATATTAGAATGATTTCTGAATTTATTAACAGGTAAATAATAATACATAAATATCATTTCTTGGGCCTCTGATTGTTTTGTTAGCTCCAGCTTCAGAGTAATTAGTCACATGACATTCACAGTTTAGGAGACTGACTGAAGGAAGATGGCAGATTTCACATTGTGTACTTCCAGGGGTCCTGTGCCAATCAAGCAACTCTAATTGAGATGCATGGTAATGCTAACGGATCACTTTCTCCAGGTATTGTAGCCCTCTTTAGCATGAATGTGTGTGGACAATGAAAAGTGCCTCTAAATGCTGCAGCATGTGTGTCTGGTTTAATGCTTAATTAAGAAGGTCAGGGTTGCATTGTGGACTAAAATTCAGGAGATCCTTTGCCTCTGTTTACTCTGACAGAGCCCCCACAGAGACCTCCTCATTCACACCGCAGAGAAAGAACGAGGGAGAAAGACAGACAGACTAAGCGGAAGCATGAGAAATGGAGGAAACTGATAAATGGAAAGATTTATAATAAGTTGTCTGCTCAATCTAATAGAGCAGGACCTGACCAAGCCTTTACGGGGCCCTAAGCAGAATTTTACAAGGGGGGCCCTTCAGTACCGCCAATATTGTCAATGCTTGATTATTCGTACACTATGGGCCCTATCATACACCCGGTGCAATGTGGTGCAAGATGCTGTTGCAGTGTTTTTGCTAGTTTCAGCACGACGCAGTTCTCATTTTCCCGTCCTGCGCTGTGTTGTTTAAATAGCAAATGCACTTGCGTCCATTTGTGCGCCCATAGGCGTGCTGCTCTAAAAAATAGGTTTGTTAAGGAGCATTGTTGGCGCATTGCTATTTTGAGGAACTGAAAATAAACTGCGCAATAGACCAACTCACCTGGTCTAAACCTGTCTAAAGTCTGGCGCAATATTTTTTTCTTTGCTATTTAAAGAACGCATTAGTAATATGCGCCTATAGGCGGATGCACAACGTGCGTACACTTTGCTTATTATTATACTTAATGAGTATTGGGTGTGTTTTGGGCAGAACGTGCCATAAACCAATCAGAGTCTCATCTCCCATCCCTTAAGAGCAGTTTGCGCTTGTGCCATGGCGGATTTTGCTATTTACGTGGCGATTTGCAAGCGCAAAGACAGAACACGTCTCCAGAGATGTAATGGGGCTGCTCGTGCGCGAGCAAATAGGTAGCCTCTCTGAATACGAGTGCAATGACTATCCTTACGACATTATGCATTTTATATTTATGTAGCCTACACGATAATAATATTTTACATTGCGATCCTTGAATTTTTTTATATTTGGCATGTTTGTGTGCTGCTGTGCGTCCTTGTTTGTGTAATAAGAAGAGTGTATGTGCGCTGTGGACTCGCCTATACTAACGCGCTCTTTAAATAAAAATTATAATAATTACCTTTAGACCAGGTTTTAGTTGATCAATAGCGCAGTCTATTTTAGTTGCCTCAAAATAGCAACGTGCCAACGATGTGCCTGAACACACCTCGTTTTCAGACGAGCACGCCCTTGGGCGCACAAATGGGCGTAAATGCATTTGCTATTTAAACAACGTGGCACAGGATGTGAAAATGATTACTACGTCGGGCTGAAACTAACAAAAAACACTTGTGTCGCGCCTGGTGCTGCATTGCGCCGGCTGTATGATAGACCCCTTACAGTACTAAGTGGCATTCTTAATGTGGTGTATTGAAAATTAGCTAAATAAACCAGCAGACAATACATTTATGCACAAAGTGTTATTTTACTATTTGTGATCCTGGACCACAAAACCAGTCATAATGGGTCAATTTTTCGAAATTGAGATTTATATATCATCTGAATATAAAACATAAACATAAAGCATATGATTACATATGCTGAATAAATAAGCTTTCCATTAATGTATGGTTTGTTATGATAGGACAATATTTGGCCGAGATACAGCTATTTGAAAATCTGGAATCTGAGGGTGCAAAAAAATCTAAATATTGAGAAAATCGCCTTTAAAGTTGTCCAAATTAAGTTCTTAGCAATGCATATTACTAATCAAAAATTAAGGTTTAATATATTTACAGTAGTAAATTTATAAAATATTTTTCATGGAACATGATCTTTATTTAATATCCTAATGTTTTTTTGGCATAAAAGAAAAATCTATATTTTTTACCCATTCAATGTATTTTTGGCTATTGCTACAAATATACCCCAGAGACTTAAGACTGGTTTTGTGGTCCAGGGTCACAAATTATTAAATGCACATCTAAAACAACAACTCTTGATCTATGACTAGCTAACTGAAGCATAATGATATTAGAATATAGCAAAGATCCCAAAAGTAGGCTAAGGTAAATAACCCCACCCCAGGTCCAATATGTCCCCCCTCCACCCCCGAAATGCGATTTTGCTGGCGCTGAGCCAGAGAAAGACGTGCTCGGTTATTTTTATATTTTAAAACTGTTTAGTGTTTTCAACCGCTTTATTTAATTTATTTTAAGATTTCAGACATTTGAATAGACATTTCAATTACGTACTAGCAAAAAAAGACATTTTAAGTTTAGATACACACTGATTTCTATGGAAAGCGCCAATAATAATCCTTTCAATTAAAATTTAACGACGCGTTTTATTCCTATCAAATACACAATGTGTAGGTAACCATAAAGTTTACTCTGATTTTCTCCAGTTCACTGGCCACTTACTTTCATGCATTTTGAGAGAATCCAACAAATCCACACAACAGCTTCCAGTGTGCATTATACTAGATCAACTAACATGGTCATTAAGGTTGTTTAAACAACAAAACTAATTAATTTACACACATTTGACAATCAGAATAGGCTGTATCATATAGTTCATGGGGGCCCTAAGCATCCGCTTAATTCGCTTATGCCTTGGGCCGGATCGGTATTATGGGGTTTGACCCACACACTTTACAAGATGTTCTAGCAAAGAGCAACCTAATTATCCAAACACAAATTCAAAGAGAGTGAGGAAGTCAAAGTCTTCTTTCCTTGTGAAAAGAAGCATGCTTAATCATATTGAACATGCACTTCTAGTTTACGTAAGTGCTTAAGTATATTTTTACTTTTAATTTACTTAAAAGATACTTGTTTTATTACTTGCAGATAATATAGCATAAATGAAATACAAGATCACTTGCGTGTAAGTGATTATATTTCTTAACTCATTTAAGTACACTAAAGTGCAGCTTGTAATTGTGTCAAATTATATTTGTACATTTTAAATCATTACAGTTCACATTTTAAATCATTATTTAATAAGCTTTTGTTGTGTATTCTTATTTTGATGTGATGAATGACATACTAAAGCACATGATGATAATTTTAACTGTGTTATTGTTACGGGGATGACGAGACGTGAGACGTGCGGATCCATATGCAAAGCTTTTATTAGGAGAAGACAGAGACGTGGTCATAAAACAGGCATGGGTCGGATAATGGCAGACAGGTATAAGGCGGGCAAGACACAAGAATAATCCTAGGGCTAGCGTAGGTCGATGAACGGCAAACAGAATCAGAAGGGACAAGACTAAAGGGAGAAATCCAGGAAACCAAGCGAAGATCAGGAACCGAGAAAACAGCTAAGGCTAAGGCACTAATGAGGGCTCTGTAGTGTAGCTATCTAGAGAGATGCACTAAACAATACTCGGCAGAGGGAAGGGATCAGAGTGAGTGTTAAATAGTGAGGGAGTGATATGAAACACCTGGGTGCAATCAGTGTTAACAGCTGTGTGCAATCCGTGCTGAGTGCAATCAGTGCAATTAATGATGGGATATGTAGTCAGGGGTGATATGCAACAGTCTGTGTTGTGCGAAAGTCAATGTAATGAAAGAGTGACCTCTGGTGGTGACTGAACGGAAGTTCATGGACCGGATTCGTGACAGTTATTCAATATTAAAGTAATTTTACATTTAAAGTACGGCTGTCAACGTTAACCGTTAACGCTAGTAAAGTTTTGATGGATGAAGGCTGCAATCAAGGTTAAACATGTGAGTCCGTTATAATAATGTGTGTATGAGTGCTCTTGACGCACTGATCGCACATTGAATTTATGCACAGGCACAGGTATTTCCATACATTCACATTGATTCCACACATTCACGGTAATGTTTTGATTTGTCATGTGTATGTTGCTGTGCTTAGTTATTCTGAATGGATCCGTGTACTGTAGTAGATATAATGTATGCAGTAAGCAGGCGGTTGGTTTAGGTTTTTTTTTTGGCATCTCCATGTGGTTCTGTTCAGTATCGTAACTTGGCTTCTCTAAAATGTGAAAAAGCTATTTGCTGTTGCACTGTACACATACTATATACAATTCAGATTTTTTTTTCTTTCATATGTTCTTATATGGGCTCCTTATATCATTTGTTTCTTTGGTGTCCTTTTGGAGTTTCTAAGAGTCCTTTTTGGGAAGACATCTTTTATTTATTTATTTAATGTTTTATTTGTTAGGGACAGATACAATAAACATATAGATGAAAAAGAGAAAACAATCATCCCATGCATGTACCACAGTGCTTGTAGCCGAAGCTAATTTGCAACACTTGTCCCTCGGAGGGCTTTTATAAATTACAATTACAATAAACAAGTAGTACACAATTTTATAATATAAGTACACTAAACATGACTACAGGTTTGTTGGTGTATCAACCAATATTTTGTGGCTTTCTTAAAATGATTATAATTTACAGTAGATTTTAAATAGTCAGGCAATGAATTCCAAAATTGTACACCTTTCACTGCAAAACATAATTTGCTCAGACTGTTCTCTCAATGTATAACTTTACAGTTTCCACTAGAAGTCGCACTAGTGGATCTACTGCTTCCCTGCAATCTCTCAAAAAATGTACATAAGGACCTGATTAATTATGGATTGTTTTGTCTGAGACCAAATAGCTAATCCATATGCCATGTGTGATAATATCATCGAATTTAAAAACAAAATAGCATGATCATATGTTAAAGAATTTCTTATTATTCTAAAGCTAGTAAGATTTGCTTTAATCATTTTACACAACTTTTTAACATGACTTTTAAAATTTAACTGAGAATCTAAAATCATACCAAGATATTTTTCTTCTGATACTTGTTCTATAATCTCATCTTTAATTCTAATGTTTAATGATTCTGTTACCGGTAATTTTCTTATTGAAAAGCATATGGACTTTGTCTTTTTAGTATTTAAAGTTAAAAAATGAAGCATCAAGCCAAGCTGACACTTTCTCTAAATTTCTTGCTAACTTTTCTTCAATTTCCATACAGTTCCTACCAGATACACAGATAACCATGTCATCAGCATACATTTGAAGACTCGCATCAGGACACACTTCTGGAAGATCATTTATATAAATGCTAAAAAGAATCAGACCCAAAATTGTTCCCTGAGGAATTCCTATATCAATATTACGAGGAACTGACTTAAAATTATTAATGACAACACTTTGTTCACGATTTTTTAAAATACGAATCAAACCATAACAGAGATTGTTTTGATATATTATACTTTGTTATTTTTTACATTAAAATATTATGATTTACGGTATCAAATGCCTTTTTCAGATCCAGGAATACTGCACCAACTTTAAATCCTTTATCGAGTGACCGCTTAATATTTTCTAATAATAAGCAAGTAGCAGTTTCTGTAGAATGGTTTTGTCTAAAACCAAATTGTAAAGGGTGTAAAATATTATTAGTCTCTAAGTGATGCAAAAATTGTTCTGATACAACCTTCTCCAACACTTTAGAAAGAACTGGGAGACGACTAATTGGTCTATAGTTAATTATATCATCTGAATTCCCAGATTTGAAAATAGGCTTTACCAATGCTTTTTTCCAACTATCAGGGAACTGCCCAGTTCTGATAGAAAGATTATAAACTGGGTAAGGGTTACTCTAAAACACTTCCATTTTTTTTTTAACAGTCATGTCAAGATTATATATAATATATATATATATATAATATATATATATCTATATATATAGATATATTCTATATTCTTTAGAATAAGTAGTATTTAACTCATTACTACTCTCATATTAACGATTGATCCACTTCCTGAATTTCAAAGAATTTAACAAAAAAAAAAAAAAAAAAAAAAAAAAAAATTTTTGCATCCTCCATATTCTCAAATTGATTGGCATCTTCATCCACGAAGTACTGCCTATCAACTTTTCACAATTTCACAAAAATTAGATGCAAGATCTTTTACTGATTGAATAAAAAATTCATTAAATATATTCATTAACAAGTTCATCTCCAACTTTAAGAATATATTTATCCTGAACTTTACTTTTTGGTTTTATTAAACTGTTAATTTGTTTCCATATTATATTACCATTTCCCTTAGCTTCAGATAATATGTGAATGTAATAATTTGATTTTAAAGTAGGAAGATCTCTTTGTTTCATTAATTGACGTATCGTATGATTTATCCAAGGAAGCTGAATTTTTTTATATGATTTCTTCTGACATTTAATACATTTATCTACAATAAGACTGATATTAATCATAAATTCATCACAACATTTATTTACATGATTATGTTGTAAAACTTAATTCCAACTTATTGCAATTAATTCCTTCTCAAATTCAGCCTGGTCTTTACGAGGAATCTCAAATTTTACTAATTCATCATGATTATTTTGATACCTTACTAATCTTTTTTTTCTTTTTTTTTTTTCTAGCAAGTAATACCATATTATGATCAGACAAACCACAAACTAAATGATACGTGTTTGTTATACGTTCAGGTTTATTCGTAAATACCAAATCTATCAATGTTTGTGTTTTCCGACTAATACGAGTGGGTCCACTAATCATCTGTCGATAATCATATTTTGAGGTCAGATCCTTAAGATTTTTTCTACAATGCTTATCTAACCAATTTATATTAAAATCTCAGAAAACAAGTACTTCACAGTTACGTTTAAAACACTTAAACAGTTCTTCCATATTATCATAAAATGTAACCACACATCCTGAAGAGAAGTTAAACAATACTACAATATTAAATTCCATACGTGGAGAAAGAGAAACGTTTACACACAAAGATTCCATTAAAAACGTTTTCAGGTAATGGAATCTCTGTAGATTTAAATGAATCCTTAATGTATATTAATACACCACCACCTCTACCTGTAACTCTATCTTTTCTAAAACAAGTATATCCAGGAATATCAACCATACTAGTTAAAATACAGGTGCATCTCAATAAATTAGAATGTCGTGGAAAAGTTCATTTATTTCATTTACTCAAATTGTGAAACTCGTGTATTAATAAATTCAGTGCACACAGACTGAAGTATTTTAAGTCTTTGGTTCTTTTAATTGTGATGATTTTGGCTCACATTTAACAAAAACCCACCAATTCACTATCTCAACAAATTAGAATATGGTGACATGCCAATCAGCTAATCAACTCAAAACACCTGCAAAGGTTTCCTGAGCCTTCAAAATGGTCTCTCAGTTTGGTTCACTAGGCTACACAATTATGGGGAAGACTGCTGATCTGACAGTTGTCCAGAAGACGATCATTGACAACCTTCATAAGGAGGGTAAGCCACAAACATTCATTTTCAAAGAAGCTGGCTGTTCACAGAGTCCTGTATCCAATCATGTTAACAAAGTTGATGGAAGGAAAAAGTGGGAAGAAAAAGATGCCCAACCAACGAGAGAACCGCAGCCTTATGAGGATTGTCAAGCAAAATCGATTCAAGAATTTGAGTGAACTTCACAAGGAATGGACTGAGGCTGGGGTCAAGGCATCAAAAGCCACCACACACGGACGTGTCAATGAATGTGGCTACAGTTGTCGTATTCCTCTTGTTAAGCCACTCCTGAACCACAGACAACATCAGAGGCGTCTTACCTGGTCTAAGGAGAAGAAGAACTGGACTGTTGCCCATTGGTCCAAAGTCCTTTTTTCAGATGAGAGCAAGTTTTGTATTTTCATTTGGAAACCAAAGTCCTAGTCTGGAAGGAAGGGTGGAGAAGCTCATAGCCCAAGTTGCTTGAAGTCCAGTGTTCAGTTTCCACAGTCTGTGATGATTTGGGGTGTGATGTCATCTGCTGGTGTTGGTCCATTGTTTTTTTTTTGAAAACCAACGTCACTGCACCCGTTTACCAAGAAATTTTGGAGCACTTCATGCTTCCTTCTGCTGACCAGCTTTTTGAAGATGCTGATTTCATTTTCCAGCAGGATTTGGCACCTGCCCACACTGCCAAAAGCACCAAAAGTTGGTTAAATGACCATGATGTTTGTGTGCTTGACTGGCCAGCAAACTCAACAGACCTGAACCCCACAGAGAATCTATAGGGTATTGTCAAGAGGAAAATGAGAAACCAGAGACCAAAAAAATGCAGATGAGCTGACGGCCACTGTCAAAGAAACCTGGGCTTCCATACCACCTCAGCAGTGCCACAAACTGATCACCTCCATGCCACGCCAAATTGAGGCAGTATTAAAGCAAAAAGGAGCCCCTACCAAGTATTGAGTACATGTACAGTAATTGAACATACTTTCCAGAAGGCCAACAATTCACTAAAAAAAATTTTATTGGTCTTATGAAGTATTCTAATTTGTTGAGGTAGTGAATTGTTGGGTTTTTGTTAAATGTGAGACAAAACATCACAATTAAAAGAACCAAAAACTACTTCAGTCTGTGTGCACTGAATTTATTTAATACAAGAGTCACATTTGAGTTGAATTACTGAAATAAATGAACTTTTCTACGACATTCTAATTTATTGAGATGCACCTGTATTATCATGTAACCATGTTTCGCTTAAGCATAAGAAATCAAGATTAGATCCAGTTAACAAAGTTCTAATTTAAATGTCCTCCAAAAATTCCTCTAGGTTTCACTGCGGGATCCCAGATAACTTTTGCATGGTTGACAGTTTGAAAAAATAAGTTCTGTTGTTAGTTCTGACCTAAAGAGTGTGTTCCCAAAAATACACATAGACTTGTCCAACACGGAGAACAACACTCTGGACTTTGTTTACGCCACACAGAGAGGAGCTTACAAGGCCCTACCCCCCCCCCACCTCGGTGCCTCAGACCACATCTCTGTCATGCTAATGCCTGCATACAGAATGCTCGTTAAAGTTGCCAAACCAGTTCTCAAACAAATACAAGTGTGGCCGGAAGGGTCGTCAGAGGCTCTTCAAGACTGTTTTAACACCACTGACTGGAATATGTTTAAGCAGGCTGCAACATACAATAACACCACAGACCTCCAGGAGTACTCAGAGACTGTCACTGCCTACATCACCAAGTGCATTGATGATGTAACAGTCACAAAGACCATCATTGTCCGGGCCAACCAGAAGCCGTGGCTATCAGGGGAGGTCTACGGACTCCTGATGACGCGGAACACTGCCTTCAGAGCTGGAGATGAGGTGGGCTTGAATACAGCTAGGGCCAACCTTTCCCGCGGTATCAGGAAGGCAAAAAGTCAGTACTCCTGGAGGATAGCCCATCGTTTCAGCGACAGAAGAGACACTCGGAGCCTGTGGCAGGGGATACAGACCATTACGGACTACCAGCCCCCCCCCCCCACCACCACCTGTGACAGCCCATCTCCCTGCGAACGATCTGAACGCCTTCTTCGCTCGATTTGAGGCACAAAACAGCACCACTGCACAGAAACTCCATCTCCTCCCGGCGACCAGGTGATGACGCTGTCCCCGGACAGCGTGAGGAGATCCCTCAGCAGGATCAACGCACGCAAAGCTCCAGGTCCTGACAACATTCCTGGGCGTGTACTGAGAGACTGTGCAGTGGAACTCACCGAGGTCTTCACAGACATTTTCAACATCTCGCTAAGTCAGGCTGTTGTCCCCCACATGCTTCAAAGCTACCACCATAATTCCAGTCCCGAAGAAGTCGTCTCCATCCTGCTTCAATGACTACCGTCCAATTGCACTTACCCCCATCCTCATGAAGTGGTTTGAACGGCTAGTCATGCAACGCATCAAGTCTGCCCTCCCTCCCTCCTTGGACCCCTTCCAGTTTGCATATCGGCCCAAACGCTCGGCCGATGATGCCATCGCCACTACCCTCCCCTCACACTCACACACCTGGACACAAAAGACTCATACGTCAGAATGCTGTTCATAGACTTCAGTTCGGCATTCAACACAATCATCCCTCAACAGTTCATTCACAAACTGGTCTAGCTGGGGCTCAACACTTCGCTGTGCGACTGGCTGTTGGACTTCCTGACTGGAAGACCTCAGGCAGTACGTGTCGGCAGCAACACATCCAGCACCATCACACTGAACACTGGGGCCCCCCAAGGATGTGTGCTGAGCCCCCTCCTCTTCACTCTGCTGACCCACGACTGCACTCCGTCACACAACTCCAACCTCCTTATTAAGTTTGCGGATGAGGGTGAGCAGCACCAAGTTCCTGGGTGTGCACATCACAGAGGATCTCTCCTGGACTGACAACACCGCAGCACTGGCCAAGAAAGCACAGCAGCGTCTCTACTTCCTCCGCAAACTGGGAAGAGCCAGAGCCCCGGCCCCCATCATTTGCACCTTCTACAGAGGCACCATCGAGGGCATCCTGACCAGCTGCATCACTGTGTGGTAAGGCGCCTGCAACGCGTCCTGCCCTCCCCCAAAACCCAGCAAGAACACTTCACTTCAACGCATAGTGAAAGCAGCTGAGAAGATCGTTGGTGCCTCTCTCCCCTCCTTTCAGGACATCTACAACACCCGTCTCACCTGCAATGCAGAGGGCTTTGCAGGTGATCCCACCCACCCGACACCCAGCTTCTTCAGTCTGCTGCCATCAGGTATGAGACTGCGGGGCGGGGGGGCGGGAGTCTCCAGGCCAGGACCCGCAGACTGAAGGACAGCTTCATCCATCAAGCTGTCAGGAAGCTGAACTCCCTCCCGACCTTGCCCCCCCTCCCCTCTCTTGCCCCACGCACCCCTGAACTCTGACCCCCTAATGGACTCTCCCCCTCCCCCCTCCCCAATACACACACACACACTGTCACTTTAATCAGTCTGAAATAAGCTCTTTTGCACTACAAATAATTTTTTGCACTACAATCACTATATCTGCACTGCTGTTTACTTTACTGGTTTGCACTCTAACTGCCATATGCCTTGTGCTTTATATATATATTTTTAAATTTTACCTTATTTGTATATTTGTATAATTGTATTTTGTATTTAATCTGTATTTAAGTTATCTGTATGCACCAAGGGTCTGAGAGTAACGCAATTTCAATTCTCTGTGTGTATGTACTGTACATGTGGAAGAATTGACAATAAAGCAGACTTGACTTGACTTGTGACTGACTTGTTAGAAAATTGCAGTTATATATTTTACATTACAACATCTCGAGTGTCGTAGCTGTTGTTAATGCATGTCTGAGGCGTAGCTGCCACCGTGTTAGTTATTTTCCCTCGCAGTCCACTCCACGCAGCCACATCCATCAGATTTTCAGCCGACTCGTCTTGAAACTGCACGCTGCATGCCACCGAATCTACGCACAGTCCAAATCCTCCCCAGAACTTTCCGCCGAGTGATCGACCATATTGATTTTTTTATCACGATACCAATTATTTTCATGTTTATGTGCCCGATAACCGATATGCAGAACCGATATTTTTTTACTGTTATAAAGTAAATAAATGACTGAGTGAAGTAAGAACATACTTCACTTTGGTTTATATAACAAACAAAACATCGTATTTTTTGCATTTCTCAACTGGCATGTTATATCTGAATTACTAATGATGTTTTTGTCGTTCTAGATTATGAAATGTCTGCTGACAGCGCGGTTTATCTATGCTTTTACACAGAACTATACTCAAACTGCATTCGCTCGTGGAGATAAATAATTTATTTCCATAGAGTTTTTATTTAGATGTTTATTAGCGAAATAATTGTTATATAGTAAATGTTAATACAATTTAGTGGTGTTTTAAACAAGTGAATCTTGTTTAAAGTTACATGCGGTGGCCGTGCTGGGGCATTTCCTGAGCATCAATCCGATGAGTGAACAGCAATATGAAAGCGGCTTCACGAGACTATGATGAGCAAATATACAACAGAGAGAGAAGTCAATTTAGTGTTTTTTATTTCCAACATGCGCTCATTCATGGTTGTATTATTTAACTCATGCAAAGTTATGTCTTTATTGGGACAGGACTTGACGGATTATTTTACATGACTCCGTGAGTTGGTCTTTATTTCTTAGAGCCAAGCTGCATAAACTACACATCTGGCATTTATGTAATGCATCTAATTTGTTATGTTAAATAAAGTTTACTAACTACAACAAATCAAGTACGTGCACCATGCCGTTGTTGTTGTCTCGTCTCCCCTCAGATGCACTGCAATGGCGATCCT
>JADLZN010001288.1:0-87671 GCA_018155175.1 Sinocyclocheilus anophthalmus
TGACAAACAAACCTTCAAATAAACTTTGGTTACAGATATGAAAAGATATAGGCCTAATGCATTACAATGCACATTACCTTTATAATGCATAAAGGCTTTACGTAAAGTGTTATCAAGATTTCCTATGGCATCAGGCTGTACTGTATCAGCTTTGTGTCATCACTGTTACTATACACAGTGCTTGTTTGCAGTATCCACTGTGAGTCAGTTGCTTCGCTCTTTGAGGTATTTTGCTCAGTCTGTGGGTGAAATGGCACTGCAGTGTGATGCTACATCCACAGTCACAATGAGCAGAGGCCCACAAGGCCACAGTGTACCGCAGCACTGACCGGAGGAATTCTCACCATTGTGTGAATGCCTCAGCTCATCTCTCAAACAGATCACACTTTGTTGAACCAGACGGCTAAAAGGCAACTTTTAATGGCTATGTTCTACCTTATTATTATGATAGCAATTCTTAAAACTGTAGCTGTTTTAGAGTAGCAGATTTTATGGGAAGACACAGGTGAGAAAATCTCAGCCTTAATTTCACTGCGGTCAGGATGTCATGTTCCCACCCTAATTCCATCCCCCATAGCCACAGCATAGAGGGAGACATCATCACTGCTGTGAAATCATTGTGGCATATTTCCATTTTCTGCGAGTTCATGGAGAGATTCCAGACACTCCTCCCGCTGTTTGGGTCATTTAATAAACTTTGATCCTGTTTTTCAGGGTTAGTAATAATCTGCAGTCTACACAGATTACTGTTCCAGATTTCTGTGGCATTGACATCCGTCTGCCAGGAAGTCAAATGAGGGTAAAGGCTGGAGTTTCGCTGGTTGAGGGTGAGAAAAGACAGGAAGTAAGATCAAAAGATAAATAAAGAAAAGAAAAAAAGAATAAACCAAAACAAAAGAAAAAGCCCAGAACAGGATTGGAGCATTGACGAAGTGAAGAACATAATTCATATGGCCTTTACAGTTCCATTGATAATGTAGTTTCAAGTCTAAGTTCAATAGTTAGCATATTATTATTATTATACTGGCTAAACTGGTAATGTTTTCAGTTACCAATAACTGTAGTGGCTTGTGGCATTTAGTCCATGTGTGTTAGATTTGAGGTCATACATATACTAGTGTACTCCTAAACATTGACAAAATTAGCTTTTTGGCGAATTTGGTTCAATTGATGTTTTCAGTTACCAGTAAAATTTGACCCATTTTATTGTACTTCAAATGAAATCAGGGCTTCTGTGGCTTTTAATCCATGTGTGTAAGCTTTTGGGTCATTTATATGCAAATATCTATAAAATCTATGTATATAAATTGCGCTTATCAAGCGATTACACACTCAAAAAATATTTAGATAATAGATTATTTATATTAATTGCGTATAACATTTTCAATCATTTGTATTACACAGTATTAATATAAACACTAATAAATAAACTTAATGTGATGCATGTTTGTCAGTCATACATAAATGAAACAAGAATACACTGTAAACAGGATTATATAGCCTATTAATCACTAGTAAATTCAATTTATTATATATTTTAACTAACTGAATTTTGCTTGTTACATATAAACCATGTTCATACGTTTTAACCAGTTTAATTGTTTTCACAATTACCAGATTTATACAGATTCTATGGAATTTGAATAAATAGCCTACATTTTTTTGAAATATGATTATTTAAGGACATTTGAAGTACTTAATAATAAACAAAGCAAGAGTGCAGGATCTCATCCATTGATGAGCATTGTTTTCTTTCCTTGGTTAACATGATTTCTGTTGAAACAGAAAGTTTAAATTGGACACATTGAAGAGCTTGTACTTTGTTTCTATAGAATTCAACATAATGAGGGCACAGAATACTGCAGCAATCTAAATTAGCAGTTAATCAGTCAACCTTAAGCTTGATGCTTTGTATACTAAACAGTGAGAAGACAAAACCAGACAAAGGCTCTTTGCCCTCCATGTTCACCTCAGCCCTCTGTTTACTCTCTGAGCAACACTTTACCCAGAATTCCTCAGCCATCGTTGCTCTGCCTGGAGTCCATCAAACTGTCCTGGCAGCTCAAGTGCACATCAGTAATCTTGCCACAGACCTGTTTAGCTTAAAGTGAGGAATATCATGCCGCTTTAATTTGTCAGTTAATGATGTGCGCCTGTTTGTAGTGAGTACAGCTTATCAGTTCCTCAAGTCTGTTGTCAGACAGGCACCAGCAGGACCGCCCGGCTGAGCTGTGCTAGGCACAGGCTGCTCATTTCTAGCCCTAGCACAGGCCCTTACGGCTGCTTCCTCTCAGGAAATTAGTTCGAGTCACTTTCACAGCTTGTTTAATACAAACTAAATTAGCATGTGTATTGTGTCTGATACAGAATAAGAGAAACGTTCTTTGGAACACTGTTTACACTGTTTTACATGCAGTATACTACTGTTTAAAAGTTTGGCATCAGTTTGTTTGACTGCATTTTTAAAATGAAGTTAATTCTTTTGATGGCAAATTGCAGCAGCCATTACTCCAGTCTTCAGTGTCACATGAGCCCTCGGAAATAATTCTAATATCACGATTTGGTGCTCGAGAAAACCTTTATTATGAAGTTAGAACATCTGTAACCCTATACCACAAAACCCGTCATAAGGGTCAGTTTTTTAATTGAGATGTATACATCATCTGAAGCTGACTAAATAGTTAGGCTAGGACAATATTTGTGAGAGATACAACTATTTGAAAATCTGGGATCTGAGGGTGCAAAAAAAAAAAAAAAATATTGAGAAAATCTCCTTTAAAGTTGTCCAAATTAAGTTCTTAGCAATGCATATTACTACTCAAAAATTAAGTTTTAATATATTTACATTAGGAAATTTACAAAATATCTTAATGGAACATGATTTTTACTTAATATCCTGATGATTTTTGTCATAAAAGAAAAATCTATAATTTTGTTTTTTTGGCTATTGCTAAAAATAGACCCCAGCGACTTAAGACTGGTTTTGTGGTCCAGGGTCACATTTGTGCTGCTTAATGTTTTGTGGAGTTTTTGATTAATAATAAATAAATGTATACATGTTTAACTTAATAAACATCTTTACTGATACTTTTGTTTTAATGTGTCCTAGCTGAACAATAAAACAAACTAACTTTGGAAAAGTTTGTAGATATAATATGTAATTCTGTAATTCAGTTGATGTGTGCTCACAGGTGTGTATACAACCTATTTTAGAAATGTCTTAAGTGGCAAATCCAGTCAGTTATATTTCCAAAATCAACTGACCCATTATTGTACCAGGCTCTTATTTTGAATGTCAGGTTCACAACAGACGTTTTTCAGATGAATCTAGCGTGGAGTGAGTGTAATACTCTTTGACTGGATGTGACGTGGAGATTCCTCACAGGGCCGGCTGTCTCTTCTCTGATACACAGTGTCTGACTCCACTGGGCTGTATGTTTTCCAGTGAGGATCTTATCTGTGCACTCTCACACGCTATCTTTCTTTGGTCAGACACTCTTAGCATAACTCTTCATCATGAGTGCTTATCTGTGGCGAACTGATTAGCTAGCTTCATTTTTCCCTTTAAATATATAGTCTCTGTCAGTCCAACATAAATTTAAGTCCTGTAATGTTCCTTTCCATCATTTTATCACTCAACTTGATTGTAAAGGTTTTTAAATGTTTTTAAATTAGTCTTTTATGCTCACCAAGGCTGCATTTATTTTCATCAAAATACAGTAAAACAGTAATACTGAGAAATATTATTTTCAGCTGCCATTACTTCAGTCTTAGGTGTCATGTGATCCTTCAGGAATCATTCTAATTCGCTCATTTGGTGCTCAAGAAAAAATACTGAAGATAGCCTATGTTAATATTTTTATGGAAACCATATACTTTTTTTCAGGATTCTTTGATATTGCATTTTTTATTTTATCGATTTAACAAAGCAAAATGAAGATATTTGTACATGCTGTACTTGAAGTACCTTCATTTGTTTGAATCACTGGGTATCCATATTCATATACTATGATATTTACATGTTTTGTGCATGATGAATGCAGGTTTATTGACTTCAGCTGGTTACTCATTTAAAGTCACCCAAAAAATTATATTGTGTCATCATTTACTCACCATATAAGCTTTCTGGTAACACTTTAGTTTAGGGAAGATGCATTCACTATTAACTAAGAGTTTAAATAGACTCCTAATATGCTGCTGCTTATTGATAGTAAGTAAGGTAGATGTTGTAGTAATTATGTTTAGGTATTGGGTAGGGTTAAGGGATATAGAATATGGTCATGCAGAATAATGTGCTTTATAAGTACTAGTAACATCCCAATATGCTAGTAATATCTATGCAAATAAGCAACTGGTTAATAATGAATAGTATTCTAATTAAACTAATCTAAAGTGTTACTGACTTACGTTCTTCAGTTGAACACAAAAGAAGATATTTCGAGGAATGTTGGTAACCAGTTGACGGTAGCCATTGACTTCCAAAGTATGAAAAAAATACAATGTCAGTCCATGTTATCCACATTCTTCAAAATATTTTCTTTTGGGCTCAGGAGAACAACGAAACTCATACAGGTTTGGAAAACATGAAGGTGAGTAAATGATGTTTTGGGTGAACTATCTCTTTAAACTCTCCATGCTGATGCAGACATTGCTCTGGTTTCACGGCAGAACTGCTGCATTTGTCCATGCTAGCCTCATACTGTGGTGTGTGCAAATATCAGCACATTATGCACATATGTTTGAAAATTAAGCACATTCACTGCTCACTGCTGTGTTGTTGCCTGCCGTACAATCATTTCACCCATTCACATTGGTCAGGCTGACTTGTGTGCTTTATTTTGATTTGAGGATTAGCCGCTAGCGT
Organism: Sinocyclocheilus anophthalmus; assembly: GCA_018155175.1. Lineage (NCBI taxonomy): Eukaryota > Metazoa > Chordata > Actinopteri > Cypriniformes > Cyprinidae > Sinocyclocheilus > Sinocyclocheilus anophthalmus. Next base: position 4,865 of record JADLZN010001288.1, read on the forward strand.
TCGGAGAAACTCTCATTAAAGCCATCTCACGAAAGTAGGCTACATGTGCAAATGGAGTCTCTGATTTGCCTCGGGTCCTGCAGCTCTGATTTCAGCAATATGTGGTAATACTGTCAGTGGTTTGTGAGTTTTTCACGTTGTAATGTAATGCAGAGGTAATGTGTTTGGTTTACTTTAAACACAGCATCATTGGCGCTTGATGACTGACATGCAAAATGTGCTGTTTTCCGCACACATTTGAATTATTTGGAGTTGCAGCTGTTTTTTGGGAGCCAAGAGGTGTGGTCATACGCTATATCTCTCCATCTTGTTTGCGTGCAAGTGTTTTTTCCAGACATCATGAGCGACTGGAAGTCGTTTGCTTCTGAAATGCTCCTAATCACATCTGAGTTTTAGTTCTACATTACCTCTGGTCATTTTCCCTCTCGGTGGCCTCAGTTTGGCATCTCATCGCCTTTTCTACACTGCCGTTACCATTAAAGGAAGAAAATTCTCCTCTCTGCATGCCGACCAATCCTGCAAAAGCAGAAATGGACCAAAGCTTTCGAGCAACAGCACATATGAGACTGGTTGAGTGGATGAGATTAGTGTTCCTTGAGTGCAGCCTGGCCACTGTTTGGATTTGGCTCCTCACCACAGAGGTGTAACTTCAGAAGACCTATGTTTGACTGCATGTGTGTTTACTATATGAAAGCCAGCAGAATGGTTTACCTGTGAAACCTTTTCACACAAAAGGGATTGTCCTTTATGTAGGGCTGGACAATAATTCAATATCAATATGTATCGCGATATAATTTTTTTCAATAACGGTGATATGATTTTTAAACACATTTCCGATATTTCGATATACATTACCAGTGTTTCCCATACATTGATTTATTTGTGGCGTTTGACTTCATTGAATAAACATGAGCACTGCACGTTTCAAAATCAAAACGCGTCGCGGGTGTTTTATATGAATGTATCTCTGAAGGGAACCGACTGTCTTCAGAATAGTTTAGATGGCATTTTTATCTGATAAAGTACCGTTCATGTTTACAGCCATTACTGGAGAACGCGTTGTATGGCGGGTTTATCTACACTCCTGCTGGCAGACAAGCAGTTTGCATTTTCAATAATAAACCCATTTCCAGCAACATGCTTTTGTTGTTGCTCTATTTTTTTGTTTTCTGAAGCAACTCGGAGCATGTTTCATACTCGTTATCCTGGTTAATGCACGTTTCAATCTATAAGAATAATCAGCCTACACTACCAGTCAAAGGTTTTTGAACTGCAAGATTTTTAATGTTTCTTAAAGAATTATCTTCTGCTCACCAAGCCTGCATTTATTTGAAAAAAAGTACAGCAAAAAAAAATTTGAAATATTTTTACTATTTAAAATAACTGCTTTCTATTTTAATATATTTTCAAATGCAATTTATTCATGTGATGCAAAGCTACATTTTCAGCATCATTAGGCCTACTCCAGTCTTCAGTGTCACATGATCCTTCAGCAATCATTTTAATATGCTGATTATCAATATTTAAAACAGTTGAGTAAATTTTTTCAGGATTCTTTGATGAATAGAAAGATCCAAAGATCAGCATTTATCTGAAATAAAAAGCTTTTGTAACATTATACACTATACCATTCAAAAGCTCTTTTTAAAATGTATATTATAGAAATTATTACTTTCATTTAGCAAGGATGTTTTAAATTGATCAAAAGTAATCGTAAAGACATTTATAATGTTACAAAAGATTTCTATTTCAGATAAATGCTGTTCTTCTGAACTTTCTATTCATCAAAGAAACCTGAAAAAAATCTACTCCGCTGTTTTCAACATCATAATAATAAATGTTTTTTGAGCAGCAAATCAGAATATTAGAATGATTTCTGAAGGATCATGTGACTGGAGTAATGATGCTAAAGCTCTGCTTTGAAATCACAGGAATAAATTATATTTTCAAATAGAAAACAGTTATTTTAAATAGTAAAAATATTTCAAAATATTACAGTTTTTGCTGTACTTTGGATCAAATAAATGCAAGCTTGGTGAGCAGAAGAGAATTCTTTAAAAAACATAAAAAATCTTACTGTTCAAAAACTTTTGACTGGTATGTTAGCCTATAGTTTGAAGTAAAAAATATTAACATTAATAAGGAGAGTCTGAGATTTATTTGACAGTGATTTCACATTTCTTGTTTGTATGAAGGCTAAATACCAATAAAAGGTGAACATTTATTTATTTGCGCCATTTTTTTCCTAAAATATTATATAGTTTTTTATAGGAGTAGGTTTCATAGAGTTGGCAAATTAATTTTTCATAAATTTGTAGGTACAGACATCTGTTGTGGCCATTCTTGGCCGTTTTTATGAGGCTTTTTTTAATAGTGTTCATATCGATATCGGACTTATATTTTATCGACCGAAATTAAGAAATATATATTGTGATATAAATTTTGGCCATATCGTCCAGCCCTACCTTTATAATTATTCATTCTGACAGGCCCATATTGTTTGTAGTAGCAGCTTTGGAGAAGAGATTACGTTTGTGGATTCAAATTTGTTCGTTCAGGTTGGGAGTAATGATTTCACTGACCAATGTATGTGGCATGCTTTGTACATAAAGCTGTTCAGACCACAACTCTGGTTTATTTACTTTAAAAGCCAATGGTGGTTAACTTTTCCCACACAGTAACATAAATGCACATTCTGTCCTGTTATATAACAGACTTGGATTTTTATGTCATAAAGGACATTTCGTTCCTCTACCATCCTCTTTCCTGTCATAGATTTGCAGTGTCCAGATCAGTGTGGGCCAGTTAAATCTATGTAGGCTCAGCAGGCCTCCGTCCTGGCTCAAGACTGCACACTTCCATCCAGAACCCACAGCTGCTTTGTGTTTAAGAGGTCATGCTTGCAATATCCCCCACCTGGGCTACGATCCAGGATGCTCTCTACACCGCACACACAAACTAACACGTATCAATATGTGGAGACCTACTCATTCTCTTGTCTTTTGTTGTTTTTAGAGTACTGAGGAGTCTGGTGAAGAGACCCTGCCATGCGTGAATACAAGCTTGTGGTGTTGGGCTCTGGCGGTGTGGGCAAATCAGCCCTGGTAAGTACAGTATACCATGTCATCTTCACCAAACCTCAGAGCAGTTGAACTCCACTGCTCAGCCAAGCAATGATGTGATCCACAGTAATGATCAGTAGACCGTGGCTTTGGTTTTCTCCGATTGTCATTTGCTTCTATAACTAGCTGTAAAGGTCTTTAGAAATCATTCTAGCATGCTGTTATTATTAGTTGTTATTACTGGTGCTCAATTATTAATAATGGTAGTTATTATATTTAAAAACGGTTGCGCTGCTGGAAACTGGTGTTTTTTTTCTTCTTTTTTTAAGGAATCTTTGAATAGGAAGTAAAAAACAGCATTTATGTGAAATAAAATCTTTTGTAAAATTATGATTGCCTTTACTGACACTTTTAATCAATGTAATGTGTCCTTGCTGAATAAAAGTATTACATTTAGTATCTGACTTTAGCCCAAACTTTTGAATGACAGAGTTCTCTACATTGATGATGGGGAAATGTTTTTTGAGCACCAAATCAGCATATTAAATTAATTTCTGAAGGATCATGCGACACTTAAGACTGGCATTTATTTTTAAAGTGCAGGCATGAAAACAGGGCCAAACACTAAGTTTTTCTACTGGCCCAGTCGGGACGTGTTTCAAAATTTACTAGCCCTGCTAGGCCTTCAGATATTGTGTTGTTCTCTGATTAAAGTGCTTCTTATTGGCTCCACAGCCCTGGTCGCGTGAACACGACGATCAGCAAGTATTATTAATAAGGTAATCTCTCTCTCCAAGCTGATCAGTGGTCCTTGTTGGTGTCCATTAACACATTCATTCCGCTTTTAGCCCATCAACATTATATTGAACTGCAGGCCCTACCGCTATATGTGGGTTTTTTTTTTTTGCCGTATAGGCCTTTTCGCATAGATATCGGTATCGGTGAAAATGCCGCCGATATGCCACCGATATGAACTTTTTATTACAGAACATAAAACGCAGATAAAATGCTTGTAATTGGTGTAATTTTGTAGTTTGTCCAGCAGAGCGCGCTCCATTGTTTGCTACTGGCAACCTGAATGAAACGCTTTAAAGCTTAAGTGTATGGAATACCATTGAAAATTTGAACGGCCACATCTTCGTAACGACGCGGTGGATCTGCACCAAATTCGGGGGATCCCTTCAGCTCGAGGAACCCTCTCGAATGCCGAATCGAGTGTACGTCTCAAGGCCCCCTTTTGAATGAGACCACCCCTGTGTTGATACCCCCAGGGGTCCAGGAGTTATGGACGGTTAAATTCGCAATCGGGCACCGACCGATTTGGCGATCCCGGGGGGCTACCCGACGCATGGAGGGATATCGGTCGATATATTGATATCAGTGCTTTTTTTACTCCCTAATATCGGTATCGGCCCCCAAAAATCCATATGGGTCAGGCTCTAATAATCATAGTCAACATGTTTATTATCATTCTATCAAGGGAAAAACATATTGTTATAATTACTGTTATCGTTTTATTGCCCAGCCCTATTATGACGTCACGCTCCTTTAAAACATAAATAAATTCAACATAAAATTAATAACAAATCCAAAATGCTGCAAACCTGCAGCTTTAAAGTTTCTTTTAATTCAAATAAGAGGTCATGCCAGGGGGTACATTCTTCGTACGTGAATTAATCATTTAGCTGGATTTTATTGTGGTCGAATTTGACATGATCCAGGATGGTCAAGTTCTTCAAAGCTCAAGCGGAGTTGCTTTCATAGCAACAGGTCCGTTAGCTCAAACCTGCTCGGGAGCAAGCTTATTTCACATAAACAGGATTAGATCCTGTCACTTTAAGTGAAGGTGATACTGAAAGTCTGTCCCAGCCACTGCTACTTTCTGCTTCCTTATTAAACCAGGAAAAAAAATAATATAATTGTAAAGTTATTTTGCAAATAATTGAAATGTTGCGTAATCTATAGATAATAATGGACACAACCAATTTTACTCATTGATTGAATTATTAAGCCATACATTAATTTGAGTAGTGAGTTTTTATGCAGGTGGCTTCGATGCATTGCAGGAAATCTCATCAAATCTCAAAATACTTTTATGATGCACAATCAATTTAAACACCGTTATGTCTTAAGATGGATTTTATGTATTAAGAAACTTTAATCACATATCAGGGGGGGTTTTTTTTTTTTTTTTTTTTTTTTTGTATAACAAATCAGCTTCAAAATTTAATTAATTGCTAATTACAATACTCTTGACATTTGAAAAATACAAAGCCTGTACAAATTCCGAAAAACAAAAAATAATTGGGAATCATTTAAAAAATAAACTGTTACACAGTTTATGTATTAGAACTTTTATTAATAATCAAAAAGTAATATATTTAAAATGCATTTATTTCATACTAAGTATAGTTAGACCTAAATTCACATCGACATTCTCACTTGAGACTTACGGAATAAAATTAACAATTTTTGTAAAATAACTTTATTTGAAGTACGAGTTTGTGCACAATGCACATTTTTTTATATTAAGCCTAAAATGTGTTTTAATATCACTATTAATAAGGATTGTATGATACTTGAATAATGCATCTTTAATGCAAGATATTTAAAGAGCACCTGAAGTATACTTGCAATAGTTCCACTTTAGCACAATCAAAATACTTAAGTATATCTTTAGTTGGACTTCAGCACTACTTCCCCACAATTAAAGTGCATTAAGTACAAAATTAGTTTTTCCAATTTAGCAGACTTTAAGTATACCAGTTTAGTGTAAGTTGCTTTTTTTTTATTAAGTCCCATACAGTGGGGAAAATATTTATTTGATCCCCTTCTGATTTTGTAAGTTTGCCCACTTACAAAGAAATGAAGGGTCTGTAATTTTTATGGTAGGTTTATTTTAACGGATAGAGATAGAATATCAACCAAAAATCCAGAAAAAACACATTATATGAAGGTTAGAAATTGATTTGCATTTCAGTGAGTGAAATAAGTATTTGATCCCCTACCAACCAGCAAGAATTCTGGTTATGTGCCCACGTGGAACAGATTAGTCCTGCCACTTTAAGAAGTTACTCCTAATGTCAGCTTGTTAGGTGTATAAGACATCTGTCCACACAATCTGTATCTTCCATTCCTCTCCCACCACCATGGGCAAGACCAAAGAGCTGTCAAAGGATGTCAGAGACAAGATTGTAGATCTGCACAAGGCTGGAATGGGCTACAAGACAATCAGCAAGAAGCTTGGCTAGAAGGAGACAACTGTTGGTGCGATTATTCGGAAATGGAAGAAACACAAAACAACCATCAATCGGCCTCGGCCTGGAGCACCTCATGGGGTAAGGATTCATAGAAGGGTAGGGCCGCCCCGAACTACCGTGAGGAAGTCTTGTTATGATTTTAAAGGGGTCATATGATACTATTTCAATTTTTCCTTTCTCTTTGAAATTTTACAAGCTGTTTTGTGAATAGATACGACCCTTAAAGTTTGCAAAGTCTCAAAAAAGAGATGTTCTTTATAAAAGTTAAGATTGGTCCACGCCCTCCTAAAACGCCTATTTAAACACGCCCCCACATATCTAGGTCACTTTGTGGGAATATTTGCATAATGCCGCCCAGATGTTCACGCAAAGAAAGAAGGCGTAACTTTATTGTTCCTGCCACCGCCGCCGCCATGTTGTGAAGATGCTGTGTGTTTTGTTGTGAAAGCGAAAATATTTTGTTTGGCCTTCCAAAAGGACACAAATAGAAATCAGTGGTTAAGTTGTATTTTACAACACTGTTCCAGAACAGTTTAACCCAAATATTCAGATGGTGGCAGTGCATTTATGGAAGACTGTTTCCCTGATCCGGGAGAGTAGTCACCAATGCCGGCCGGGACACGGCATCAGTATGTGAGGGGCGTAACATTTCCGTCTCACTCTTGAGTTATTCGGCCAATCACAACGCTCTGGATGGCTGGCCAATCAGAGCACACCTCACGTTTCAAACCGATGAGCTTTGTAAAAATCGACGTGTTTCAGAAAGGCGGGGCATAGAGGAGAAACAATAATGTACATTGTGGAATATAATGTGTTTTTTTTAACCTTAAACGCATAAACACATTTCATTACACCAAATATACACAATAATGTTATTTTTAGCAACATCATACATAGAATCAAATCCCTACTGAGATGTGTGCACACTGGTGACCACTACAAAAAATGTCTTGCATCGTGCTTTCCAACAAGGGTTTCTGCCACCAAGTCACTAAGTCATTTTTTTTGCTGGGGATGAAATACTTATTTCGCTCAACTGAATACAATCACTTTCTAACCTTTTATAACTTTTTGGTTTGTATTTTGTCTCTATACGTTAAAATAAACCTACCATAAAAATACAGACCCTTCATTTCTCTGTAAGTGGGCAAACTTACCAAATCAGCAGGGGATCAAATAAATATTTCCCCCACTGTAATATGTAAATGCATTTTTAGAATACTTAACACAAAATAAATGTATTTCAAATACATTTAAGTATATTTATTTTTCACTAGTGAGTCATTTTGCTCACAAGGCTGTTTTTTTTATCTTAATTATATGATGTCATTAAGTTGCTGTCTTGAAGCCAGCCAATCACTGCACTGCTTATCATGGTTTTGAGTATCGATAACCCCTTTCCAGTGAACATTAACAACACAAAATAATCTCGGACAGTTTAAGAAAGATATTTTAATCTAATCCGCTAACTTGTTTGAAGAACAAAATTAGCCAGTGATCAGTTATCAGGATTAAAAGATTTGGCATCTGTCATCATGTACGAAGAATGGACCCAAGGACATATAGATCTTCTATCGGTCAAACATCTTCATGTGAAATAAATTTGCAGATCAAAGTTAATCAAAATTTGGAATGCAGCGAAATTAAGAACTTTTTCATATAAACTTGTGTTTTGGTCTCTTGACATTGACTTATGTACAGCTTTCTATAAAACATTCTCTGGCTCTAATTTAATATCTGTGTCTCTTGCAGACAGTCCAGTTTGTCCAGGGAATTTTTGTGGAGAAATATGACCCCACAATAGAAGACTCCTATAGGAAGGTAGCAATTATATGCTCAGTAGCCTTTCCTGTATTTTGTTCAATACCCCAGTAAACAATGGATGTTTATTTCTGTTTAATTTCTTCTCTTCTCCTCATGCAGCAAGTGGAAGTGGATGGCCAGCAGTGCATGTTGGAGATCCTGGACACAGCAGGAACAGTAAGTCCTTTTGGCCTCCCTGTTTCCACACTTCAGCCAGCAAGTACTGGCAACGTACTGTAACCACATTAGTGGAGAAAAAATATTTCACAGCTCTGTACCCGATTTTGGATAGACACAAATCTCTTCTTATCCAAACCTGACGTGCAAAAATGAATAATAAAAAAAAGAAAACCCTGACCCAAGACAGACCCTATCAAATTAGACCTGACCCAAGTCTGACCTGACCCGATGGAAATTTTGTAAAAATCAACTGGACCCGAATGCAAAAGTTGGCGATGTTTGCACAGCTTGCAGCCCTGTATGTCAGTGGTGAGTGGTGACAACTTGGTATGACACAAACATACCTTATTTGTCGAATAAATGTATTCTCTGATCCTTCTTCATAACATTTATGTTAGCTATATATTTTTAACCCATGTTGCCAGATAATGTCAACTTTACTTTTTGTATGTCAAAAATGTTTTCTGTGGAATTTCACATTGTTTTGTTTGAGGAAAAAAAAGATAATACACAGTTATGCTTTAATTTTTGTTAATTTGATTTAGTTGATTAATTTTGGAATCACTAACTGCATTTAGATGAGTTTTTTTTTTTTATCTGGCAGAAGTTTTCTGCAAGCAATTCCAAGCAGATAAACCGCTTATGTTGCACCTCAAATGACAAGGAATTTATATTTGTTAATATTAACAAGTAAATCCCCCGGCATCATTCTCATTGCAGAGTGCAGGTTATAAGGACCGCATAATGCTGCTGCTCACGCAAGAATTCCGTTTGGTTTGGTAATTTACACATGGAAGCATAGACTGACTGAGAAGGATATAATCAAATTATTGATATGTATTTGTTATTAATATTAAAATTAGAGTCCGACCGATATATCGTTTTGATATGAGCCTGTCGCTGATATATCGGCATCGGCAAATATGCCGCCGATATGAAAACATTTTTTTTTTACAGAACATATAATGCAGACAAAATGTCCCTCTCGATGAGACCACCCCTGTGTCGATAGCCCCCGGGGTTCGGGAGTTACGGCTGGTTAAATTTGCGTTCCGGCGCCGACCGATCTAGCGATCCGGGGGGGCTACCGACGTGCGGAGGGTGGTGTTCGAGAGGGCTCCTCGAGCTGAAGGGATCCCCCGAATTTGTTGGAGATCCGCCGGCGCGGTTGAGAGATAGTGACACCAGTCAACACTTTCACTTCAGTAAAGGAGGTCTCTTGTTCAGGCAGTAGCATTCAAACGTTGTCTTATTCGACCGTAAGTGCCCTGCGAAGTGAACTTCACATGAAATTCCGCCATGATTCCAGTTCCAAGGGAACGTTCACGTTACATTCAAAGGGCATTAAAGAGCGCGAGACGTGAATTTAAATTTATTTACAGGTATATTATGTCACACTTCTCTAGTAAATTTAATCTGTGTGTGGAATACAGTACAGCAAATCCCTTAATGGATGTTCTGAAGTGAAATAACCTTAAACGGAATACAGTTTGAATGGCATTTAATTGAGTAAGTTAATCCACTTCACTTTACTGTTCGTGCACTGATGACAGACCCATTATTGGATATACATTTTAGTTCAATGCCCTGCCCCATTACGTATCTCTGTCTTTCCATATAATGGTTTGATCACACAATTGAGTGATCATGCAAAAATTGTTTTGTGTATATATCTTCCTGTTTAATGATACTGTATTCTATATATAGTACCAGTCAAAAGTTTGGACACACGAATGGGAAGTGTCCAAACTTTTGACTGGTGCTGTATTATAATATACACAAAGAATATCGTCCGATTTTTTTTTTTTTACTCCCTAATATCGGTATCGACATCGGCCCCCAAAAAAACCCATATTGGTCGGGCTCTAATTAAAATATTGTTTAAAGGTCAAAACCTAAACTTGGCATGTTTAAAAAAACAAAAAAAATAAAACAACTAATATACCCGGCTCATGTCTGAAGTTTTGAATCAGAATCGGGGTTAGACTGTGTGTTTCCAGATTCAAGTGAACCCGTGAAGACCTCTAGTTCTCAGAGATTAGTCTGTAGAGGTCTTGAAAACCCAAAGCATGATGTTTAATCGTGCATTAATATTTGCAGAGAAAATCCCTCAAGTAATGTAAGACATTACATTACAACATATTGAATTTAAAAGAATATATTTTTAACCAAATCTGAGACGTTTCTGTCCCTTCACTGAAAGTCAGTTCACCCAAAACTTTGACTCTTCAAAAAAATTATTTTATTATTTTTTTTTTTTTTGAAGTGTCAGAGTTTACAAAGTAACACTTTTAAATACTTGTGCTTTATTTTTCATTGTGTACTTTGTCTCTCTCTCTCTTTCAGGAGCAGTTCACAGCTATGAGGGACCTGTACATGAAGAACGGTCAGGGCTTTGCTCTTGTGTACTCAATCACAGCGCAGTCCACATTCAACGACCTGCAGGACTTAAGAGAGCAGATCCTACGAGTAAAGGACACCGAGGATGTAAGTATGAGAAAACATTCATGTTGAGTGGACGATGATGTATGGATGCATTCAAAGAGAAGCACTTTAGAAGACTTAGTTTAACAAATCACTGCCTTACTAAAACATGATTTGTTGCTTACGCAGTTTAAAGTACCATTATTGATTTCTCTCTTTCTTTCTATGTCAGTAGCATTTAGAAAATCAAAGATTTTTCTCCTTGTATACATTTTGTATTAAACAAGTTAAACAAATTAGTGTGCAATTTAGTCTTAGTGACATTACATGGAAATTGAATGTTAAAATCATAGCAATCTATCACAAATATGCTTAACTTTATATTGCCTGCAATATTGTGAATATTCTATGTATTTCTCAACTTTAAGCAAAGTAAGAGTACTGATTAAATGAGTCCGTTATCCCATGGGTCTATACACCATCTCTGCAAAAGCCCACCCTCAACTCCTAAGTCTTCTTGCTTGCCTCTGTTCTGTGTCAGTCATGGGATGCCCTTTTTTGGACATGTGTGGAAAGAACTGTGTGTAGTGTGTGTGTAGTGTGTGTGTAGTGTGTGTGTAGTGTGTGTGTAGTGTGAAGCGTGAAGCGCTGGCCCAGGGGATCACCACAATGAGCAGTTTTAGCATCCCTGGAATGTGTTTTGATTGGCCTTACACCGTGTGTGTCTTTTTCTGTCTCTCTCATCACGCTGCTTCTGTGGGTTTGACCGCACTATAAGTCCAGATCCCCAGCGAAGGTTCAGCTCTATTGAGGCTGGAAGGCATGAATGGGCCACACATCAGTTGTATAAGTTTGAGGCCAGCTGTTCTCACTAAGAGTGTATGAGTGAATTCTTTGGATTCTGGTATTTGATCTTGTGTAATAATTATAGTTAATGATTCGGTTAATACTTTTGTGGGAGCACCTATAATTAATCATAAGTTTTGTTGTTAGATGCAAGTGGCAAGTACTAGTGTTTTAATTTTAGCTTTAGTCTAGTCTTTGTGTGAAACTGTCATTTTAGTTTTTATTAGTTTGTCACATTCATACTCTTTTTAGTCTAGTCTAGTTTTAGTCGACGAAAACTGATGACATTTAGTCTTTTTATTTTAGCCAAACCCATTTCAAACAAGGTTATTTATTATATTATTGTTACCTTATAGACTCAAGAATACATCCATTCCAGACACGGAAGACGCTCTGATTTGAATTTACAACATTTATTTTACCAACCAAACGTGTTAGAAGTACACACACATAAATTTAAATAAAGATGAACCCCGGCTGGCCGGCCATCGGTCCCTTTCTCTGTGTCAGACTTAACTTTGTTTGGTTTTCGTCTTCTAAATCAGTGTCTCCCAACCTTTCTTTAGTCACGGCACCCTTTGGAAATTTTAACAAATTTGTGGCACCCTACAAAATTAATTTGGTCACAATATTTGAATTTCTAACTTCGATATGATAATTTGAAAAGTATAGATATTTGGTACAACAGAGAATAACTGCAGAATATAATGTCATACAGATATTTTTAATATTATAAATAATCAGTTGGCTAATTTCTAATGAAGAGACCAATTTGTATGACAGATTTTAATGTAGGCTTTTATTCATATGTAAACATTATTTAATTACCAATATAACTAGCCATCTCACAAAGTTTTGCTCACTCAGTGTATTTTTGTTGGGCTATTAAGAGATTTTTATTATTTTTTTACCAATTATCCAAATAATGTTTAGTCTTAGAAAGCTATTATTATCAGAATACGTGAGCATAACATAGTGGTTAGAAGAAGATCAGTGAATGAGAGGGCAGCGTTGCCAGAGTTGCCAATTTACCACACCTTGTTAAAACACAGTAGGGCTATTGCAGACAGAAACAATACTGTACTACATCGATGTTTCCTGTCAGCTTGATTTTTGAGTGGACTTTGCTGTTCCGATGAGCATGAACGTTATATGAATGGAGCAGTCACATGGGCTGCGAGCGACTGAGCGGAGCACACACGTGCATAGAGCGGGATAACACACACACAGAGCAGGATAATACCATACAGTCTATGGATAATACACACACACACAAGTGAATCCGCAGTGTGACCTGATGCAGCCCCTGAAGCGAGACACAGGAAACAGAAATACTGCAAAATAATTATAATAACGAGACGAAATAACGTTATAGCATTTCGTTTCGTCTCGTTTTGGTCAAATGAGACATTTTAGCATCGTTTTTATTTTGTAAGCCACATTTCGTCTCGTTTTTATTCGTCAACGATATTGCATTGTACATTTAATTATCGTCATCGTCACATGACCAGCATTTTCATCTCGTCTCGTCTCGTTTTCGTCATGTGGTAAAGGTTTGTTGACGACTATATTTAGGCATAATTTTCGTTGACGAAAGCAACACTAGCAAGGACAACACAATAAGTTGTCATCTTTGTTTTAACTGTTTATTTTGTGTCTCCAGTTTTGTCATATTCAGTACAGACTGCTTCTAGTTCTGCCAAAACATAATTTAGGCTATAGGCTAACTTCTGTCAACATAAACAACTAAACAAACTTAGTGCCGTTCACGCCTGACGTTAGCTAGCTGGGGGACTATTTTCAGGCTCTGCGTAATATCATTGCGCCTGCTGCACCCATGGTACGGCAGCAAAGTTCCTTGATTATTACCCCGGAATGAGAGTATAGTTGCTAGCCATATCGGCCTAGAAAATCACAACTTTTCATTTTCCTTCGGTCTTAGTACACGATGTAACTACAGAAGAGTCAAGTTTTAAATAGGAAAAATATTGAAACTCTTTGGTAATTTTTGAGCGAGATGCTAATGGTCTAATCAGATTCAATTATCTATGCTAAGCTACAGCTAAAAGTGCCAGACCCGGAGATCGGCTGAATGGATTCGAAAACGGTAAAACTCAACTGTTTAACACTAGGGGATTTGGAAAATGAGCCTATTTTCAAAAATAGTGGAGTGTTCCTTTAAATTCAGTTACTATTTTTTTTTTTAACTACAATAATCAACACTTAAATTTTAAATATGTATGCAAACATGTAAATTGTTTTTAAGTTAACTTCTGAATTATACAATTTCTATTTGTTGTTGAAATATAATAATTTACAGAGTCATAACGTGTTTCATAAAATATTTATTTAAACATGTACATTAAATAATTAAGGCATCACTAACGGGTAAAGTAAATGTAATAAAGTATAGTCTAATTAGAAAATGTCCTCACCGTCACAACCCTTAGTGAGGGCTGAGATTTCAATTCATATTTATTTTGCATTAAAACTAGTAATAAAGAGGAAGGCCAAAGCAGCATTTATTGTCTGAATTTCCTGAAAAAATTGGAACTATTTGTTTGGTACACATGTGTACCAAAAATTCTCGATTCGAAATACGTGTACTGTTACACCCCTAGTGTTTGGTAACAGAATGCAGCCGTCGATCCTGTAAATAACTGAACTGTGTGTGAACATAACAGTATTGGGGAGAAAAATACAGGACTGACAACCGTATTCTGCTGCTGTGTGAACATAACCTCACGTTGTCTCAAAATGTGTAATGTGGCTAAGTAAATGTTTTTTTTTTTTGAGTGACCTATTCTTTTCAGTGTGACTGTGGATTGGTTTGGTATTGCTTTTATGCTATCACTCTCAGATAGTTCTGTCCTTGTCCCCAGCCTGCTTTGCTGCCATTTAGTTTAAAGCTGAAACATGGCATTTCTAGTTCTGTTTCTCTACAGAGGCTTGTGCTGAAATATCTGCCCTGACCACTACCTCTTGCTGGTTTGTTTAGATTTTAAACCTTTTCCATCTGGCCAGTCCAAACATGGCAGGCTTCTGGTGCTTGAAGAGTAGTCTAGTGAGAGAAGCGCTCTGTGTGCTCTCCACTGTTCAAGGCCACAGAAGGAAATGGGAAAACTGACTGTGTTCTGCATTTTTCTAGGTGGCTTTAAATCACTGTACTCACACACCATTTTACACACTGTAGACACATACACATTACAGCAGACTGTTGTTGTCCATGTGTACTGTCTTAGTTCAGTTTATTGGTTACTTGTTTATAATAAGCAGTTTGTCTGGTAAAAGAAGAAAGTAACTTGTTTACAGCTTATAGACCGACTACAACAGCTGGTCAACTTGGTGAAAATATAGACCCTTTTTCTCTTAGTAAACATTGTGACGTTTTTCTGTGGGTGGAGCTTAGGTGGAGGCAGAAAGAGTCCCCTGACCGCTTCACTAACGCTAGCTATGAAGTTTGTTAGCTTGTTTTTGTTTTGTTTTTTAACAATGGCTGGAGAAAATCCGATTTTACCTGCATATGTAAAGTCACTCACTGTCCGGGATCACGACTGTTATTTGAAAAGGTTAACTTTAATGGACGAAACCAGATTGGCCGACCCTACACGCTAGCTCAAAGCATTGATCTGACAGAATTATCTCTGGTTGAGTGATTCACGTCTATAGAGAAACCTAACGTGTATAGTTATAATAAAGAGAAACTCACCTGTGTCTGTCTAGTCATGAAAATCCATATATATTTCAATTTCAGCAGGAAACTATTTTTACAGCTACATTAATGTGAACTGGGCCAAAATAATAAAAAAAAGTTAAATATTCAATGTGATGGATATATTATTTTAAGATGTATGTGTCATGTAATGATACAAATAGTTATTTTAAAGTATATACCTCCTGTAAATGATGTAAGTTTACAGTGACATTACATACCTTTACTTTACATACAGTACATTTAAATTAAGATGTGAATATTTTCTAGAAATAAAAATTCCAGAAATTAATTTTGAACTAATTTTTCTGTATTTTTATTTTTTTTTCTTACCAAGTTCTTAAAAATTCCAACAACATTACAATTACAGATGATTAAGCATATAAATAGTCAGTTTGTTGTTTTACACACACATGCACACAAACATTATTTCATACGTGACCGTCGTGGGATGCCTAAGAATTTATACCGTAACACCAACCATAAATACATAACACCAAAGACAATACTTTTATTTAAACTTTTCTGACAAGACTTTGTGCGTGTGGCAAACGCGAGCATTTTTGACTGTCGTTTCTGTTCAGTCCACTCGTTTTATCGCATTTAACCACAGCTGTCGTCGTTTTTTTTGTCTGGCGGTGGCGCAGGTATGCTTTAAAATTTTAAAATGGAGCCTCTACCTACGTCGATTTAGGGGTGGGAATCACCAGAGGCCTCACGGTACGATATTATCACGATACTTCTGTCTCGATACAATATTATTGCGATTTTAAACATATTGCGATATATTGCGATATATTGCAATTTATTGCCTTTTTCCAATTTCAAATTATGTCCCCAAAGGAAAACTATGATATCTGTTTTAACTAAATATAAACATTTCTCAGTTTGTTTATGTCACTTCAGTTTTATTTTTGCAGTGTAAAATGGGATTGTCAAGCAGACAAACAGACCAACACTTTCATAAACGTCATAACATGTTGTTGCCTCTGGCAAATCACTATTGTATTGCATTCTACTCTATCCTTTACTATTAAATGTAACGGTATTCCCCTGCTGTGCTACTACAGGTATTTTTGACAGTGCAACTTGAAATGTACTAAAAAGTTTGCGGACCCTTCATCATTGGCATTTGAAGTAAATTACTTTTCAATTTAATTAAATTAAATAAACAAGTATCTTTACATCTAGTGATGCACCGAAATGAAATCTGGCTTAAAACGACACAAAAATTCTGGCGCCTTGCTGCAAAACCAACCGAAAAGCTTTAATGATGAAATTTTCATTATTTTATAAATAATAAATGTAATTTTTGTAAGACTTATAATTTAACTAATTTTTATGATACTGTTAAAAAAAACACACGCCAATTAATAACCAAACCTTTACTGAAAGTAACAAAAAAACTGTACAGAATTTATCTTAAATGGTAACACTTACAATAAGGTATATGTATTAGGGCTGTGCGATATTGATGAAAAATGCGATATGCGATACCTTGTAAAAAAATGCGATATGCGATATGCGATACGATATTGCTTAAAGTGTGTAAAATCAATTTAAATGATATTTTAAAATATTTAAAAATTTGTTTCACATTCTTTCTTGGAAAATAAAGAATCACTATAACTTCTGAAAGTGACCAGCAGTGTTTTAGCATTACTTAAAAAGTTATGTCACAAATCAGAAAATGTCATTTTAGCATCAGTGTGAACATACAAACAAAAAAAAATTAATGACACACATTTTATATCATTGTAATTTTGCTTTCCACACACTTTAAGTACTTGTTCATATACCACAGCAAAAACTATAGTCTTGAGAAAGTTCAAACATGATTAAAGGCAAGTGAACAGTCAGTAAGAAAAAAAGAAAGAAAAAGAGATACACAATTTACAAGCATAGATAAAATAAACCGTAGTATTCAGGTATGTAAAATAACACTGCATAGTGTTCACTGTATGAATTAAATTTAGATTAATCTTTGTTATAGCCAGTGTGTTGTTTTGTTAACATTAGTGACATATTCAGCATAGGGATGTGCAACAGTGATCGAGTACTCGAGTACTCGACCTTGACAGCGATGATCGATCATGTAAACGATGATCAAATTATTATTCATGTATTTTTTTTTTCCCTGATTGGTTATAGCAGCACTTTGGGCGGCGCTCTGAGCTCTGATTGGTTAGCTTGCCACAGGATGCGTCAAAAGACGTGAGAAGAGAGAGAATGGCCTCAAAGTCACGTAGTGATGTCTGGCTTCACTTTGAGAAGACCGATGAAAATACAGTTCAGTGCAAGCTGTGCAGCGCCAAGCTGTCACACAAAACTACAAGAAGTACAATGCGCTATCATCTAACATTTGTTCATAAAATGTCTGGTGATAACAGAGCGGCAACTCAGACGAGCATTGCATCATTTGCCGTAAGACCAAAATGAAACGCAGGCAGAACCGAGAAGATGACACAGCTAATCGCTGAAATGGTGGTGAAAGATTTGCTGCCCATTAGTTTCGTCGACGGAGAAGGATTTAAAGATCTCATGCATTACGTTGAGCCCGAGTATGACATTCCGTCACGCAAAACAGTCATGGCAAGAATAGATGCTCTATATGAAAAGACTGCTCCTTCACTTAAGGACAGACTGTCAAAGACAGCGAGGGTGGCTGTCACTACTGATTCATGGACCTCGCTGACCACTGAATCCTACATAACACTAACTTGCCATTACATTGCTGAATGGGAAATGCACAGTGCAGTGTTACAGACGTGCAGTTTCGATGAACGACACACTGCGGTAAACATTGCCAACTTCCTAAAAGATGCCACAGAACAGTGGCTGTCAAACTCGGACAAAGTAATTGCTTGTGTCCACGATAACGCGAGTAATATGGTTCTGGCGAATCGAGGACTTTGGGAGTCAGTGCCCTGCTTCGTGCACACCCTGCAGTTACCCATAAATGAAGGTTTCGGTGTTGCATCCGTAAAAAGCGTTATAGCTGCTAGCAGCCGGTTAGTGGCACATTTTCACCACAGCACAGTGGCTACAGCCGCACTTCGCCAGAAACAACAACAGCAGAAAGTACCCGAACACAAACTTATCCAGTACTGTCGCACACGGTGGAATTCTGTGTGCGATATGTTTGGACGTCTTTTTGAACAAAGATGGACTGTGTGCACTGTTCTGTCAGATCGCAATTTTACAAAACTTGCTGATGCGAAAACACTTGAGTTGAAAGATGAGCACTGGCAGATTGTAGAAGAACTGATACCTGTTCTCCAGTCTCTCAAGTGCGCCACAACAGCAATGTGCAGTGAGACGCATGTTTGCATTTCGATGGTTTATCCAGTCACACACAGCCTCATCACGAGACACCTAAACACACAAATCGTTGTAATGTTACGTCTGCTATGCATCTAAGTTATCTGATTTATCATAGGATGTGTCCTAGAATGAGCTTCAGTTTATTGGCATAAAGTCACTCTTCACCTCAGGCAGCTATTCCTTTATTAATAACATTGCTTCATCATAATCTAACATGTCCTAATCATGTTTTCATAGACAGGTTTTCATGTCATATTTTTATTTTTAACATTCATTTTCATAACAATCTTCAGATTTTTTTCATTATATCCATTACGGCCATGCCACGCCCCCTGCACAAGCCCCGCCCCCCCCCCGCCCCCCGCCCCCCGATTACTCGATTAATCGTTTTTGAAACCTAACGATGATCTGACTGTAATTTTCCCAAAATGCCCATCCCTAATTCAGCAGCACGTATTTATAGGCTGCTGTCCCTTTAAATCCGACTGCACGGATCCAGTATAATGATACACATCCGATTTCTTTCTCAGCTGTTTACATTCATTTAAAACATAACCGACTGCATTTACGAGAATGATCGTCGAGACGGGTACTATTGACATAATAGTGTGCGGCAGAACTGAAGAACGCTGCGCGTTAGGTCGTGAGTCAGACAGCAAGATGAGACGGCAAAGAGTTGTTTTCTGCAACTTATTGCACTTAACTCTTTTTAAAGTCAAGCAATTCTCTGCTATATGCGTCGAACTAAAACTTTGACCTTTTGCAACGTTTTGATTTAAGTAACCTATTATTAAATCTAATGATATGATGGCATATCATATTGCGATATTTACATTTGCGATATTTTGATCATTTCGATATATCTGCAGCCCCTATTAGTTACCTACTTTAGTTAATGAACTAAGAATGAACAATAGTTCTTCAGCATTTATTAATCTTAGTTTGTTAATTTCAACATTTACTAATGCATTATTAAATTAAAAGATGTGCTTGTTAATATTAGTTAATGCACCGTGAATTAACATGAACTAACAATGAAAAACTGTATTTTCATTAACTAACATTAGCAAAGATTAATAAATACTGTAACAAATATATTGCTCATTGTCCGTTTCATGATAGTTAATACATTAACTAACATTAACTAATGGTACCTTATTGTAAAGTTTTACCTTAATATTAAATATCAATATATTCTTTTTATTCACTTCTATGTAACAAAATCAGATATAAGTTGTTGTTGTTTTTTTTGTTTTTTTACTAATTATCCAAATAATGTAAAGTCCTACAAAGCTATTATTATCAGAGCATATGAGCAAAGCATAGCGTCACTGAAGGTAGCATTATTTTAGCAGTGTTGCCCAGTACAGCTGAACTAGCCTACACCATGTTACAGCACAGTATCGCTATTGCAAAAAAAAACTGCTGCAAACCGTAACAAGTAGGCCTATACTGGCATAGAAATTTTCTGTCAGAGCTTATTTGAGCGGACTTTGCTTTTCCGCTGAGCATGAGCAGTACATGAGCGCACATTCATAGATCGGAATATTGAGAGGAGAATCAAACCTCGCAGTGACGAGGAGAGTGAAACATGCACGCTGAACACTGCCAGGCGGGGCCGCGTCGCGCCATATATATTATTATTATTATTATAATATGTAGCCTATATTTTCGGTGCATCCCTACTTACATCCCCTCCTTGTTTACAAATCCGAAGTAAGTCCATACATCCGATTTAAACGCGGACGGGGCTTTCCTGATAACTTTCCTAGATGCCGCCCTCATTTATTTTACAAACTTACTGCTGCTGAATGTGCCCACTGGACCTCACCAGACAAATACTTAACACCACCATCTAGTGGATTGTAAAGAAATTGTTTTTATTATTCTACCAAATAGTATAATAAAAGATCGATACTTGGCGTCCGTGTATCGATACAGTATTGCCGCGGAAAATATCGCGATACTATGCTGTATCGATTATTTCCCCCACCCCTTAGTCGATTCTGGCACCCAACATCACAATAAGACGATATTTTAAGCTCCTTATGTAGCTGAATCTGCGCTGGTTTGAATTGGCCGCCTCCAGTTTTCTCTTTGTTTTGCCTCCAGCTAGCGCATTGACATAATTGTGACGTCGGCACTAAAAGGGTCTATATCATAAAGCTCAGTTTTTCTGTTCTTCTTAGAGATTACCATAATAGGTGCTTACTGAGGTTTTATTTGTTGCTGGGATGATTGTGCACATTTAAATCATGTCTGACATGTGGTTTGGTCACAGCTTCAGGTATAAAATTAAGAATAACCTTTGGCATCTTTCATCTTCACTGGTCTAATAAATTGTAAATGTTACAAAACTAGCCTACAATGCATTTATAAATGTTGCCTAACTATTTAGTTTCCATGGTGAAATGGTAGATCCACATAATTACCTTTGTGTAACTTTCTTTTTCTCCTCCTCTCTGACTGTAGGTGCCAATGATCCTGGTGGGTAACAAATGTGATCTGGAGGATGAGAGGGTGGTGGGGAAAGAACAGGGGCAAAATCTGGCCCGGCAGTGGAACAACTGTGCCTTTCTAGAGTCCTCTGCCAAATCGAAGATCAACGTCCTTGATGTGAGCATTTCATTCAGAACTAGGGGTGCTCCAATCAGGATTTTTTGAGGCTGATCGCTGATCACAGAAAGCAGTATCTGCCGATACCGATCACCGATACCGATCTTTTTAAAGCCTTCTTTTTATAATTTATACCTATTTATAGTAATACTCCAATCAGGATTTTCAGACATTTATTCAGGGCCTGAATTTCATTTTTAAAAATGGGGGGAATTCCCCTCTTAGGTGTCTCTTGTGAGAGGAGAAGCAGCACAGACTGTGCTTTCAGACAGGAGTCTGCTACTGATCCGTGGCCGTTTACCACAAACACAACTTTTATCCATTATTTTGATTTCAAATCCAAACATTGTTACTGAAAATGCTTTCTCAGCATTGCAATTTTTTTTTTTTTTTTTTTTTTACACAGTACAGTAATACAATCTATCACAGACATGTTTAAACACAATAAATATAAAAAGGCCCCCCCCCAAAACCAACATTCTAGATTTATATATTAAGTTGCTCAAGCAAGTGGCAAAATATTTAAACTACTTTTCTTACGTTAACAAGCAATCCTTCAGTTCATAAAGAACTTTGTTTTCCTACCTCCACGAGTGCCATCTATTATTGCCTTGTTTATCTAAAAGTGCTCTTTCCCTTTAAACCTAGCCAAAAATGTGTTGACTGTGAAACACAGTAGACTTTAATAATATGCATTTATAGTGTAATAATGACAAAATTTTCGTGTCAATCCATGTTCTTATTTACTGCAAACAATGCAATGTTACATTAATTCAGCGCTTGCAGCGCAGCAATAGACTCGGTGCGGAAACGATCTCTTTACTGCTACAGACGCACCGCTACTGGCGAGTACCTCACCTTCAGCATTATAGCCTAATTTTTTCACCCGCGCTGGACAGAGACTGAGACTGTGCCACTGCATGTTGTGCCAAACCTCTCACAGCACCATCATCAGCTTGAGATAGTTTTTTTGAGATCGGCATTTTTAGAGACCGGCGATCAATCAACACAACGTGATTATCGGCCGATAATGATCAGTAGCCAAACAATCGGAGCACCCCTATTCAGAACATATTCCATAGTTTCATGTTTATATTGAGTACTTTATGAGTATCTGTTTTTTTTTTTCTTCACACATTGCAGATCTTCTATGACTTGGTCAGACAAATTAACAGGAAAACACCAGTGGAAAAGAAGAAAGCGAAAAAGAAATCAAATTGTATCCTCCTGTAGAGCCAGCAGCAGCTCAGAGCCAGGTCTGTAATTTTTTCACAGTTATATCAAAGCTTCTCCCAACTTCATTACTTTTCATAGACTGATGTATTGCTCAGGACAAATAATTTCCCAGTATTCAGAAATTGAGACTGTAAGATGGGGCTGCATGATATTCAAGAAAAATGTGATATGTAATATTCAGTATGTGCTGCTACAAGTAAAAATCTATTAAAATTAAAACATTTAAATCTGGAAATTATGTAACCAAAATACCACAGACGATTCGTACCAGATTTTTACAGCCAAAACGGATCAACGGTCTTTGATTGGCCGATGAGAGTTTTGTTTTATTTAAAAAAAATTTTTAAAGCTTTTGTAATTAGCTCTGTCATAAATTGTTATATCTAAAGTCTCTTCTCATTGTCTGTAACTGAATTAATGTAAGTTTACTCATTGGTTAAACATTATTTATAAATATTTCTTATATTAGAATTATATTGAATTATTTGGTTTAAAGTAATTACATTCTCTCTCTTTTCATTTAGTTACTTTCATTTATGTTGTTGCTCATTTTATTCTGGGCATATCCCAGTTTATTTTTAATAAGGTTTGTATTATACTATACCTTTCAAACTTGCTATTAAGTCAAGTCACCTTTATTTATAAGCACTTTATAGTACAGATTGTGTTAAAGCAGCTTTACAGTGTTAATCAGGAAAGTAGTGTATCGATAATGCAAAAGGACTAACACTCAATTTTTTCAGTTAAAGGCAGTTCATCATTGAATTTAGTGATGTCATCATCCAGTTCAGTTTAAATAGTATCTTTGCAATCATTTGCAATCATGTCAACGATATCGCTGGAAATGAAGTGTCCCCAACTAAGCAAGCCAGAGGCGACAGCGGCAAGGAACCAAAACTCCATCGGTGACAGAATGGAGAAAAAACCTTGGGAGAAACCAGGCTCAGTCGGGGGGCCATTTCTCCTCACTGGCCAGACGAAACCAGCAGTTCAATTTCAGGGTGCAGCAAAGTCACATTGTGCAGAGGATGGTCAACTGGTTCCTGTGGTCTTGTCCCCGTGGCCGTCTGAGACAAGGTCTTTACAGGGGATCTGTATCTGGGGCTCATCTAGTTGTCCTGGTCTCCGCTGTCTTTCAGGGCTGTAGAGGTCCTTTCTAGTTGCTGATCCACCATCTGGTCTGAATATTTACTGGATCCGGGTGACTGCAGTGACCATCGGATCTGGATACAGACTGGATCTGGTGACTACAGTGACCTCGGAATAAGAATGAAACAGACTAATATTAACGTAGATGCTATTCTTCTAACGATGTAGCAAGTACATCGGTGTTATGGGAAGTGTTCCCGGTTCCGGTTGACCTAATTAATGCAGCCTAAAACTCCTTTAATGGAGTTGAATATTAGAAGCGTATTAGCGTGTTATGTGTAAACCAGGTTAAAGAGATGGGTCTTTAATCTAGATTTAAACTGACAGAGTGTGTCTGCCTCCCGAAAAATGTTAGGTAGGTTATTCCAGAGTTAAATAGGAAAAGGATCTTCCGCCCACAGTTGATTTTTATATTCTAGGTATTATCAAACTGCCAAAGTTTTGAGAACGCAGCGGACGTGGAAGACTATAATGTAACAAGAGCTTGTTCAAATTCTGAGGTGCTAAACCATTCAGGGCTTTATAAGTAATTAGCAAGATTTTAAAATCTATACGATGTTTAATAGGTACGGTCTAAATCCTGACTGGAAATCCTCACAGATACCATTTTTCTCTAAGAAGGAATATAATTGTGAGGATACTACCTTTTCTAGTATCTTGGACAGAAAAGGGAGATTCGAGATCGGTCTGTAATTAACTAGTTCTTTGGGGTCAAGTTGTGGTTTTTTGATGAGAGGCTTAATAACAGCCACTTTGAAGGTTTTGGGGACATATCCTAATGACAATGACGAATTAATAATAGTCAGAAGAGGATCTATGACTTCTGGAAGCACCTCTTTTAGGAGCTTAGATGGAATAGGGTCTAACATATATTATTACTATTATTATTTTACTTGCTGTCGATTGGGATTGAAGCCGATGATAGGAGCTGAAACAAATGGCACTTAGAAACGATAGAGTTTCCGGGGCAACTCCCTGGTATCACACACTAAACACGTCGTTTTGCACTTGCATGCCCAAGGTGGCAGTCCAAACAGTAAATGTAATCCAGCAAACGTTTGCTTTAGGAATGAAAAAGTTTAAAGATTGGTTTTTAACAAAAATGGTGCAATTGGGAAAGTCAAAGTGTGAACTATGACATTTCTGTTTATAAAGCATAGACTTCAGTCCTCAAAACCATGAGACGTAAATGTGGGTATACTAACACTTTATATTCGCTGTCTCTCGCAGTGTGTGCAGATTGAACTCTTTTGCAAGTGCACACACATGCCAGTTGCGTACCATGTTTAATCTTTGCTTTATTTACTGTAAGGCCTGTTTCATACCACACACAATATAACAGCATATTTGTTGTGGTGCTCTGAAGGTTAAAACATTCACCACTGCAAAAGTGGGTGCAAATAGAGTTTCAGTGCAGTGCACTTTTTTGCTGCATGAACTCAGCTGAAAAGGCATTATATGAGTGCAATATTTGCAGTATAGGCTTTTATTAATCAACATTCCAGAAAGGTGTTCAGCATTTTAGGTCTGATCACGTGAAGCCATGTATTTGCTTGTGCAATTTCTATAAAAATCTTCAGAAAGTTGGTTTACTTAAACTTTTCCACTAGAGGGCAGCATTTGCTCAGTCTATAGCCGTTAGAATGGCTTCTGTGATGTGCTGTGGCCTTGTGTTGTACTATGTGGTAAATGTGCTATGAGTATTTGTTTTTATTAAATAGCTTTTTTTTATTTCCCTGCAGAATGCTGTAATGAAGAACTGTTAGCTTGTTTGGATCATGCCAGCATTCCCATCCTCAGTGAGTGATTCAATGGAACAGCTGACTGACTGACTCAAAGCAGCGCCGGAAATAGCAAACGAGAACAACTTTTATTTCCCCTTTATGTTGGCAGTAAAATTTGAGGTCATTTTTCGACAGAACTGAGAACATCTCACCATTTCCCGGACCTTCCGGACTTTTTACATCACTGACCGTGTCTGATGAAGAAATTAAACAAACTTCATATTAACATAATAGTGAAAATTAACCTCCATTTAAGTTACTCTACCAAATTAATCTTAGGGTATAATACCTCAGGATTTTTTCATTTATCTTTCATTTCCCTTTACGCTGAAAATCTGGTTGCAATATTTAAAATCCTTCAACTTCCTCTAAAAAGCCATGAGTACATCTGTTCAGAAACGTCAAGACCTGCTCTGTCAAGAAGGAGAAAATCACTGAAATTTCACCACAAATGTGTTTTTAAAACACTTTCACATAAACTCTTGAACTCTGTGCTTTTCAATGGCCTCATCGCCTGTTGAAGAAGCAGGACGAGAAATCAGTGTTAACAGTATTCATTTGCGCAATACCGCATGTTCAAGAACATGAAGGATGACGGCGCTTAATATCCAGTTATCAGCAGACAGCATGAGCATCTTTAAGTGTAGATGTTGTAAATGATGTCAAGTTCAGTTGTTTTCTCTCATAAGTTGTACTTCCATTTATGATACAATGTGTAAATGTCTATAAATGACAAACATGTATGTAAATGTTTTGCTGACAACTATGGACACGCGTTCATCAGAAAGTACTGCCCTCATTCCCAATGTGACATTATTTTGTATTCAGTCACTTGGCTTTCCTAGCGCATATATCATATTCTAATGCCATTCTGTTTCATAAGTAAACAGGCCTTTTTATAGTGTAAAAAGTGGGGGAAGGAACGATCGATTTCTATGTCTATCGAGACAGAAATATATTGTACTAAACCAACTATATCCTCTTGTGTTTTTCTGTCAAAAGATCTGGCTTTTAAAGATTATTAAATTTTAGTACCTTTTCATTATTTCTGCCAGTTTGTGTTTTATTGGTTTATCAAGATTAACAAGATTGTTTTATGTCTCTCCTGGTATGTTCTTAAAAAGCAAATTTCACAGATCGATGGAATAATGGTCTGTAAACCAAAGCAAAATGTTTTGACCTTTTTGAGCTTATTGAGCTCCTCCAGGGAATTCATGTTACATTCATGGCAAAAGTAGAGCAGCTTGAACTGCTACTTTAGGACAATGGTAAATGAGGCAAAAATGTGAACCAAGCAATTCTACAATTGACATCAAGGAGTTAAGAACTGTGATTTTATGTACGTTTTTATAAACAAACAGGACTGAATAATGTCAAGAATGTTTTCAGCATCAAGAATGATCAAACTGTGAAAAAATCAGCAGACAGATAAGATTAGCACAAATATAACGTCAGTATTAAAACTAATTAACGTGCATTTTGTTTACATTCAGAAATGTCTTCGTTTTGACATTTTAACAATATTGTAATTACATGAATTACAGTATGCCAGCAAAACACTGCCAGCATGCAAAGAATTCAAAAGTCTACAAAAGGTGTTTTTTAAGTATCCTGTATTTTGTGTTTCTTCATGAAGAAGGCCGCGGTCAACAACACAAAGCAACAGATTTAACACAAATGTGATGCATTACATTTCTTAAAATGTTAGTTTTGCCATTCATTTACCATTTTGTCATAACTTCAAAAGTGAAAACATACCAGTGTTAATTTGTAGGGTTTTTTTTTTATTTAGTTTTTTTTTTAGTTTTTTCGAAAAGTCAAGAGATAATATTCATGATGTAATGTTTTTTAATTTGTCAAAATTTTAGTTTACAAGAAATTATAAAAAAATAAATAATATATTAACACCCATATAATGTGTGTGTGTTAATATATTAATTATACTGTGATGATGGTACACTCTGACAAAATAAAAGGTTCTTCACAGCAGTGCCATAGAAGAACCTTTTTGTCTAAATGGTTGCCATCTGAAGAACCTTTCTGTTTCACAAAAGCTTCTTTGTGGTGAAAGAAGGTTCTTCAGATTACAAAAAGGTTAGAAAGAGATGGTTCTTTAAAGAACTTTGACTGAATGCTTCTTTGTGGAAACAAAAATGGTTCTTCTATGCCATCGCTTGAAGAACCTTTTGAAGCACCTTTAGTTTTAAGAGTGTAGTGTTCCCTAATTGTTTGAGCAAAATATGTAATATTTATATATAATATATTTATATATAAATAGAAAGAACAACAAACTCGTCTGCATCTCGATCTCAGCCAGGTTTAGCCAGAGTGGCTGTTTCTGACTGCCACCATGACGGACTGAGGACGAGCAGGGGACTTTTGTCGCCGAAGTCGATGCTGTGTGCAGCTCTGCCATCAACCTGGGGCAGATTGCCCTCATAAGCCTTTTTTATTACCTTGGTTTTTTTGAACGAAGCACGGTAGCCTTTGGAAGAAATGGATACTGACGTCACTAAGCCACTACAAGCACTCTGCCTTCCCAAGCAGTAATCGAGAATGAGTGGAAGCAGCATGCTCCTTATGTACTATTGGGACAGGGAGTGGTTAAAATGCAAATTACATTCGCCAAAATTCATCGGGCTGTTTCTTGTATTACTCTGAGGCTTCTAATAGTCGGGTTCAAGCTCTCTGATGTATGATGTTGTAAAGTTTAAGTGTACTATCAAGTGTAGGAATTACAACACAAATTATAGTATAACAAAAATAGTGAGTTGTCATGATTTTTGGTTGGTTATATATTTACTGAAAACCATGGTATTATTATGTATGTGCGAGAATATATATATTTTTTTTTAATGAATGTTTTAAAGTAAAATCAACCCTTTCAAAAGTTTACAACCCGTAACCGTATTATTTGTGACAGGGTTGTGGTTTTCCACTCAAAATGGCCACTGGTCCTCATGTAGTGTAGGAGAGTAGACCCATATGCCAGCAATAAAATAAGTACATTGTCTATACTTATGGATTAAAATAAAAATAATTATTCTCCTTCTTAATTTTATGTGACGGGGTTTTGTGAGGTCGTTAAGCCATTCCCTGACTATAACATGCCTCAAAAATATGAATAAAAAAGTATGATACTACTAACCATTTTCTGCACCACTATTAAAGAGACCTGAATGATGTCATTTCTGGTAAATGATGCCACGTGTGGAGATTAAATTATTATGGGCATAGAATGGTTAGTGTGACGGGGTTGAGTTCAGACTGAGGGACATAACTTTAAAGTCGGTTTTTATAAAATATCTTGTTTTTTTGTTTGTTTTTAGAAAGGAACACAAATAAATGCTTACATTGTTGCCAAAAATCACAGACACTTTGCACATTTTGTTAATAATTTTCTAAGTACAAACTCAGTGAAGTGCCTCAGTGACATGACAAAATGCTTGGTTTAAGATAGACATAAGAAATTTTATGCAATCAATCAACCAATCAATCAATATTCATTATAATGGAATGGGCATGCCAGAGTGTTGTGAAAAGCTTTTAACAATTTTGGTGAACCACCACTTTAAAAACTGGGGTACTGAAATAATATTTTTGATATAGATTATATTTGGTATAGATTTACCATTCTATATCAAATATAATTTACCGTTTACTGTATAGTTATATAATTTCCATTTAATAATTTAATAATTATAGATTTACCGTAGATTTACCATTGCACTATTGAAAGTATTCTCACAAAATGCATTACAGTGTCAGTGGTGTAGTCTGGTTTTTTGTAGTGAGTATACTGTGATTTTCCCCTCCCAGCCTCATACTCGCTGTGCCAGAGCGACACCCCATAATCACCACCACACTCACCAATGCACACAGTTTGCATCTACATGTAACTGAGAGCATTCTGAAGACTGCTTATGTGATATCAACGTCAATTTATTATAAGCAACACAACAGCCAATGACATTTACAACTGGGGAGACTGAACTGATTTTCTACTGTTTAGTGTTACATGTTATATGAATATGGTCCCTGGAGCACAGGTTTTATCAGCTGGCAATTTTCAACGCACATTTAAGAGCGCGCATTTTTTTAAATTCCCTAGCCTTACTTTCAGTCCACAAGGCTGGCCAGGAGTTCTCATCTCTCTCATCATCTGAAACAAGGAGAGCTAAACATTGTGTTCAGTTTAACTCCTGTACACAGACACACACATACACAGTACTACGTCATCCCTCCCCTTCTCCTGCATTCATTATCACACTAACGTTACTGAAGTTATTATCTATGTTGGCTTGAGAAAGCCAACATACTGTTATAGCTACTATTTAAACTTCTTATTGATCTGAGACCAAGAATTTTCAAGAGTAGCCTACTGTATCTCCTCCTAGGGCTTTAATGCTGCAAGCACCAAACTCGCCAGAGACCCTGGACCTGATATAGTTTGTTGCTATATTTGTTTGCTTTTCTAACTGATCAGACTTACAGTTTCTGGCAGAAGTCAGAAAGAGCTTTATTGTCAAGTATGTTTGCACACACAAGGAATTTGACTTGAGGACAGGAGCTTCCAGTGTAGAAGAAAGTACAGACATAGTGCAGACATACATAGGAATAACACAGTAGGGATGTAATATAACACTAAAATAAACAACTAAGGTATATGATACAGAAATAGAAGTATATGAAAAAATTTAATTGTTTAGATAAATGTACAGATATGTTTATTAGTGTGCAGGTATGTTATTTACAATGTGTGCGGTTTAATATAAATATGTCAGATAACTATGTTAGTTGTGATGGACGATGTATAATTATGAAAGATTAATTGTCCAGGCTGAATATAGCCTGTGGGGAAAAAAACTGTTCTTGTGCCTGGCTGTTCTGGTGGTCAGTCAGTGATCTATCCATCCATCCATCCATCCATCCATCCATCATCTATCTATCTATCACTATCTATCTATCTATCTATCCATCTATACATTATTATCTATCATCTATACGATCTATTATATATCTATCCGTCTATTCCATCTATCCATCTAGACATCTATCTATCTATCATACTATCCATCTATCATCTATCTATCTTCCTATCTATCTGTCTGGTCTATCTATCTGTCTCCTCTGTCTGTCTAGCTCATTCTTGTTCTTGTCTGTCTGTCTATCTAGATCTGTTGTCTTTCTGTATATCTATTTGTCTGTCTATCTGTCTGTCTGTCTATTTATCTGTCGGTCTGTCTGTCTATCTATCTGTCTATCTGTCTCTCTATCTAATCTGTCTGTCTATCTATCTATCTACATGTCTGTCTGTCTGTCTGTCTGTCGATCTGTCTGTCTGTCTGTCTATCTATTTATCTATTTATCTATCTTATCTATCTTATCTATCGGTCTGTCTGTCTGTCTGTCCGTCAGTCCGTCCTGTAACGTCCGTCCCGTCAGTCCGTCGCACTCATCTTTCTGTCTTTCTGTTTGTCTGTCTGTCTGTCTATCTGTCAGTCCCGTACGTCGTCCGTCCGTCCGTCCTTCATATCTATACTATCGATCTAATACTATCTATCTACTTCTATATGTCTTGCATCTGATCTGTATGTATGTATATTCTATCATCTATCTGTCTAGTCTGTCTGTCTGTCTGATGTCATATCATCTATCTATCTATCTATCTGTCGTCGTTCCCCCCTACCCCCCCCCCATCCCGGTCCGTCCGTATATCGATCTATCTATCTAATTTTTTTATATCTATCTATCTATACTGTCGGTCTGTCTGTCTGTCGGCTCTGTCTGTCTGTCTGTCATCTGATCTGTCTGTCTGTCTGTCTGTATATCATCTATCTATCTATCTATCTATAATATGTCTGTCTGTCTGTCCCGTCCTTCCGTCTATTATTGTCGTCTGTCTGTCTGTTGTTGTATTAAGCTATTGTTCTGTCTGTCTATCTATCATTCTATGTCTGTTGTCTGTCTGTTCTCATCTGCTCTGTTGTATGTACTTGTCTGTATATCTATTATCATCAATCTATCTGTATGTCCGGCTCGTCTATCCATAATATCTATATATCTATATATCTGTCACCCCCCCCCCCCTCCCCCACCCTCTTCCCCCCCCCACCCCTCCCCCCCCCCAGTTAAGTCCCGTAAGTCCGTCTATCTGTATGTCATCTGTGTGTCTGTCGGTCTGTCTGTCTGTCTGTATCTATCTATATACTGTCCGTCGTCCAGTCCGTCCGTATATCTGATCTTAATCCTGTCTATCTTTCTGATCTGTCGGTCTGCTATGTCGTTCTGTCTTTCTTTCTTTCTTTCTGTCTGTCTGTCTGTCGTTCTATCTATTGTTTTCTTTTTGTTGTCTGTCTGTCTGTCTGTCTATCTATCTACATAATATCTAGACCGTCTGATGTCGTCTATCATTCTATCTATCTGATCTATCATATCTAGTCCAGTCCGCTCGTCACATCTATCTGTTGTGCTGTCTGTACTGTCTGTCTGTAATCTATCTGCTTGTCCGACGTCGCCCCCCTCCCCCCCCCCCCCAGACCAACGGGCCAACCCCCCCTACCCTCTGTATCGTCTGACTATTTCTATCTATCTATCTATCGATCTATCTCTCTATCTATCTGTCGTCCGTCTCGTACCGATACCGTTCGCATCTATCTGTCTGTCTGTCTGTATCGGACTGTCCTATCTATCTTATCTGTCTGTCTGTCTGTCTGTCATGCTTGTATATCTATATCTATCATCTATCTATATATCTGTATGTCTGCTCTGTCTAGTATATCATCTATCTATCTATCTATCTATCTATCTATCTATCTATCTCGATCTGTCTGTCTGTCTGTCGTCTGATAATATAATCCTGTCTAGTCTGTCTGTAGGTCTGTATGCTCTGTCTAAATCATCTATCTATTCTATTATACTATCTGCTCGGCCGTCCGTGCCGCTGAACGCTACCGGTCTATCTATCTGTCTATCTCGCTCTTGTTCACGTACAGTACCATCCATCATCCATCCATTCCATCGCATCCAACATCCATCCATCCATCCATCATCCATCCATAATCTATGAAACATATCTATCTTATCTAATACCTCATCTATCATGATCTCTGTCTCTGTATGTCTGTTTGTCTGTCTGTCTGTCTATCTATCACTGGTCTGTCTGTCTGTCTGTCTGTCTGATCTGTCTATCTGTCTGTCTGTCTGTCTTTGTCTGTCTGTCAGTCTGTCTGTCTGTATGTCTATCTGTCTATCTGTCTGTCTGACTGTCTGTCTATCATCTATCTATCTATCATCCGTCCGTCCTGTCGCTCCGTAGTCCTATATATCTGTCTATACTGTTCGATCTATCTATCATACTGATCCTCCCCCGCCCCTAGTGCAAGTACGTCCGTGACGTTCCATCTTCTATCTATACACTATAACTATCATATCTCTCTGTTCTATCTATCTATCGTATTATCTATCCGTCCGCGTAGCCGTAACCTGTCCTATTATCTATCTATCTATATATCTATCTATCTATCATATATCTATCATCAATCTATCTATCATCTATCTATCATTCTCTGTCTGTCTGTCTGTCTGTCTATGTGTCTGTCTGTCTATCTATCTGTATGTCTGTCTGTATGTCTGTCTGTCTGTCTATCTGTATGTCTGTCTGTCTATCAATCTGTCTATCTGCTTGTCTGTCTGTCTATCTATCTATCGTCTATCTGTCTGTCTGGTCTGTCTGTCATCTATATATCTATCTATCCGTCTGTCTGTCTAACTAACTATCTATCTATCTATCTATCTAAACACTTTCTTGTCTCTCTGTCTAAGCATACCTGTCCTATACATCTTATATCATCTATCTGCTCTAGTCTGCTCTGTCTGCTCTGCTCTATTCATACTATTATATATACTAATACGTGGCCGGTCCCATCGTATCTTATCTATCTATCTATCTATCTATAAACTATAATCATCTATACTATCTTCCTGCTCTATTGTCTGTACTATCTGTCTAGAGTCTGTTGTCTGTCTGTCTGCTCTTGTTGTCTTTTTTTTTTTTTTTTTTTTTTTTTTTTTTTTCTTGTCTGTCTGCTTATCTATCTATCTATCTATGTATAGATCTATCTATCTATCTATCTATCTCTAATCTTCCTTCCTTCTTTCCAAGGCCTACATTATTCCAATCTTGAGCTTCAGAAATCATTCTAATGTGTTGATTGCTGCTCAAGGAATGTTTCTTATTATTACCAATGTTTAATGAAAGTGTAAACTGTGAGACGGTGTCTGCTTTAAGGATTCACAGATGAACAAAAGGTTTGAAGAACAGAGAATCAGCTATGATTTGCAAATTTCGCCTTCCATTTTTTTTCAGTTTTTATCAAAGTTAATTCGCATCCTTTTTTCCCCTATTATCAAGTTAATTCGGTGGAATCACAATTTTTAGATGATTTCTGTAATAAAAAATATAATAATTACAGATTTTCATTTGCTAAAAAACAACACCCGAAAACCCACAACCCCCCCCCCCCCCCCCATTTTCATTTGAATAATGCTATAATGCTAATTCATTCATGCTTTTTCAGCTGTGGCCAAATAAGCGAATACTTTTTGGGGCCACTGTATAAAAAGACCCTTTTCTGTCAAAATACTTATAAATGTATTTGTCACCACCTAAAGACGTAATGATGAAACTTAATTATGAAAAGGCGGTCAGTGGCTGAAACAAATACTCCGTGACGTGTGAACGGAAGATGAAAGATCAGCTCAAAATCCTCATTAGTAATTACAATTTATATCGCTGGGGTTATCCTGTATTTGATTGGTTGAAATGAGACACGAGGACTGGAAGCGGCCCAATCACAAACAGACACAGAGCACAACACACACCTTCCGTCTATTACCGCGCACGAGCATTTTTATTTCTCATATAAACAGACTGTACTATGTACGTGGACATTTAGGAAAGGTTTTAATTTAATTGTACACTATTATAAACATGTAATATGTAGTTTGGAAGTCCACGTTTCTCTCATGATTCATTCATTTTTACATGACTTGGCTCACACCACATGAGGTCCGTAGGGGTAATTTGTCCCTCAATGTAATGTCCATTTCATACATTTTACATATTTACGAATGTTTCATTTATCAAATACATGATTTATATTTTCCATATAATATATATCATTGGGGTATTCATTTTTAATGTTTGATATCTATTATTAGATCAGATGAACGCACATGTCCCCCTACATTGGTGAAATAAGTTTCATCCGCATGCCCCGGAAGTTCTCTTTGCTTTTGGTGACGGTGCGTTAGGCGACAATGGCTCATCTCTGTGAGTAATATTTTTGCATGTTTTTATGCTTTTGTTGAAGATTTATGTTCATTAAGTCAGTGTAAGAGGGAACAGCGATGCGTCGCTGATGTTGTGAATGCAATTTGTCACATTTTGTCCAAACAGTTGTTCTTGCAGCCAGTCAATGAGTACCTTCATTTATTCTGATATTAGATGTTTTTAGTAGTATTGTGCGTAGTATTTATCCAGTGTCAGGTGAACATTTATAGTTTCGTTGAGTCATATTACATTAGCAGTATGTTATAGCTTCTGTATTTGAAAGAACGTGTAAATTCTAGCGTTTAAATCGAAACCTATTTATATTTAGGACCTAAAGTTCCCCCCCGCCCCCCTCTCACTTCTGTTGTAAAGTTATAAAAGTCTTAATAAGGACACTTCAAGATTACAGCTGAGAATTTGTAATATTGTGATTTTAGGCCTGGAAAAGACCTGGACATTTCTGTTGTGAATATACGTTTTTTTTAAGTTAAGCTCAGCTGTAAAATATGTAATCAGCTAGATATTGCTCTTTGCAAGTCTATAAAATGACTAAAAAAAGTTTAGGACATCCAATCTTCGGTATTTCCAATTGATTTAAAACCAGCTCTTTCCACATCCTCAAAATGCATATTATGCTTTTCCAGGAGTCAAATGATTCCTTTAAGTGCAGTTACCTTGAGATACTTACATATGAACTGTATTCTTTGAAGGTTTGTTTAGCCTGTTGGTCCTGTCCCTGGTTCTTGAGACCCAGGCCCTGAACCCAACCCACCATCTGACCATCACTGATGTGGCCAGACTTCAGGCTGTATTGAGCCAACCCTTCACTGACCTCAAGTCTGCTTATTACTCTGTTGTTGGACTTAGCAAGTTGGGGATCTTTGTTGCGGATGCAGATGTAAGAAAAAAACCAACAACAGCTTTTTAAACAATATTAGTCTTTACCATTGTGTCTAATTTTGTCTTATCTGTCTACCTCAGGAGACATGCAGGTTTATCAAGTCAAACCTGGATCCCTCTAGCGTGGAGTCACTCTTTCATGCGGCAGAAGCCAGCCAGGCTCTGTCTGGATGTGAGGTAAAATACTTCTTCACTCTCCTTTTTGTCTTGATCACTGGTTGCATGTCAGTCAGGTCTGATTGAGATGCACCGACTGTTCATCACAAGTTGAATTGGTCTCATCTGATATAGGGTTCTTTGTATGCCTTACTGTTTAGAAGCATTCATACCTCAAGTTAAAGTTTTTTGGGGGGGGGCAGAGTCAAAAAAAAAATTTTAAGACTGCTAATTAGTTTTTTCATGCCTCCATGAGCATAAATACTACAAAATGAGTCAAGTCACCTTTATTTCTATAGCACACTATGCAACATAGATTGTTTTAAAGGAGCTTCACAATCAATTATGGAAACTCGGTTTTTGCTTATGGAGAATCTGTTATTTAGCTCAAGTCAGTTCAGTGTTGGTTCAGTTCAGTAGAGTAAAATTTATTTAACCATTTTTGAAATAAGTTCAGTATTAAGCAGCTCTACAGAAGACAATAGTTGATTATTTCAGCTTAATTCAATTCATCTGGTCTGGATACAGGCTGGATCCAACTATGGTAACCTCGGGATAAGAATGAGACAGAGACTAATATTAGGTAGATGCCATTCCTCTTTTAATGTAACAAGTACACTGGGTGTTATGAGAAGTGTACCCCATTCCAGTTGTCCTAATTAATGCAGGCTAACAATCCTTTAACGGATTTGAATAATATAGCCAAGCATAGAAATGTGCAAAGTATATTCATGATGTATTCTAGGCTAAAGAGATGAGTCTTTAATCTGTGTTTAAGCTTACAGAGTGTGTCTGCCTCCTGAACAGGCCTAGCGCCTCAGAACTGTTTCCAAGTTTGGCCGTGCTCTAATAGGAACGGATACTAACACTACAGTCATGCGTGTGATATTAGGAAATTTTCGCTGACTGCAAGAAACGTGAAGGATTATAATGTGGAAGAAACTGAGAAGCTAAACTATTCAGGGATTTCTAAGTAATCCAAAAACAGCAAAATTGCTAAAATGTTACAGACCTTAATAGCGGAAGCAGCCAATAGCCTGTAGTTGACAGATAATGACTTTGCTCATTAACTATATATAGCTGATGCTATTTATATATTTTATAGATAGATTCTGCTATTGGTGAGGTTGCTTTAATAGAACAATGACATTAATAATATCAATAATTAGTAGAGCTTTATTATTTTCTATTAAACATTATATTTTGTATAATTAATTAGATATTCCTTTAGGGTTACTTAACTAAAAAAAATTTAAATTTTGTCACTCACCTTCAAGTTGTTCCAAGCCCATTCATTTTCATTCACCCATTCATTTTTATTCATTTTATTCATAATCAAAACACAAATATCAATATATTTTTAATGAAACTGGAGACTTTTTGTCTCTTCATTGAAAGTCCACGCAACCAAACGTTGATGCTTCAAAATGTTTGTTGTAAACGTAACCCATAAGAATTGAGCAGTTTAAGACTTATAAACCAGTCTTTTTATATGGATTAGTTTTACAATGTCTTTTTGTAATTTTTACTACATGGAAGTTTTGGTTGTTAGGTTAGGTTGGTACAAAAATGATAAGACAATATTGAAAATATCTTCATTGGTATTCTGAAATTGAATGAAAGTCTTAAGGGTATAGAACAACATGAAGGTAAGTAAATGGTAACAAATCTTTCATTTTTGGGTGAACTTTAAGTTCAAAGACCTTAATCTTAACCTTAGCTTAACCTCCTAAAAAAAACTGTTTAAACATGGTTTGGTGGACTTGGCTAGTTTAAGCTAGTCTCCTTGGCAAAGCTGATGTTTAGCTGGGCAGCCTAAAAGTCACTTTCAAATAGTATGTCACATTGCACACAGTAATTTTCACTAGCAAATCCACAAATTGTGTTTTCTATTTTGATCCTGACAGATTCCTGTGTCAAATGACACGCGTGATTTGCTTTTGGCCACTGTCAGTGAGGACTCCACTGCCTCTCAGATCCATCAGTCTGTGAGTGCTCTCAGCTCTTTTGGGTTACCTCTGGCCTCACAGGAAGTGGTCAGTGCCCTGAAAGCTCGCATCTCCAAAGAGGATAATGTCTTGGCGTGAGTACATGTCCTTATGTTAAAAAGTTCTGTTTTAACTTGAGGCTTGCTTTGTGGTCTCTTTTTATTAATTTAATTTTGAGACCTAACTCTGATTTTCTCTTCTCCTGACAGAATAATTTTGGCACTGCAGACTGCGTCTCGTCTCTCTCAGCAAGCTGAACTTGGAGATATCCTGGAGGAGATTGAGGTGAGAGATTAGATTTAATAGCCACAGAACAATCAACTGTAAGCCTAAAGCCTAGACTACAGAAATGATAAAAAACAGTTTAGGGATTTTTTTCTTTTCTTTTTAAGTTCTGAAGAGCTTAGTAAAAAAAAACTTACCTGAGGGGGCAGGGCTATGCAAGTCATGGCAAAAATAACAATTAAACTATTTGAATAAAATGTACTGTTGATGATGGGCAGAAATAACACTGCTAGTTTTTATTAGCAATGCATCATCCATAAATTTGAAAAAGAAACATGATAGTTTGAAATAATCCAATCATAGTCAAATAATGGGGGGCATTACCATTTGAACTGTGTGAGCTGAAGCTGACAAGTAAATGAACACCTGAATACCGAGGCACGTTACTAGTGTGTTAATTACCTCATCCAAACACATCCTATATGAAATGAATCAAATAAATACTCAACATAAACATTATTACAACTCATGTCTTCAAAAAGTTATGTGAATGCACAAGTGAGCTTTAAGTTACGTGCTAGTCAGAATGTGTAACTCCCATTGTGAATGCTTTCTTCCTGTAGGATCACACTGAAACAACACAGTGCAAAAGCACAGGAAAAATCATAATGCTAAAAAAGTAAAGTGTAATATACATTTTCTGTGACAGCTTGGTGTTGCACATCTTTCACTTAATTGCGCAACTGCATTTTCTGCATTATCAAGTGAGTCGTCCCTGCAGTTTTTTGATGCCATAACAAGAAATCATTTTAAATTAAAACATAGTGTTGAAGAAAATATTATGAGAAAAATAACCAGATTATTATTAACAATATCATCGATATGTTTAAAAAAGAACATCTAGAAGGAATATGATGTTGCTGTTTGAGCTGTGCTGAAGGGTGAATGAACACCAGTAAGTAAAGCGTTTTGGTAGTGCAGCTGATTATTTAACTCAACCAAATGTGTCCTATATACAGTGGTGTGAAAAAGTGTTGGCCCCCTTCCTGATTTCTTATTGTTTTGCATGTTTGTCACACTTAAAAGATTCAGATCATCAAACAAATTTTAATATTACACAAAGATACTGCAAGTAAATACAAAATGCAGTTTTTAAATAAAGATTTCATTTATTAAGGGAAAAAAGCTGTCCAAACCTACCTGGCCCTACGTGAAAAATTAATTGCCCCCTCCTATTAAATCATGAAAGAACTGCAATTAACCATATTATTTTAGAAAGCTGAGTTAAATTTCACTAGCCACACGCAGGCCTGATTACTGCCAGACCTGTTGAATCAAGAAATCACTTAAATAGAACCTGTCTGACAAAGTGAAGCATGCTTAAAGAGCAACACATCATGAAGCGATCTAAAGAAATTCAAGAACAGATGAGAAACAAAACAGTTGTCATGTATCAGTCTGGAAAGGATTATGAAGCCATTTATAAGGCTTTGGGACTCCAGCTAACCACGGTCAGAGCCATTAT
This sequence comes from Sinocyclocheilus anophthalmus, assembly GCA_018155175.1. Taxonomy (NCBI): domain Eukaryota; kingdom Metazoa; phylum Chordata; class Actinopteri; order Cypriniformes; family Cyprinidae; genus Sinocyclocheilus; species Sinocyclocheilus anophthalmus. The sequence continues at coordinate 44,389 of JADLZN010001288.1, forward strand.
CCACAAATTGAGAAAACTTGGAACAATGGTGAACCTTCCCAGGAGTTGCGGGCATACCAAAATTACTCCAAGAGCGCAACGACGACTCATCCAAGAGGTCATAAAAGAAACCAGAACAACATCTAAAGAACTGCAGGCTTTACTTGCCTCAATTAAGGTCAGTGTTCAGGATTCAACAATAAGAAAGAGACTGGGAAAAAAACGGCATCCATGGGAGAGTTCAAAGGCAAAAGCCACTGCTGACCAAAAAAAAACACAAAGGCTCGTCTCTCATTTGCAAAAAAATATCTTGATTATCCCCAAAACCTTGGGGCAAATATTCTGTGGGAATGATGATGGTTGGGGGGTGGACACAAGTTGAACTTTTTGAAGGTGTGTGTCCCGTTACATCTGGTGTAAAAACCAACACAGCATTTCATAAAAAGAACATCATAGCAACAGTCAAACTTGGTGGTGGTAGTGTGATGATCTGGGTTTGCTTTGCAGCTTCAGGACCTGGACGAATTGCCATATTTGATGGAACCATGAATTCTGCACTCTATGAGAAAATTTTGAAGGAGAATGTCCGGCCATCAGTTTTTGACCTCAAGCTCAAGCGCACTTGGGGTATGCAGCAGGACAATGATCCCAAACACACCAGCAAGGTCACGCTAAATGGCTCAAGAAACACAAAATTAAGGTTTTGGAGTGGCCAAACCAAAGTTCGGACTTAAATCCGATTGAGATGCTTAAACAGTCCATTCATGCTCGAAAACCCTCCAATGTGGCTGAATTAAAACAATTCTGCAAAGAAGAGTGGACCAAAACTCCTCCAAGTGATGTGAAAGATTCATTGGCCCCCCCCCCCCCACCCCCCCCCCCCCCCCCCCCCAAAAGTGATCGCAACACACTTGATTCTAGAGTTGTTGCTGCAAAGAGTGGCACAACCAGTTATTAGATTCAGGGGGCAATTGATTTTTCACGTAGGGCCAGGCAGGTTTGGAAAGCTTTTTTCCCTTAATAAAAGAAATCATCTTTAAAAACTGCATTTTGTATTTACTTGCATTATCTTTGCGTAATATTAAAATTAGTTTGATGATCCGAATCTTTTAAGTGTGACAAATATGCAAAAAAATAAAAAAACAGGAAGGGGGCAAAAACCTTTTCACACCACTGTAGAAGTAATCCGATATACAACCATAACTCAAAATTCAACTTAATGTGCACCAAAAGCCAAATGCTAAAATAGAGGTGCACAAAGAATTTACAACTTACATTACATTACAACACGGTTTTCATTATAATATATAAATGGCAGATTGGTGCTGTACATCTTGGACCTGTATTTTCATTATGAAGTGATTCCAGGCATTACTGTGCACTATCAGAGCCATACTTTCACTTTGTTTCTCAGGTCTTGACGGTATACTGTCCCATCGCTAACCTGTCAGACCAAATGATCATTGTTTTCAAGTACTTAAATGCATTTATTTACAGTGCATAACAATTAGAATTTGTGTAGGCCATTTTAGGGTAGTGAATTAATTTAACAGTTCATGTTTTGATTGTTACTAATAATTAAATCTCACATATCCAGGATCACGTTTAATACCAGTTTAAAAAAAAAGAAAAATAGAAGTAATATGCTTTATTATAAGTATTTTTGTAGTGTTGTTGTTAGCAACTGAAGACAAATCTGATTTGCACTGTATTTCAAACTTTTCTGATTTGTCTCATTTGCTCTGTGCACCAGAAACCTGGTATTCTTGTGTGATTTGTATATTTTTCTTCATTGTAGGATCTCGCTGCCCGTTTAGATGATCTGGGCGGAGTGTATCTTCAGTTTGAGGAGGGGCTGGAGGCCACAGCATTGTTTGTTTCTGCTGCATATTCCCTGTCCGATCATGTGGACATGGAGCCCCCCCTGAAAGAGGTTCATAGTTTAGCCCACTCAGAATAAATGAATAACTATGTACAACATATACTTTCTGTCTCGAGATAAACAGCTCCTCCACTTGTCCATCACAGGATCAGGTAATCCAGCTAGTGAACTCCATCTTCAGTAAGAAGTCTTGGGACTCTCTCACAGAGGCATTCAGTGTGGCTAGCGCGGCTGCATCGCTTTCCAACAATCACTTCCATGTGCCTGTCATTGTCAGTGCCCAGGGCCCTGCTGCTGTATCCCACAGACTTCCCTTCCTCCGGGTAGGCCTCAATTTTAAGTGTGTACTCTATATTTTTTAAGAAACCTGAAATAATTTGTAATGTCTGTGTTTGTTACTGCAGCTTCAGGTGACGGATGTCCTTTGCCAGCCCCTCAGTTCAGCAAGTGTGCTGGCGGAGTCGGCCAGTGCTGTGTCCTCAAAATCTGCCGTCCTAAGCCAGGCACCCTTCACCCTCAGAGAGTATGTGCATTGCAGATGGCAGCTTTCAAATAATGATTAATGCCATACAAATTTTGAAACTGCAGAAGAAAAAAACAAAACATGCTACTAAACATACTTCCTTTAAAAAGTTAGTTAGTTCACCCAAACATGAAAATTCTGGTTTCTACTCATCCTCATGCCTTTCCAAACTCCTTAAGATTTTTATTCATCCTCGGAATACAAATGAAATTTTTTTTTAAAAATATTCTCTCTTAATTTTTGAACATCCATTAAATACACAATCGGTTTTCAAGCTTCAAAAAGTACATAAAGTCATTGTAAAAGTAATCTATATGAATCAGGTGGTTTGATCTAATTCACACAATCACTTAATATGATGAACATTTAATTTAGGCTTTTATTCATATATAAGCATTAATCATCACGCATACATAAAGCACATTAAATGTTTAATGACACTTCAAATGTGCGTGCTTGACCTGCAAGAACAAATGAGTTTTATTCTTGCGTGTCAATTATGTATGTTTTGGCGTGAGTTATCGATAAATGACATTTTAATTTGTGCTGTCAAATGATTAATCGCGATAAATCGCATCCAAAATAAGAAAAGAAGTTGTTTACCATAGATTGTAGTGTTTATGTTATAATTTATTATAGATATCAGATATATATATATATATTAGAATATATATAAAATACAAACACAGTATATATTTAAGCAAACATTATGGCTGTGTATGTATGTGTGTGTGTTTATATATATATATTATATATCTATTTATGTATTATTTTTTTTTCATAAATAAATAAACACAGTACACAAGCATAGTATGTAAACAAAAACTTTTATTTTGTATGCGATTAATCGTTTGGCAGCACTAATTTAAACTATCCCTTTATGTAATGTGCACAGTGCTTGAATATTTTATTTTGTTATAGAGTTCCAGATTCTGGATAAGTAACGTAATATGCCTGAAACACAGTGATAATTTCATTTGGAAATATTTCCTTTGTTTAAAAGACTGTCCTTTGTTTCACAGTGGGGTTTTTGAGCTGAATTTCATGGCCAGCCAACCAGCGAGTGGCTACTATCAGTTCTCTGTTGCCATTGCTGGTGACAGCCGATTTGTTGCCAACCATGTTGAGGTACTTTACTGAATCTTTGAAATGTGCTAGAAAAATCAAAAGTTTAGTTTATATCTGTTTATCTTATTGTATATGTCGTGCCTTGTCATGACCTCAATGAGTTGACCTCAACGTTTAACTCTTAATTGTTGCAATGAACTGTGATTCATTTCCTCATTCACTCAACATTCACGTTTAATTGGTCTAGAGTGCGTTCATTCACATTGTAGCTATGTAAAGAATAATTGCTCTGACTGTTCAGTGTACAATTATAAGGTCAAAAGCATGTCACAATTGCTGTGGAGATTTTCTGATGTCATTGGCCTCTTTCACTGAACAAATTACAAAAAAGGCACAATTATTGTAATTGCTGTAGTTTTTTCTTTCTTCCAGCATATTCACACTTACGAGTGTCAATTTTAATGGATTGAAATCATTTCTTATTGTGATGTCATTTTAAAGCCTTGGATCGAAACTTGTTTGATTTGCTTTCTCAGCTCAAAGTAAAGGTCTCTACCCGAGTTGCCATCAACAACATGGATTTGTCTGTCGTGGACAAGGACCAGAGTATTGGCCCCAAAACCACCAGGTAAGATCTAGAACCACCAGCTTCTATCAAGCTCTATTTGATTCATTTTCTTTTTATTGTATAATTAAGCCAGCGTATGTGTTGAACTCTGTTTTTCAGAGTGGAATATCCAACTAAAGCCAAAGCATCTTTTATGGCAGACGGCCATCAAAACTTTGCCGTGACGTTCCAGTTAGTTGATGAGACCACAGGAGTGGAACTCACCCCTCACCAGGTGATTATCCCATCCAAAATGCTTCTCTTTTATGCATAAAACATGACAAGTGAATAAATTCTGCCTTCATTTTATAGTCTTATGTTTTTGCCTTCATTAGAGAGACAAGCCTTTTTGTGAGGTTTTGATCTTCAAAGGGGACATCGGATGCAAAATTCGCATTTACAGGCTTTTTATTTATTTATTAATTTTTTTTTTAAATCTCCAAAAAGCCTTAACAGTCTCAATTAATTCTGAACAGTATGACGTCATACTGCTTGCGTAGGCCCTGCCCACGACCGCTGATGGAGTGTCCTGCCATTTTCTCCGCGCTCGAACAGCTGTAGCGACTTGACTTGTAAGCAATGCAGGTGTGTTGTAGTTAAACTTAAAAGTGGCCGGTTTCATACCGCAAAAGTGAGCAGCCGCTGCTGTGACGCTGTTCAAACCCCTTCCAGTGTGAATATTCTCGCAGTGACGATGAAGTTACGCTGACGCGAAGCTCAAGTTTGCGGTGTGAAACGGGCGTAAATAAGGGGTAAGTGTCTTCATTTTCTCGCGACATCAGAGCCACTGAGGACAGTTTTGTTTTTGATGGTAACGCGCCACCAAATACACAATAAAACTGAAGAGATGGGTGGGATGAGCAGTAGTCAATCATTTTTTAAAGGGATATGCCCCAAAATGAGTCGCTGTGAACGGAGCAAGGTAAAAAGGGTGTTGTTTTACACAACCATTGAGAAATTTTAACCAAGGTATGTTGCAGACATTTCATGAAGACCCTAAAGATTCATACCAGCTTGTTGAAAATGGGCATCCGATGTCCTCTTTAAAACCTTGTATAGGGATGTGTGATTACGTCCATGTCATCAAAGTCTCACTCCAAGCAAGCAAAGTTGGCCACCCTATTTAAATGCACTGTTCAAAAACATTTGAATGAACTGATTGAAGTCATTGCTTTCAGACCTTTGTGAGGTTACACAACCAGAAGACAGGTCAGGAGGTCGTGTTTGTGGCTGAACCTGACAGTAAGAATTTGTATAAGTTTGAGCTGGACACAGCTGAGAGAAAGACAGAGTTTGACTCCATCTCTGGCACCTATGCTCTTTACCTGATGGTGGGAGACGCTACACTGGAGAACCCCATTTTGTGGAACGTGGTAAGGCAGTTAATTTCTTTGGAGAACTCTGGGATCTTGAAATAGACTTTTGCAAGTGCTGTGTTGTTGTTTTTCTGACATGTTTGGAAATGTTAAATTGTCATTGTTTAGTCTTAATTTAGACTTAATTTTTTTCAAAGGCTGACATTGTGCTGAAGTTCTTAGATGAAGAGGCACCTGGAACAATTCAGGCTAAAACTTTGTATGTGCCCAAACCAGAAATCCAGGTAAGCGCTCCAGTGGTACTCGGGGATGACAGGATATTCTGAGGAAAACGCCAAATTTCTGGACAGATAACATGAATGTTATTATTAATAAAAGCTTAATATTAATTTATATATAAATCTGGAATTTGATATCTTGTTTAAACACACAAATCAACATTTTAGGATTAAAAATAAATAAAACAAAGCATGAAATAATAAAAAAAAAAATTCAAATTCTGCAGTTTTTCACAAGTCAAACAAGCAAGTTTGCGACATTGACTGTGTGGACTTCGTATAAAAGGACAGATTTTCCTCCTTCCACTGAAGCATAAGATGCTATTTAGATTATTTAGATATTGTATCATGGTGGATAGCGTGGGTCATCAGGTTTTGTTTGTAACCTTAAATGCTGCTTCATTTCGAGAAAAAGGGGAAACCATACCAGATTCCCCCCCCGAGAAATTATAGGATCCACGTACATATTAAAAATTATTTTTAACATTTTTGTGTTAATAACATAATTAGTAATTACACATTTTGTTCAACTAGAACAATGCAGTTATTGCTGTTTATGTATTGCTATTTTTATTTATTAATTTTCAACTTTTCATCTCTTTCTTAAACTTATACTGTTTCCTTTCTTTAATCGATTATGTTTGGTTGAAATGATGGTTCCTTATTCATAAATATCAAGATGTATATCGAAAGGCTAAAAATATCAATATCAAAATATGCCCAGTCCTGTCTGTTACCTCATTTCTGTATTCTTTTAATAAATTAATTAATTTTTTTGTTTCATTTATGAAATTGTCTCTACAGCATCTTTTCAGAGAGCCAGAGAAGAAGCCACCCACAGTTGTGTCCAATACATTTACTGCCTTGGTCCTCTCTCCATTTCTGCTCCTGCTCATACTGGTAATGGTCTTCTGACACATTATTATGGGTGCATGTAAAAACTGACATGGGAATAGATTAAACTACAAACCCGATTCCAAAAAAGTTGGGACACTGTACAAATTGTGAATAAAAGCAGAATGCAATGATGTGGAAGTTTCAAATTTCAATATTTTATTCAGAATACAACATAGATGACATATCAAATGTTTAAACTGAGAAAATTTACAATTTTAAGGGAAAAATAAGTTGATTTTAAATCTCATGGCATCAACACATCTCAAAAACGTTGGGACAAGTCCATGTTTACCACTGTGTGGCATCCCATCTACTTTTTATAACAGTCTGCAAACATCTTGGGACTAAGGAGACAAGTTGCTCAAGTTTAGGAAAAGGAATGTTGTCCCATTCTTGTCTAAAACAGGCTTATATTTGTTGATCAACTGTCCTCTTAGGCTCTTACTTCTGTCGCATATTTCTCTTTATGAGGCGACAAAGTTGTTTCTAATGGGGGAAAGATCCGGACTGCAGGCCTGCACTTTCAGTCCCATGATACTGTCTTTAAGCAGCCTGAGTTGTTAATTGATTTCCAAGTACCTGTTGGTATGGTCTTGTCACCTGCTTGGAAACCATGAAGGTTTCCCCTGAAAGAGCACGAGTATGGATGGGTGTTATGTTGTTCTAGAACTTGGAATAACTTTCAGCATTGACTGGTGCCTTTCCAAGCTGTGTAAGTGCCCCATGGCCACACGCACTCATGCAACCCGGCAATACATCCAGAGATGAAGCGCCTCTCATGAACTGAGCGCTGATAACCATCCACTGGGTGTAATTGTACTATTTAGTTCCCGGAGACATGGTTCTGTCCCAGGTTTCCAACAAAGAACTTAAAATTTGATTAGTCTGACACAGAACAGTTTTCCACATTTGCCACACGTTCATATTTTCTAACATTAGCCCTGGCCCCCCAGACGCGGGAAAAACAGACACCTACCCCCTGCGCGTACTGAGAAGTTTAGATAGGGCCTTCTTTTGAACTATTAGAGTTTTAGAAGGCAACGGCGATGGATCCACGGTTGTGCACTTGGTTCACAGGACAATGTTCTGGAAGCCTATCCGTACTGAGGGCACAATTGTCTTGGTTGTGATTTCATTACAGTAGCCACTTCTGTATGTGAGCGTGCCCGCCCTTCTTTCTAATTGGTGCCCCCCCTACCCCCACCAGCCTATGGTTTCCTTTTTCTTTTTGGATGATATTATGCACTGTAGATGATTATAACTTCAAACTCTTTGCAATTTTTTCTCTGAGAAACTCCTTTTCCAGAATTTTATACCCAATCATGTTGCCAATTGACCTAATAAGTGCAAATTGGTCCTCCAGCTGTTCCTTATATGTACATTTAACTTTTCCGGCATCTTATTGCTACCTGTCCCAACTTTTTTAGAATGTGTAGCTCTCATGAAATCCAAAATAAGCCAATATTTGGCATGACATTTCAAAATGTCTCACTTTCAACATTTGATATGTTATCTATATTCTATTGTGAATAAAATATAAGTTTATGAGATTTGTAAATTATTCCATTCCTTTTTTACTCACAATTTGTACAGTGTCCCAACTTTTTTGGAATTGGGTTTGTATATAAATTAATGTTGTGATTTCTGTTGCTTTATTAAAAAATAATGTATATTCGATCTATCATTCTGTCATTCACTCTGTCATGCTTATGTTTCTCCCTCTTGCCTGTACAGTGGTTTAAACTTGGAGCCAATATCTCAAACTTCACACTGTCACCCAGCACTATTCTCTTCCACATAGGCCATGCCGGTAAGACTGACTTCTATTACACAGTAGTATTTCAGTGTGATCAATAGAGTTAATAGAGTGCAACAATAGGGTTCAGAAAGTAAGAATCTCATTTTCTTCACAGAGAAAGGTTTTTTTTTTTTTTTTTTTACAATGAAATATAAATCACTTGTTGTCAATGTTTTTTTTTTCCTTTAGAACTTAAATTTTATGTTGGAAATGAAGTCAAGATCCAGCACAGTACAAAAAGAATGTCCTCAGAATGAAATGGGCTATGAATTTATTAAATAACTAATTAATTTAATAGTTTTTTGGTGAAGTTTATCATAACCAGATTTGCACATTGAACTTCCAAATTAATGTACAATCGAATAGAAAATGTCCAGTGGAATATTTCATGGAATATTTGATGAGAAATGTTGATGGAATATTTAACTTAAATTGAGATAAGCAGAAAAAGAGTTATCCATGTATGGAATTGAGCAAAGTAACTGCACGATTATAATGTTTGCCTTGTTTTTTCACCTTGCTTTTAAAACAGACCTGCATCCAATTTAACTTCTATAATGTGACATGCATCTTAGAGAAATAGTTTTTTATTCTCTTCTCTTGCAGCTACGTTGGGTCTAATGTACGTGTACTGGACTCACTTGAACATGTTCCAGACTATGAAGTATTTGGCTATCATAGGCAGCCTCACATTCCTGGCTGGGAACCGCATGCTAGCACAAAAAGCTGTGAAAAGGTACAGTAACTGTTTTAAACTGATATTGCTTCTATTGTCCTTTGCCAGCACCCGAATGGAAAGCATATTATTTAGACTGTCCGAATCATTCACTTTCCCTTATAAAGTGCACTATGTGCCTTTTACTCACCATATAGAAAACTGAATAAGTGACCGATTTCCACTGCAGTTATAGTACCGTTTTTATCATGTAGTGGGTGGGATGCTTAAGATTCTAAAGAGCATTTGATTTGAAAGAGAAAATCTGATGAGAAGCTAAAATGCAGAATGATGTCATCAAAATTATTTATCCGTAGTGGCGGTAGAGAGAGAGACTATCAATTTTTAATGCATGTAACCTCTAAATGCAAATTTTGCCATTGTTTTTGAGCACACTAGCTATAATCTTAACACTAACCTATTCAGATATAAACAGCATTTAGTCTCACACAGTGAAACTTTGCTGGCGAAAAAGGTGCAATGTTAAGTGTATGTAAACATAGCATGTAGTAACATTTTTGAGTGAAAATGCAAATGGACCAGTGTTGGTCTTGAAGGCCAGCCTTCATGGTCATTCTAGCCACTATGATATGTTGCTTAATTTTATATCGCCATCAAAATTATGTATAGATAATGAATATTTGGTATGTCTTTCAGTCTTATTTCTGACGGGGTAAAAAGGCAGCTTTGAATTGCACTATTTGACAAAATAGAGACTTGGGTTTTATCTCTGTCCCCTTTGTCTTAACTCTGAACCTTCTGCTGAACTTGTGGGTGTGTTGCCATCTCTGTAGTGTGTGCTTGGTTTACTCCGAAGTGGTCTTTTGGGACTAGATTAATTTCACAGATTTAGAATGTACCTTCTCTGAGGATTGCCCTGCTAATTAACAGCCTTTTGTGGCAAGATTACTCACAATACCTTGTGTAGTGCCTCTAAAAAAGACTTTAGAGAGAACATAAGTGTCCATTCAGTGTTTAGTTTTAACCTGAATATGTTTTCTCGGCCCATTGTACATCCGCCATAAACTCCCTTTAAGGCATTCAAAGGGGGAGTTCAACCCTAAAACATGCCAAAATGTGATGTTTCATTTGTACCCCACCGGGATCCACGATGTCGGGACGTTTCCTTCACGTAGAAAAACTATACACTGATGATTTTTAACTGCAACCTTTGCAGTCTGTCAGTCGTATAATGCATGGCCGATGCGCTAACCAAACTACTCTGAGATGTAAAACAACCCAAAACCAGGCCAACGACAACCAAATGAAACCCTGCGGCTCGTGACGACACATTGATGTTCCTCACCACACCCGAACGCGATCGGTTGTGTGAGATGGAAAAAGAACGTATTTTAGTATCAATACACTAATTTTTTACCTCTAATACACCATTATGTCCAACTGCCTTGAGCGTGTGCACGGCATCCGGTCCGGCTCTGGCTCTTTTTTTACTCTCATAGATTTTGTTACCATTGCCCCATGAATTTACGAATGAAGCTGCATACGGTTTTAACAAGGTTTCCCAGTAAAAATCATAATTTGTGTTCTATGAGCAAAGTTCACTCACCATCTGGATGCCCATGGGGGTAAGAAGCATAAACTTACAATATTTTCTATTTTTGGTGTTGCACTATCCTTAATGCATGCGTTGACTCTCACGTGTCTGAGTTCCCTTGTCTTGAGTTCCATCTCTTTTTCCAAATGGACATTTGTGCATAAAGCAAGCAACAGCGAAGTGACCTAAAATCATTATCTATGAGAGTTGGTGATGTGACAGATGAGAAAAGTTTCGATGGAGCTCATCCATCTACCATGAGATACTGTTGTCATGTTTAAACATCTTTTTTACTGCCAATACATGTCATTAGTTGGCAGATTTTCAAAAGATATAGCCTATTACACAGCCCACCAATAATATTGGGGCATCTAGTAGTAGAAACACATACTAGCAGCCAACAATACAGCGGCCTTTTGACTGCCAGGCCAAGCTGAATGGAATATTTAGGGACATTCACACCACTATAGTAACTATAACATTTTTAATAATCACTCTTACTCTATAAGAATAGGCAAGTCCACTGCATAGGTATAACAAAAATGAAGAACAATATTATTGGAATCTCATTAAGAACAGTTTTATTTTTTCAGCTGATGAACAATAAAAACAATCCAATCAGAATTCAACTGACTTTAAAGTGTGCATTTAAAGGGGCAGATGGCATAAATAACGTTATTGTCCGTTGGTGTGGACTCTTATAACTTTATAGTTATCGTTCTTGGTGTGAAAACACTTTGTCTCAGTGTTTGTTTCTTTAACCCTTCTGCGTTTTTCCATTCCCTCTCTTTCTTTACCCTTCCTTTAGGATTGCTGCAGAACAAAGTAGTAGGTTGGCAAAATATAGGAGTCTGCGATAAATGCCTGAATGTTTTGCAAAAAGAAAGGCCAGTCTTCAGGCTGAAGTAAGGCTTGCTGTTGCCACCTGTGCATCCCATAATATGGCATCAACGTTTCCATGACAACACCTACTGCATGGCTATGTTGGTGTGTTTGCTGAGTGAAGCTCGCAACTTCCTTTGAAACATAATGCCATTTGTGACTGTCAAGCCATATTTTTCATGTCATGCTTTTTATTGATCGGAGTGTTGTGATCACTTGTTTTTGTTGGCTTGTGTTTCACTTCATTAGTGTGTGCAGTGACAGACCACTGAACTACAGTTTAGGCCCTATGTGATAAATTGCTTGTCTTTTTGTCACTGTGAAAATTTCTCAGTTGTGGAGTTGCCTGATTAAAGTTCTATATGAACAACTACTCTATAAATTCCAAGCATTCACTAAACTATTATTTTCAGTGCAAATGTGTTTCTATACAAATAAGGGGCATCATAGGGCTTCACTTGGTTCACAAATAGCAGCGCTATTTGCCTGGCACAATGAATATTTGCAGCATTAATATAAATACAAACATCTTTACAGAACAGCCTGTAAAAAAAAAAAAAAAAAAAAGAGAGATCCTAAATACAGCGGCCAGGCTCACTGCTCCTAAAATCAGTTTTGTAACAGGTGGTAAAGAAGAATAAAAGTTCATCACAAGTAGCCTTTCCACAAGCTGAAGAAAATTCTAATATATAGTAGGTGCATGGTATCATACAGACTAAAATAACCAATATACATATCTAACAAAAACTACCAATAAACAATGATTTAAATCAAATCCAGTCGAATGTGAAGTGTCGCAGGGAATTCTGGGAATGTCAGTGTATGGTTTGTCAGTATTTAAATTGCACATTTAACAGTATTGTACTATAAAATAACATGAAATGACAAGATCAAGAATAGACTAAATCTATGACACTTTTTTTTTTTCCTGTATATGGTAAAGGAACCTACCATTAACCAATTAATAGGTGTTTACTATAGCATTTTTACAGTCAAAATTACAATATTTTTGAGTGCAGACCGTTGTAGTCTGCTGCATCCTTCTTAACCTAGTACTCATAACTGGCCTGCTAAAGAGGAATTGCTCTGTGCAAACGGTGTCTGATGTTTGCCCCAGTACCTAATTTGCATGTGTTTTTGAATCATGCCGAAGCACTGCAGACATAATGCATGCTAATAAACTATGCTCAATGTATGCAATTTATTCTTGGAAATTCCCCTTCCTAAAATGATTTTGAATAGTGAAGGTGATTGGTCATAATTAATACAGTATTGCATTTTTAAATAATAATTTTCTTTTTTAATGATAATACTGACCTTGCCTGCAGTGCAGCACTGTATTTATGCTTGTCAAACATTCTGTTTAGGGTTTGAAAGTGTTCCATTAACTTTGTTAGATTTTAGCATTCAAAAGATAACCAACAGATGATGTCGTGGATATTTGAATACTGTTTAGTGATTGGTCTTTTCCTGCATCTGTTTAACCAACTGCAGTGTGATTGATGACAAAAAGGTTAATGTTGCATTGCAGGTTACGAAGAACTGCAGTTTAAAACCTAAGCTTTTGCTACCTTGCAAGCACTGCTATTCCCTACAGGAAGTACAAATTTGGTTTTAATCAGTACTTTGTTCTCTTTTTCAGACTTGATGGAAAATGATGCTGGCAAAATCGAGAAGACCATGGATGTTTCATATTCATGTTTTTTTCTTTTTTATGAAATTTGGGAACAGAAGTATTGGTGGTGGTTTAAAAGAGAAACAAAGATGCAGGCCAGAATGTTCTGGAATTTTCAAAAAATACAAATTGAATTTGACAATTAAGAAACATGCAGTTTTCTTTTTTTGACAACAAATCACTTTCAGATGAATACGTTGAGGATATGATGATGATTGTTGCTTGTACATTGAATTGTGTTTGGTAATGCAAATGAAAGTTTGTGATATTCTACTGCTGTTTCCTGTTTTTGGAAGGATGTTCATTTGATTGTTTTGAATACAGATTCCTGTCGTCAGATTTTTGTAATGAATAGTGAAGTATGTTCCTGTTTGAGGGCTTTTTTTTTTTTTTTTTTACTTTTTGTCATACCTCAGAGCAAGAGGTTTTTTTTGTCATCAACTGAACAGAAATGTGGAATCATTTTTCCAGTCATCACCACACAGATGGCTAACACAATGTTTTTTAAAATAAATAAAACCATTAAAACACATTTGCTTGTTTTGTGTTTTTTAGTGGCCGATACTGGTTTTCAGAGAGCAGGACGGCTAATATAATACTGAACTCTTTACTATTCTAAAATGTAGAAAATATAAAGATTTTAACAAAAGTATGAAATGCAAGTATGGGGATTATGTAGTAACCAAAACATGTTAAAGAAATTAAATCTAGCCATTTTGAAGGGCTTTGTGTGTGTGTTGGACACTTGTTGGCTGCTCTTAACTTTTTGGGTGCAGGTTTAATGATCTGTAACAATATAGAATGAGATTTGGTGGGAAGTAAGCTAATATTTAATATAATACTGATTTCCCGCTAGAAGTAACATCAAAAGTTGATCAGAATCACACAAAAACTGTCCACAAAATGCAACTTTCAGACACCATCTTTATTTTTAAACTCAACTTTTACGGAACTGAACACACAGGATTGTGGGATATCAAAGGCAGCGAAGGATACGTCTATGCTGCCTTCAAAAATCGATCAGATGAGGGCATCTCAGGAGACGGGAAGTGAATCTGACATTAGATTCGGATGTGCCTTGATGCCTTCCTACCTTGGAATGCATCCTCAGGCAGCGTTTTTTTAGTCCTTGGACGCAGCCACAGTCTTTAATCCAAAAAGCAGAAAGTTCTGGTGTTCAATTACAGTTCATTCGTTGGTTGGCTGCTTGGTATTTAAACACTTTTTTTCATGTTGTTCATGCGTTGGAAATCACAGGTGTGCTCAATTTTGTTTCAGTGATTACAGGTTTTCCAACTTGTGTGTCAGTGATAACAGGTGTGTTCACTACATTGTTATTCACTTCACACATTATTTCATCTTATTGTTGCTTTGAGGTACTTTCTCTTTTCTAGTCTTTCTAAAGTGTTTATTCATGAGAGTAATGTCATCTTAGATTTGTCAACTTCGAAATAATGCTATTAGTGAAAGGTGACATTTTTCTTTTTCAGTATAATTTGGCACAAGTTCTTCAGGTATGATTTGTCATCAGTGTTTTTAAGGAGTGGCTTAAGGAATGATTATACCACTATACAACCATATGTACTTGCTTGTGTATTTTTAGGTTGGGACTTCTGATTCCTGTGGCAGACCTTCTGAACACTGGCTGTAAAAATACACAGTGCACAGAAAACTGTATGAAGGGTGAACTGAGTTTTAATAATCCAGTGTAAAATGTGGCAAATGCAAGTATAAAGACTGTTCACATTTAATCATTGTGTAATTACTGAGAACTTAAATCTTTGTGGTTCTCTGTAACTTTGTTCCCTCTCAATGACATCCATATCCACATCTTGCTTGAAGGTGTCTTCATATAAGCCCAACTGGCGTTTCACATCGTTTCGTGTTTCTGGTCTGTTGACAGAAAAAAAAGAAAAGAATTAAACATCATGGGACACACCATTATTAAATTATGTAGTTAAATCACGAGATTAATTAGCAGAATGGAAAAAAGTGGATCAGAGACGGGGTACCTAAACCTAAATTATTTAATCAAAAACAATAAATGATTTAGTTATAGTTTTTTTTTCCAAAAAAAAAAATACATACCCAAGTCTTTTGCCCATAACAGTTTGAAGAAATTTTCTGGCAGATATTTGACCGAGAACTTTTCGGTAGCTATTGGTAAAGATGGCGTCAGCATGCCTTCCAAACCTGAAGATGGTGTTTAAACATCACACAGTTATGACAGAGATAGATTACTTTATTTGAAGTCAGATTAGACCATTTCTGACCAAGGATATTAGGGTATTAGGGTTCAACCACTTGCATGGCCCAAAGTACAGTGCAAGAAATTTTACCAGTTAACAGAAATGGCACATGCCTGTTAGTGTGACAGTGCTGCATTTTTATTCAATCTTACAGTTAGTTAAGTTTTGTTAAAATTGCAGTTAAATAAATAAAATTTCAGCTTAAAACTGTTATATTATTATTTCTAATATACAGTGGGTACGGAAAGTATTCAGACCCCCTTACATTTTTCACTCTTTGTTATATTGCAGCCATTTGCTAAAATCATTTAAGTTAATTTTTTTTCCTCATTAATGTACACACAGCACCCCATATCGACAGAAAAACACAGAATTGTTGACATTTTTGCAAATTTATTAAAAAAGAAAAACTGAAATATCACATGGTCCTAAGTATTCAGACCCTTTGCTGTGACACTCATATATTTAACTCAGTGCTGTCCATTTCTTCTGATCATCTTTTAGATGGTTCTACACCTTCAGGCTGGTCCAGCTGTGGTTTTTTTGAAGTATAACTGATTGGAACTGGGATTCGGAAGCCCACACAACCGTTCTATATAGAACCTTACAGCTCCACATGCCTGTCAGAGCAAAGAGAATTCATGAGTCAAGGAAAACTGCTTAAAGAGCTATAGCACAACTTGTGGCAGGCACGATCTGCCACGGTTACAAAAATTTCTTGCTGCACTTAGGTTTCCTAAAGCCAGTGGCTCCAATACATCCCTTAAATGGAGACGTTTGGACGACATAACCCTCCTAGCTGGCCGTCCGGCCAAAACTGACGCATCGATGATAAAACCTTGGGGAGGAAAGTAAGAAGAAACCCAAAAGATCAACTGGGTCTGAGCTTCCAGGATTCATTCGGTAGATGGGAGAAAAGTGGTAGAAAGTCAACCATCACCGGGGGGGGCCCCCTCCACATTCGGGGCCTTTATGGCGAGTGCCCGACGGAAGCCCTCCTCCCAGTGCAAGACACATGAGCCGCCATGTAGTTTGTTGAATGGTGATAAATTAATAATTGCTCCTGGTCCTACTTGATACCAAGATAGAACTTTTTTGGCTTAATTCCTAAGCGGTATGGGTCGTTGGACAAAACAGCAAACTGCTCATCACTTCTAATACATTCCCCCAACTGAAGCATGGTGGTGGCAGCCATCATGCTTGTGGGATTGTTTTTCAGCTGCAGGTACAGGATGACTGGTTGCAATCGAGGGAAAGATGAATTTGTACAGGGATATCCTGGACAAAAACCTTTTCCAGAGTGCTTAGGACCTCAGACTGGGCCGAAGGTTTTCCTTCCAACAAGACAATGACCCTAAGAACACAGCTAAAATAACGAACGAAGGAGTGGCTTCACAACAACTATGTGACAGTTCTTGAATGGCCCAGCCAGAGCCCAGACTTAAACCCAATTGAGCATATCTGGAGAGACCTAAAAATGGCTTTCCACCAACGTTTACCATCCAACCTGACACCAGAACTGGAGATGATCTGCAAGGATGAATGGCAGAGGATCCCCAAATCCAGGTGTGAGTAACTTGTTGCATCTTTCCCAAAAAGAATCATGGCTGTTTTAGATCAAAAGGGTGCTTCTACTAATACTGAGCAAAGGGTCTGAATACTTTAGGACCATGTGATATTTCAGTTTTTTCTTTTTTAATAAATCTGCAAAAATGTCAATTCTGTTTTTTTTTTTTCTGTCAATATGGGGTGCTTTGTGTAAATTAATGAGGAAAAAAAAAATAACTGAAACGATTTTAGCAAATGGCTGCAATATAATCAAAAGAGTGAAAATTTAAGGTGGTCTGAATACTTTCCGTACCCACTGTCTATATATCGTTTCCTGCCACCTGCATGCCGTGAATATTTCAAGGGCCAAGAGGAAATCTTAAACTGTTGCACAGTAGAAAAAAGACGTTTTATTGTTGAGCACTATGTGAATGAATGAATGACTGACCTAAACTCAAGTATCGGTGTTTGGGATGAAGTATCTGCTGTCAACTGCCATGGATCCTCCAATAATAGCAGTCCTCAGTAATTGCAGCTGCCCTGATCGAACCTAACAAACACATCAAGCACTGTTTTTATCACTGACATATTCGTACGAATGTACATACCCAGAAAAAGGACACGTTTCTCTTCTCCAGAACAGTCAAAACAATATGTATTCAGACAGAAGTGGTTTTAATCCAATTTTCGGTAGCGTTTGGTAAAGGTTATTTTTGGCAGCCAATTTCTGTTAAGTCTTTATTACAAAAAACAAAACAAAAAAAATAACATACTGAACATTGTAAAGATACAGTGCGCTTAATACACAGGATGGGTTCATGACTCTGACAACTAGCCCCAGTCTCACCCCTGTTTTTAAACAAAAACATTGTTCATGCAAATTTCATGTAGTAAGGGAAAAAATTAAATAAGATGCTCTCAAAAAGCTGTGGACTCACATCCTGTGTCTGTAGTTCATAATGAGAAGCCCTGACCCTAGTTAACACAAAAGCAGAGTTCAGGCTCTGTCAATTAGCGTAACAGTCTATGCTCTGAACGTACACTCAGAAGCAGCCCATGTGTTTGTATAGAGGTGTATAACCTAGCGTAAAAATTAGTCATACACTGTTAATTAGTTGTATCCCAACAAGTGCTGCAAATGTCATGTTCTGAGAAAATCAGAATGCTATGAGAATGATTTGCTGTTACATAATACTGTTGATGATTTCAAGTAGTCTCTCATTTAAGAGGATTTGTTATTATAAATGATATAACTGTTATTTGTTATGTTTGCTACAAAGAAGACTGCATGATTTAGACATGAAGGATCCTTAGATCCTCACGTGCAAATTGTGTGTTGTTTTTATTTTTATGTTTTTTCTTATTAATTTATAATCATTTATTTGCATAATCATTTAATAGCCTAATCATTAGTCATTCGTATGATTTAATATTGAATTATTTTTATTATTTGATTATTATTATCATTTGATTATTTTTTATCATTATATTAAGTATTTTTATTGTTTATTCATTTATTATGTTTCTATATTTTATATTTCTATATATTTTTTTCTTGCTTAGCATTTTCCTTGTTGTTCAATCTCCTGCTTGTGGGGTTGCATGGGGAAAAACAAACCTTTTTTTTGTTTTTGTCGGGATAAAATAGAGATAGATGAGGGACCTGTTTATGAGAAACCCCAAGGTGTATGGGATTGTTGTTGTGAATCACGGGCTGTGCAATTAATCGCATGCGATTTGTCATGCGCATCTCGTCAGTAAAGCCGGTTCTGTGATTAGTATTAAATCTCCATCACCTGCTTTCAGATGGTGCGGCATTTACTACACAGAGCCGTAGTTCACTGACATTTAGGCAATATCGCGTTCATTCCCGCCAGTTGACTTCAATCCCTGCATAAGGACGTGATATTGCCTAATTGTCAATGACAATCTCACGCGATTAATTGCACAGCCCTACTGTGAAGCAGTTTTGGTATAACCGTACATGTTGAATTTGTGCAGGCCAGACGAAGTTTGAACATTGAGACATACGCAACTAAGATTGTTCAATAAACTCTGTTACTTTTTACCATTATCACTTTGTCTCCGCTTCTGCTCTTCTCTGGCTTTCCTTTGTCAACTTCTTTACTGACAGAAGACTGTTAAACACTCGTTTTGGGTATTTTTGGATACCAGACAAGACTTGCTGTTAACAGAGTTTGGGTATCGACAGCTCTGCTGACTGGTTGTTCTGTTACTGGACAAACTGATATTTTCTGACGGGATCTGGCATCCGGGGCTGGATCCTAATTATTATCTGGCGTGGAGACCCGATCTAACATTTTGGCATAGTCGGCAGGATGGAATAACACTGCTGTTATCTCCATAAGAGCGGAGTCTGGATTGTTTCTCGCACGACCAGATGGTGGAATGTTCCAGACCACTGGGCTTCTGACTCCGGGCCACGAGTGAGGAGCAGGGTGACTCCAGCAGGCGTCTTCTCCTGGCTTAACTACTGCAAAGCAGAGTGAGTGTGTTCTGTTTTGACATTTCATGAAAATTCAGTACGTGCTGTGGGAGTAGCTTGGCTACTGGGTCAGATTATATAATTTCTTCAGTTATGGATGAGTCAGAAGTTAAGATAGATTATGTAATTGAAATGCTGAAAGAACAACTGAAAGAGCACTTTAAGGTCAAAGAAGCAGAACAAGAAATAGTTGCTAAATATAAAATCAAGGTGCAAAAGGACGGTCTTTGGGAACCTAAAGACATCAAAAGCATGGGGTAAAATTCAAAGAATGAAAACCAGAGAATAAAGACGAATTCCTTGGATTTTTGCCACTTTGTCTAAATTTAGGAAATGGGAAATTAAACAGCAATTAGCCAATCTTAACAGAGACAAAGAAGTCATGGATAGAAAGCTGAAGGGGTTACAAGATAGATGTCAAGAGTTAAAAGCTCAGCTTGAAAATGAACAGAAAACTAAAACAGCTAATGTTCAAGATACACAAAGGGTTGTTGATCAGAAGCAAATTACGCAGGTTTTACCAGATTTGAATGCATGTGATATTGGTAGTGACACTGATATGACCACAGATTCAGATTCTAACACAGACACCGATGATTGTGAAGGGGCAACAGCAAAGCTTAGACCATTGAGGGTTAACATCAAGAAGGGGAAAAAGCGGACTGAGGTTTATCTTCAGAAAACAAAAGAAGGGAATGTGTTAATGGATTGTGAGGTCAGAGATTCAGATGTTGTGCAGTACAAATATTCACCCCCAACTTCTAAAGAAGTGTATGAGTGGTCAAAGGAGGTAGGAAATGTCAGAAAAGATACAAGATCTGCTTTAGCTCGATTGGAAGCTCTGAAAGATATTTGTTCTCTGTCAGTCAGAGATGGGTTCAGCATAGTCTCCGTCAATCTGTCATCAGCAGACAGAAAAGGTTTGAAAGAAGCTCTTGGTGAAACTTTAGGTGGTGAACGTCTGACTGATGATAGAGCTGAGATGGAAGGATGGAAGAAACTTAAGGCTTGGTGTAGGAAAGCACAACAGCAAAAAGTAGATTGGAATGAAATCACAAGATGTAAACAAAAGACAGATGAAAGTGTTGAGGATTACACTGAACGATTGTGTGAGACCTTTTCACTTTACTCTGGCTTGGATGTGGGCTGTGAACCATCAAGTTTTATTAAAATTTCGGGCAAAGGAGGGCATTTCCTATCAGTTTGGCTGAATGGGTTAATTCCTGAAATTAGGAAAGGAGTGTGTAACAGGAAGAAGGGCTTAGCCTTCCCTACTGACACCAATCTAACTGTTGAAGAATCGCTAATTACTGCAAGAGATGTGGCACAAGCAGAAAACCAAGCTTCAAAATTAATGCATGTTTTGATTGCAGAAATCCAATCATGGTTTGCATTTACAATTCAAGGTCAACAATACACCTTTACGAGATTGCCACAGGGTCACCACAATTCTCCTACTATTTATCAACAGTCTTTGCAAAGACATTTGAAAGATTTTGATTCAACATCAGCTGTCATTCAGAATATTGATGATGTTTTGATTTGTTCAGAAGATAAAACTGAACATGAGAGGGATGTCAGGCGGCTGCTTGATTTCATGTACAGCAAAGGTCACAGAGCAAACCTGGAAAAAGCTCAACTGTGTCAGGCAGAAGTAATCTATTTGGGTCAGAGTATATCTCAGGGTGAGAGGCGAATAACACCTATTCGCTGTGAGGCTGTTAAAACACATCCAATTCCTCAAACCATTCGAGAGCTTAGATCCTTTTTGGGCCTATGCAATTACAGTCGTAGTTGGATTAAAGGGTATGCAGAAAAGGGAAATCCAAGAGCCCAAGACCCAGTTGACTGGACTCCTGAAGCTAAAATGGCTTTTGAGGAATTGAAACATGCCTTATGCAAAGCGCCCGCACTCGGCATGCCCAATCACAGAAAGTCTTTAACATTGCATGTGAACGAACAAAAAGGCTACATGACATCTGTTTTAACCCAAGAATGGGAAGATCAAAATAAACCTGTAGGGTATTATTCACAGCAACTTGACACTGTTTCACAAGGCTGGGGGCCGTGTTTACGAGCAGTTCAGGCAGTTTATTTTGCCTTGCAATGCGCATCACCCATAATGCTTGACCAAAAGATAACCATTCACTGCCCACACTCTGTGCATGCACTGTTATCTCTATGGAGAGCTGCTCGTGTAACACTTCCTAGATGGATTAGATGGATCAAATGGTCCACTGCACTAGAAATGCCAAACATCCCTATTGAAAAAGCCACTCCATCAAATCCAGCTACATTGCTTGCTTCGTCTGAAGCAATTCCCGACTGCCATGATTGTGTAGAAATTGTACAAACATTAAGTGTAGATGAACACTTCAAAATCCTGATTTGATTTTATACACTCATGGTTCATCTTTTGTGGACAAAGGGGAATGCAAGGCAGGTTGGGCAGTAACCACAGACTCAGAAGTTTTAGCTTCTGGTGCCCTATCACCGGGAACGTCAGCTCAGCAAGCTGAATTGATCGCGCTCACAAAAGCATGTGAATTGGCTAACAACAAAATGGCTAACATTTATACCGACTCTCGTTATGCCTTTGGCGCTGTGCATGACTTCCGAGCAGGTTGGCAGCAGAGAGGTTTCCTCATGTCTGAAGGAACGCCCATTAAGAATGGTCAAGAGGTGGAGGGACTTCTGAGGGCTCTGCAGCTCCCAAAACAAGTTGCGGTGCTGAAGGTGAAAGCCCACCTGAAGGGAGATTCTAGTGAGGTTAAAGGAAACACCCTTGCTGACCAGGCATCTGCGGTTGCCGCCGCAAGAGCGGCAGAAACTTCTACTGCTTAAACATGTCATCTAAGTGTGACACACTACTCACAGCTCACAGAGATAGCTGAGATGTAGGATCAATGCTCCCGAGAGGAGAAATGGGAATGGATTGAAAATGGTTGCAAATTGGCAGATGACAAAATTTGGAGATATCAACAGCGAATCGTAGCTCCAAAAGCCTTAATTCCTTATTTGGCCACACAGATACACAATGTTGGACACTTAGGCGTTTTTCAAATGTGTTCACGTTTTAATGCAATCTGGTGGCCAAAGGGTTTTAGGAAACATGTGGAAGAAGTGGTTCGCGGATACTTGACTTGTCAAAAACACAATTCGGCACCCCTAATTCCATCAGTTGCAAGCAGAACACCTGCACCCTCAGGGCCGTTTCGTTTATATAACGACACTGCGTATATTTGAACAAGGCTCAAGTAGTTACCACTCAAATTCTAGTGTTAAGGAATAACTTTTCTAAAGCAGTTGCAAATTACAGAATGAATGAAACCACTAACTTAAGACACTACACTCTTAAAAATAAAGGTGCTTCAAAAGGTTCTTCACAGCGATGCCATAGAAGAACCATTTTTGGTTCCACAAAGAACCATTCAGTCAAAGGTTCTTTAAAGAACCATCTCTTTCTTACCTTTTTATAATCTGAAGAACCTTTTTTCACCACAAAGATGTTAAAGGTTCTTTATGGAACCATTTAGACAAAAAGGTTCTTCTATGGCATCGTGAAGCACCTTTATTTTTATGAGTGTAACGGCTTACAGGCGGTAGTCAATTAAGATCACAGTTGTACTTACTTAGGACAGTACAAAGACATTTTGCTGACTCTGAAAAACACAGAAGAAAGATGCCCAGTGGGGCGGTATTATAGGCACAGTGGTTAACCAGAAAAAATGAAAATTGGCACTTCATGCCCAAAAGGTTGCCGACCGCTGATCTACACATTAAGAAATTTGTTAGAAGTAAAAGAAGTTATAAGTGAGAGGACATTTCTTTTTCTTTCTTCTTTTTTCCTGAGTATATCGATACAATATATATATACCTATATATATATATATATATATATAGTATATATATCACACACACCCTGATGGGACATTGTCAGAATAATGTTTGTTCACACATGTAAAATTACCCCCATTAAAACACCACTGCTTACAAAAAAATATCAATATTATCAAAAAACTATAATGCAGTTGGGTTTTTGGTCCTGTCTTACCTAGTGGATGGACCCTGGGGAGATTCGCTGACAGTACAGCCCAGACAATAGCAAGTGCATTTTCCTCTCATCATTCTCACAAAAACCCCGTTCCATTATTTATATCACACCCAGCTGAGCGCTATCAGTTATATACATAATATATATACTATATACTATCTACATTTTTTCACAGTTTATCGCTATAGTTTTTGAAAAATGGTAAGAAAATCTGAAAGACTCAAGAGTTTACTGTTGTCCAGAACAAATTCATCTGAATGGTCCAGATACTTTGATAAAGGTATTAAAGATTCGGTTTGCCTTAGCTGTCACTGTTAATTGTAATTCTCATTAAAATACAAATTAGGTCACCATTACAACGAATATTCATTTTGGTTTCAGTCCCGTTGTGTAAAAGTTTCACATTACATTTAAAGCAAAACCTTAAACAAAGTGTCGTGCAAAGTGTCTGATAATTTTTTGTCCCAATTTTTTTATCATCTTTGCTGGTAGTCCTGTATGAAGACTTGGGGTAGAATATGTCCCACAGTTTACTTTATCCCTACTTACTAATACTGGCCTTCACCACTAGTAAAAAAATATCAAAAATTCTATCTGTTGTCTGAATAATTTTTGTGGTTTGTGACTGTACTGTAGGTATATTGTTAATAAACTCTGCTTTTTATCTATGTTACCCATAATTATTATTAATTATTTATTATCTATTTTGTAATTTAATAATTTGTATCACATTTTTTATTGTATATTATTACATTATTAATTATTAATTAATTTTACAATAGAAAATTAGTAATTACGTAATTTGTTGCTGTTTTACTAAAACTTCCGAAATTTCACTTCTTGAACAAAAAGTTCCATTTAAACCAAAAGTTGTTTTACAGTGAACCCTTCCCTATCTTTTAGGGTTAAAAGAAACATCAAACTGGTGAACCAGATCTTAAAATTGTTCAATCAACTCAGAAGCTTTAAGCCCAAGAATATAGTCATGCCAAAAAGGTCTTGATGATCAAAACCTATACACAAACACCCGTCTAAGATTTTTACTGTCTAGTAATAATCTTATTCCTAGGTTTGAATAGTCTTTTGACAGGAAAAAGAACCGGCAGATTTTACCTTGTACTGGTTGGTTGATTCTCCTCTGACAGTCTAATGACAAAGACATTAGATGTTTGGTGCACTCGTACTCACGGGTTTTTTGTGTTTTATTTTTCTCGTGATGCTGATAGAGGTTTACAAAAGAACGCAGAGCCAATTTGGTTACCCCCTCGTTTTGTACCTCCTTGTTTTATTATAAAATCTCACCTCCCTCCCTGCCCTTTTCTCTCTATGGCCGCAAACCCCCTCTTCTCTCTCTCTCTCTCTCTCTTGCTGTAATTATTTACTCAACCGCATTTGTTCCAAACTACTGCTTTTTTTCTGAAAGATAAAGGACAATTTAAGAATGAATCTTTCCATGCAAGTATATATTGACCATGTTTGGGTCCAAATAAAAAAGTACTTCATACAACATCTGCACAAGTCTTCTGAAGACATACAGTATAATAGATTCTAAGTTTTACATCAGTTTCTTCAGTGGTTCCATCTCTGCAGTTGCTTTTGCCAGCATACAGTCCACTTTCTCATTCTTGTAGCTTTTAGTTTTTTAGTATATTTATTTAGTCTATGAATGTCATGTACAGCATGGTCTCGTGTGTCTGGTAAAAAATTTCAGTTTAATATCTTTTGTAAGTTAGGTCTTCATCCTGTGGTGATAAAACAGTTTAATTACAAAGATGCTTAAGGTAAGATACACTTGTCCAGATAGGGCATCAATGAACTTACTCAGAGGGCTCAGAGCTTTCCACACAGAATCAAGCGTTTCCGAGTCTTGCCATGTTGCCTGGTTTTCTTGCTCTCAGAACCAGGAATATGGATTTATCTGGCTATAGCTTGCTGATATAGCTTCTGTAGAGTTAAAATGAGTTAAAACCTGTGAGCATTTGTTTTGATTCCAGTAGACCAAAAAAGAAACGCTTCGAGTGACTAAAAGATAAGTCTTTAAACATTTTCACAATTGAGTCCCAAACATTGCCAGTAATGCAATTTAAAATTTTAGGAGCCAACTGGGATAAGGCTTTACCAGCTGGTTGTAAAATGTAACATTTCTTTCCAAAGTTTTACATTTTCTCAGTAAAATTCATAATTACATTTCTTGCTATATGCCTTTGAAGAAGTATTCCTGTTTTTCTTTCTGTGTCATTGTCAGTCTAGCCACTATACGAATACAATGTGCTTGTTTTTGGTTTAATTTCCTATATTTTATTAGTACATGTATCCTTTCGACTGTCCCGTAGCTCGATACTTGTCCCTGCCCTCTACATTTTTTTATTTATTTTTATTTATTCCTGTTGCCCTTCAGACCTAGAAAATCTATTCTTAGTACATGTTAGTCATCTGAAATTCCCTACTCGGTGGACTGAAGTGTCCCCCACCCTTTGTGACAGAATTAAACTAGTGTAATTCTTTTTGGCAATGAGTGGTTACAAGATTTTGGTTTACCAAAACGTGTTTTTTGAGAAATGCATTCTTAATCCCATGCTGGTGTTGCCTACCCCTGTAAATGCAAAAGTTAAAATCTCCAACTATTATTATTTTTATTCCTAAAAACAAGCTTTGTCTGACAATGTCACACAAGCAACCACCTTAAAATAAATTTAATTCTAAATTTAGAAATAGACTTCTGAGTGACACCATGTGGAGTGTCAATGTGCCTTACCTTTTGGATGGGTCTTCTGCTTATAACAATAAACTGGTACTCACTGATATGTGCATTCTCAAACATCACAAAAACATAAACCGTGTTCTTGAGTGGTCTGACCAGTCTTCAGATTTAATCTCATTAAAAATATTTGGTGGGATTTGAAGAAAGCAGACATGAGCAACATGAAAACCAAAGATTATTAGAAAAAAAATTTCAAGTGAGGAGTGGGCCAAGATACCAGCAGGGAAATAATTCATTACAAAATGATGAACTAATGAACAAATAAATGAACAGTAAGGCGATACCAGAATTTTTAAATATACAAATTAAATCAGAACTAAATGAATAATAATCTTAGTCTAAGTTTTAAAATAATTTGAAATTGAATTTAGATTAAGCACAGAGCTTAAATCAAATTGAAACTAAATTCTAATAAATTAAGTGAACTTTACAGAAGCGCAAGTAAAAGACCTACACTGTGTATCTTCGCCTATGCCACTGGATTCTGTCCTAAAAACAACACCAAAAATGATGAATCTAAATGAGAATTCGGTAAGGCCAGGATAAAAAAGGAAAAGTAGTCCAAAAACTAAGCAGTTAACTTTTCTAATAAGAGGTGATATTTGCCCCCTTTGATTTCCAGGGGTATTTTTTTAACCTTTAGAAGGGCAACTTTTCTAACCTTTTGTTAAATGCTCTTAATAGAATTTAATAAAGATGCAATTAGAATAATAAGACACTATAGGACTGTTGCCAGTCAAATTAAATCAGTATTAACAAACAGTTATGTTCAGTTATATATAATTATATTTAAAAAAATGAATGGATTTTTAGTTGGTTTTTCCTCAGTCACATTTAATTTGTTTTAGTTCCCGCCTCTCATGTGTTTCCATTCTCTCATTTGTATTTCAATTTCTCTTTTCTATTTTTCCACCTCTTATTTGTCTGGTATTGTTTGTGTCAGAGCATACGTTGATGTTACCCTTGTGTTTGGATTGCCTAACTCTTATATGAAAGCCTTATTAAACTTTCTCATCATCTTTGAGCGTTTGCCTACAACGTTGTTGTGACTCAAACATCTTAAGGGATCTTAAGTGGCATTTAGATGTATTTACGAACACTGTTTTCTAGTGTTTTTCAATTGAAGAATTACACTTAAAAATGAGCTTTTATCCATTTGCATGAACAGTTGGGAAATTAATTCCATACTATATTTATTTCTAAAAAAAAACAACATAAATAAATAAAAACTGATTAAGCCCACTGTTTAATAACCCATTGTTATCAAACTTTCCCCCCTATTTAAAACATCACGAACTGCATAACACCTTTCTCAAATAAAGTGGCTTGAAAAAAGAAAGGAAGCATTTTAACCAATTTTTTGGAGACAGCACACAACTATCAAAAAAATAATAATTAATGAATAAGATATTTGAAAGAGGCTCCAAGATTATTTATTTTATCTGTAACTGTAGTAGCTGTGATATTTTATTTTATAGTTTTATAACCTTATAGCCTATAAAACTATGGCCATTTTTAGCCTGTTTTTTTTAACATATGGAAAATGACAGGACGGATTTGTTTAAAGGGGTCATATGGTGTGATTTCATTTTTTCCTTTCTCTTTGGTGTTACAAGCTTTTGGTGCATAAAGAAGTTCTGTAAAGTTGCGAACACTAAAGTCTCAAATCCAAAGAGATATTGCCTACCTCAACAAACAACCCCACATCTACTCACTAGTTGGAAGATTTGCATAACGTCGCCCGAATGTTCACGCCAAAAAAGAAGGCGTAACTTTTATTCTCGTTGTTGTATTGTTGCTGCCGCCATGTCGTGACGATGCTGTGTGCTTCGTTGTGAAGCGAAACTACTTTGTTTGGTCTTCAAAAAAAGGACGATATCCGCTTCGTCATACCTAGAGCTGATCTGTGCTGTCCGCTGAGATACTCCAGCTATTTCACCGTGGACACGTGTAGTCATCCCGGCCTCAGCGCACGCTAAGCCGGGGGTTCCCCTCACGCTAGTCCGCTGTGTTTTTTGTTGCCACTGATAATTCAAAGCGAGTTTTGGGCAGTAGAGTTAGCGCTTGTTGTTTGTCATTTCTCCATCACAAGCGACGATTTTTATATGTTTACGCCGGATCGCGTGCATGTCCACGCAACTCGTAAAAGACAGTAATAAGTGTTCCATTATAATCAGTAATAGTCCCCACTGATGCAACAATGCCTCCGTTTGTAATGGGTTTTATGTTTTTGGGGGGTCTCTTCCGCTCCGCCGGACACGGCAAATCACAGTTTGAGGGGCGACATGTCCGTCAAAAAACCACGCTGAGGTATTCGGCCACATCACAACGCACTGGATAGCTGCGCATCCACACACCACCTCGCCCCCCCCCTTTTTCCCAGACCAATAGCTTTGTACAATCGCGCAGTTTTCAGAAAGGCGGGGCATAGAGGGGAAACCATAATGTACAGTATGTGGAAAATAATTTGTGTTTTTTTAACCTTAAACCGCATTTTCATTACACCAAATACACAAATTAGTGTTCTTTTTAGCAGCATCATATTACCCCTTTAATTATTTCTAAGGAGGCCTGACTGGAAGGAACGAATTTAATTCAGTGAGACCAGCAATGGGCCAAGTAATGCAACACTATGGATGCCAACTGCCGTAAAACTCCAATGAAGAAGAAGAAGAAGCCTGGCTTTTATTTTGAAATATATCACAGCGGCGTCGCCATATTTACATCGCTTACACATGTACTCAGCTGCGTGACATTTATAAGTCTTTTCTTCATTTCACTAGATTTGTTGGAGTAGTTCATTTGGGTAAATCGTTTTTTGATTAGTGTCATGGTTCAGTGATGCGTTTGTTTGTTTTTAGCTGTTAAGCGTGTTCAGTTAAGTGAGTAAGACATGAACATAAGCAGCAGTTTCAGACTCTGGAGATTTACTTTTAGGAAATGTTTGTCTCGACGCCTTCAAGGGGACACATGTGACCGATATTATTGCTCTAACTCATCCTCTACCGATCAGACAAGAGTGGTGCAGTTAAAGAATAAACTGGCATGTGGTCCCAGTTTTCAGGACTTCATCAAGAGTTCAACTTCTGACAAAAGCGTTGATGCTTGCAGTGATGAATATGAGGAGTACCATATTCCTGAATGCACAACAACAGCACGATCACAGAGAGGTCAGGACCTTTTTCTAGAGATTGACAGATAAGTGTCTGATAAACGATATGCAAAACTCTTTTTTTTTAGTAACGTTCTTATTTTTGCTTTGTTACAACAGCAATGGCAAAATAAAAAATAGTTTTGGGCTATATCTAACAACTTAATTAACTATTTGTTACTTAAATTATTATATTATATTTTATAATTCAAGTTGTAGCCTCTTCAACAGGTGGTTGGAAGGTTACTTTGTGGCAAAATTAGGTGATGTTAAAGATTAGTTTAACGCTCTTACATGTAGTACGTAGTGTACTATTTTTCAATACGTTCTTATGTAACGGGTTTACATTTGTTGTTTTGATTGACTTTTCATAAATTAAATGTTTTCACGATTTATCAAGGTGTTTCAACATTTTAACCGACCGGGTAACATTACAGTCGAACTCCACACCACTCAAAATTCCTTCATCACTGTGAATTAACGATTATAATATTTTTATTTTAAAGCACAGGCACCACGAAAATCAGACTTTTAAAACCTTTTTTTTTAATTTAGAAATGTTCATTGGAGGTTAAGGAAAGCTTTTAAAATCAGAAGATTTTTTAATAGTTTCTGAATTACTGTGTCTTTTTTGAATCAATCTTTTGAATAGCGTATATCAGTTACAGTGGCATATACCACTCCTTGGAAAAACAGTTTTTAATCCTTAAAAATAAAGCATAAAAACCCCATTAACCCAAATATAATAAAAGTAATCGAATAAGCTGTTGTTTCTATTCCTGGGTCCTAAACTCCTGAAACCATGGGGTGTTTTGTATTGTTAGAGCAGTCATGCAATTTTATGAAGATTATAATTAAATCTGTGCTGTGGGGGGTGCTTTAAACATTCAGATATACCCCCTTTGTAAATCGTACCATTTTTTTATTTCAGGTCACTTAATTTTAATTACACGTTTTTTTTCTCCGTACTGTAAAACTGATTCCAATTACATTATTTTGTAATTAATTACGCAATTCCGTTTACATGCTATTACTTCCCAACACCGCTTCTTTACAAAGTTAGTGTATATAAGAATAATTAATGTACAGTGACTACATACCTTAGTCTTTACCCTGTGCACACATTTTTGGGTCGCTTCTTATTTTTGCACATTACACTGGATTTTGAAGTCTACCTTTTTTCTTTTGGAAAGAGTCTTTTATTCCCACTGATGGTGACAAGTTAAATATTCTTTCATTTATTTTGAGACCATACGGCCTGTTCCAGATTGAAATGCAGTGACACTGAAAATTGCTTGGTCCCCTTTCTTCAGAAGCCTGATATTGTCACGACCACATGAGCTGCCAGAGGTACTGTCCAATTTACCCATTAAAACCGTCCTCATTGAAACATCCGTAGAAGTTTATGATTACCGTGGTGAATTTTTTTGTCCGGCTGAAGCATACGTTTCATAATAGCAGATATGGTTTAATGTTCTGTCATACCTGAGATGCTTTATATTTGTTCATCGTGAGTATTCGTTTATAGGCAAGAATGTTATACTGCGTCCACTTGCCTCTGTACGTAGGAAGACTCTTTTGTTTTTAGCCCATTAAATAATAAGTTGTACTTATGCAATTTGCTTTCAGACTTTAGGGTTTAATTGTGTTTTTTCTCCCTTTGAACAGAGCAAAGGCAAGAGCAACAAATCCGGAACCTACTTCAAACATCTCACGCCCTTAGAAGAGTGTCCAAAAACACAGCCTTTATTTAAAAATCGTGTCCTAGTACTTTTTGAAACGTTTTTCCTCTTTATTTTTCCAAAAGTGTAAATGTGCATCTCACACGCAAACCAAAAAAATGTTAATAGACGTTTTAAGCAACATATTTTGGTATTCGATGTTTAGGCTTTTTGGCATAATCAAGTTCCATCAACTGGTTAATCCTTCTTGTCACCCTCTGCAACATCTATTTCCCTTCCTGTAGTTTGCATTGCAGAAAACTAAGCTAAAGTTTACTTGAGCAGAGAAGTTGCTGGATTGATTTTTCTGGCTGGGCCCACGCATACAGACTCTGGCCCGCGGTTTTTCTATCTCTTGCTTAACGGCGTCAAAGGCCCGTAATGTGTTGTTTTCATTAGAGAACTGACGCTGATGTTCAATCCTGTCCACTCGACTCCAGAGGAACAGTGCGGTTTTGTTTGAGTAAATGCCCCGTTTTATCCACCTTGTGTGCAAAACTCACAATATTGCTATTGTATTCACAAAGTGAAGTGCTACATAAACTGCCTTTTGGTCCATTGAAATGAAACGTTTTTAAGTTGGGGTGCTGATGTAAATTTCTACAGTACCCATGCAAAAATAGTAATATACAATTTGAAAATGTAAAGTTTTTAAAAAATTCTACAGAAAATTACAGAAAATGAACTGGGACTCTGTCCCCCCCATCTGACCCTACATCTCAATCAAATACATTCGTAGTTCCCATATAACCTAGCATATAGGTCAGTGGTAACCATGGTGCAATGGTAAAAAGTACTGACTTCTATAACAACTAATTGTATTTTTTAAAACAAATGCAAAAAACTGCCGAAAGCTTTACAACCAAATGTAATTACATTGTCCCTATTCCTATACTAGGGTATACTTTCTGCAATGTACATGATTATTTATAATATATAATAAACATTTTCACTGGATCTCGGCAGTGATGTTATGAATTCTTCTCACTATTAATCTCGCCCTTGCCTTATTTATTGATTGGACACATTCAGTCCTTTCTCCTGGTTTTCTTGGAGCACCTTTAATATGGTTTTCAAGACAGTCCTGTGTGGTAAGCGCCCAGCTACTGACTCACCTCTGTGCTGTCCTTTGGACGAGCTTGATAAACTGGGTCTGCTCTGACATTTCACATGAGTGTGTTTTTAAGGTTGCAGTCTGGAGCCCTGTTAGAAAAAAAGTAATGATCCAAGAAATCAATCTAGTGAATTGAGTCATTTTTATTCATCATTTGGTGTCATCAGAAAAACGTGTCCTTGTATATGTTTTCTTTTGCACATGAGCACAAAAAAAAAAAAAAATCCAAAAAGAAAGAACGAAGAACAAAACGAAAAAAAAAAAACACAAACACAAGAACACAAAAAACACCCAAACAAAACAAAAAAAAACAACAACAAAAAAAAAAAAAAAAAAAGACAAAAAAGAAACAAAAAAAAAAAAACAAAACAAAAAGAAAACAAAAAACAACACAAACAAACAAACACAAACAAAAAACAAAAAAAGAGCAACAACAACAGACAAAATATCAAAAAAACAAAAAACAACAAATAAAACAAAAAAAAAAACAACACAAAAAAAACGCCAGCAATCAAACAAAAAAAAAAAAAAGGCACAAAGACAAGCCAAAAACAAAACCATAAAAAACAAATCCCTAACCCCAGACCATTTGAATAAATGACATAAAAATCCCTACAGCACTGAAAACTGTGGACATATTGGGTTGGTATTCCCAGGTCCTATCATGCGTGGCTGTTAATAAGACATGGTGTATTAACTGTATAGGGTTCCTTTCACTCGTGGCGAGAAGGAGCAGACCCCTGTCCCTTCCCTCTTGGAGGAGTCCGCATCTCCTCAGATCAGGTCAACAGGGTTGAAGTTTAACAATACTGTTCAATATGGGATTAAAAACCCTAAAATTAGCCCATGATCTATGAGGGGTGAGTTAAGTGTGGTATGTTTTTGTTTGTTGTAGGGTGAAGGCGGTCACCCTACGAGGGAGAATGTGAACAGCTATAGGAGTTTTCTGAACAGCACTTTTATCCTGTTCTGAGGCAGTACTCACTCAAGCCGATGCTTTTAAAGAACCGTGTACCCGCACAAAAACAGGGTAGGCCCTCCCTCTTTCCTCAGACCCTTTTGGACAAAGTGGCCCAAATTGGATCCCTACCTGATGTACGCCTTTACCTCCACCACATCCTAATGACTTCTGATGAGGTCTACTATGGAGTCCCAACATATGGGGTTAAATTTAGTCCCAGAAATGCATTCTGCTTGTTTCTGGAAGCATTTTTAACAATTCTACAACGTAGGGTGTGATTCTTCCTTTCCTGATTACACAGTCAGGCCCTTGAAACTGATGTTAGACTAAAACATAATTTACTGAGATACACCGCTATTTACTTTTACTCTATACAGTTGGGAAAAAAGTATTTAGTCAGCCACCCATTGTGCCAGTTTTCCCACTTAAAAAGATGAGAGAGGCCTTTAATTTTCATCATATGTATACCTCAACTATGAGAGATAAAATGAGAAAAAAAAAATCCAGAAATCACATTGTAGGATTTTTTAAGAATTTATTTGCAAATTTTGGTGGAAAATAAGTATTTGGTCAATACAAAATTTCATCTCAATACTTTGTTTATATACCCTTTGCTGGCAATGACAGAGGTCAAACGTTTTCTGTAACTCTTCACACACTGTTGCTGGTATTTTGGCACATTCCTCCATGCAGATCTCCTCTCGAGCAATAATGTTTTTTGGGGCTGTGCTCGGGCCACACGGATTGTTCAACTCCCTCCAAATTTCTATGGGGTTGGATCTGGGAGACATGGCTAGGCCCCTCCAGGACCCTTGAAATGGCTTTTCTTACGAAGCCCTCTTGTTGCCCGGGTGTTGTGTTGCTTTGTATCATTGGGTGTCCAATGGCTGAAAGGACCCAGACCACGTTTCATCTTCCAATGCCCTTGCTTGATGGAAAGGGAGGGTTTTCAAACTCAAAATCTCACAATACTGCCCACATTTCTTCTTTCGGTTACCTGATCATTTCGTCCTGGTCGCCTTTGCAGAAAAACAGCCCCCAGCATGATTTTTCCACCCCCCATGCCGTCCAAGGGGAATGTAAATGGTGTTCCTTGGATCCACTCAGTCTTCTTTCCTTCCTCCAACACCAAGTTGAATGTTTTTACCAAAAAGTTCTATTTTGGTTCCATCTGACCATATGACATTCTCCCAATCTTCTTCTGGATCATTCAAATGCTCTCTAGCAAACTTCAGATTGGCCTGGACATGTACTGGCTTAAGCACGGGGACACGTCTGGCACTGCAGGATTTTGAGTCCCTGGCGGCGCAGTGTGTTACTGATGGTAGCCTTTTTTACTTTGGTCCCAGCTCTCTGCAGGTCATTCACTAGGTCCCCCCGTGTGTTTCTGGGATTTTTGCTCACAGTTCTTGTGATCATTTTGACCCCCACGGGGTGAGATCTTGCGGCGCCCCGAGATGGGGAGATTATCATTGGTTTCTTTGTATTTCTTTCCATTTTCTAATACGTGCTCCCCACAGTTGATTTCTTCACACCAAGCTGTTTACCTATTGCAGATTCAGTCTTCCCATCCTGGTGCAGGTCTACAATTTTGTTTTTTGGTGTCCTTTGACAGCTCTTTGGTCTTTGCCATGGTGGAGTTTGGAGTGTGACTTTTTGAGGTTGTGGACAGGTGTCTTTTATATTGATATTGAGTTCAAACAGATGCCATTAATACATGTAACGAGTGGAGGACAGAGGACCCTCTTAAAGAAGAAATTACAGGTCTTTTTTGGGGGGGGGAAGCCAGAATCTGGGCTGTTCTTGTAGTGTGACCAATACTTATTTTATTACCGGAATTTACCAATTAATTCTTTAAAAATCCTACATTGTGATTTTCTGGATTTTTTTTTCTCTGTTTGTCTCTCATAGTTGAGGTATACCTATTATGAAAATTATAGGCCTCTCTCATCTTTTTAAGTGGGAGAACTTGCACAATTGGTGGCTGACTAAATACTTTTTTGCCCCACTGTACATTGACATGACTGTAGTATGCACGTCATGACCATAATTAAATGGTTTGAATTATGAGGAAAATATGGTGAAAAATAACACTGCTAGATTATTAATTGTGCATCATCATTCTTTTGGAAAAAAAAAAATTAAGGAAAATTATTTTTTTGGAAATAAACCATTGATCGTCAATAATGTTGGTCATTATTGTTTGAGCTGCATGAACTGACGAGTGAATGAAAGCCAGTAAACTAACACACTTTTCTTGCTGCCAAACACACCCTATTTGAGATTAATCAGATATATATGTTGTTTAAACATATTTCAACTTAAATATGTACAGTAACATGCAAATGCATGTTGCACTCTTCCTGTGACAGTGTACTAAAATTCAGGCAACTGAAGCACAAAGAACTCGCAGCGCACATCTTCAACATCTTGCACTTGACTGTATTTTTCTTATCAAAGTCATCACTGTGCACTTTCAAAGCTATAGTTTAGACCAGTCAGACCTCAAGGTACCACCCAAAATGTAGACTGTACATTATCCTGCTTAATAAACGTAAAGCGTCAGTGAAGAGTAACCGTTCCTAGCAAGCTGTTTTAACCAAGACAAACAAATTTAAAGTACACCCTAATACGTTTTGTTCACTTAA
Organism: Sinocyclocheilus anophthalmus; assembly: GCA_018155175.1. Lineage (NCBI taxonomy): Eukaryota > Metazoa > Chordata > Actinopteri > Cypriniformes > Cyprinidae > Sinocyclocheilus > Sinocyclocheilus anophthalmus. The sequence goes on from JADLZN010001288.1 coordinate 80,277, forward strand.
TATGTTAAAATGTTTAAACAATACCTGTAAAATAGAGCCTAATATGTGAAGAAGTGGTTGTTTTTGAGAAATATCAGAACATTTGATAACCAGAATCTAGTGTTCTGAGCATAATCAGTCAATTTTATTTTAGTCAGCAATAACGTTGTATTGCTAGGCCATGACAAGTAATTTTTTGCACTTATCCTGTTTGCCCTCTGTCGGGCTTCTAAGTAGATTCCTTTAAGATTTGGGTTCTTGGATACATTTACTGCATTGATTCCCCCCCCCCCCTCTGTATGGGTGATTTTTTTTCTAAAACATTGTTTGAAGTTTGTTGTTTTTTACCTTTGCCTGTATATGTCATTTATCACTATACTTTTTTTGTGGTAAATCCAGGTTGTGTTTTTACAGTTAAGTTCCAGGAGAGAAGGAACATCTGCCAAGCAGAATCCGCCTTCCAGCAACAGAGCGGCAGCAGTCCGGGTTTCCTTCATGCTTATGAGAGTGGGTACGACTCCTTTATAGGGCTGTGTGTTGTCAGCATACACTCAGATCTCACCTCACAATTGCGACAAACATGTGTTTTGGTGTCTTTTAAGGGGACAATTGACGGGAGAAGAGTATAAAGGGGTCCATTATGCTCTTTTACAAAGTCTTGATCTTTTTGTTTTGGGGGTGTACTAAAACATGCTCTCATACTAGGTTGTTCGAAAAAAAAAACATTATTTTTCACATAATTTACATTATTACAATACCTTTCTCCCCATCCTGGCACAAACGGCTTGATTAGTTTCCGGCTTTGATGAAGGTCCGCCTTCTAAAAAACAAATGTGTTGTGATTGGTTAGCTGTCCCCAGTGCGTTGTGATTGGCGAACAGACAGTGTTTCAGTACTGCCACGCCCACTTGCTCCGTCTTTCAACAAAACTTTTGGGTGAATCCGGCACTGTACTGTGTTATGTTGTGGAAGCTGTCCTCAGTAAAAGGCGCAGCACACAATAGCACCAAATTTTTTGGGGGTTTATATGCCCCCCTCGAACAAAGTTAAAAAATAAATTGCAACCACTCTTTCCTGACATCATCCGCTTTCGGAAGCCCAAACAAAGACTTTTGGGCACGGAGGTGAAAAAAAACAGCATTTCATGTGGTTGCACACCGGACGAGAAGCGCAGCATCGAGTCACTTCTTTAAAATTCAAATACATTATTTTATATGAGTGTAGGCACAGCGGCGGCGCCGTTTGGCGTCTGTCCGCGCCCAGCTACGTCGTGTTACACTTGTAAGAATTTTTCTAGACATGCCGAAAATTTGAAGCTACATCACAGCAGCCCTTCTTCTTGGTTTTCTCTGATGCACAAACTCTGCAGCAGCACTTCTTCTTCAACGTCTCTCGGATGCACTCACTCAACCAAACGTTCTAACCACAACCTCGCCCCTCCACACACCCCAAACCATTCCAAATTCTGTAGGCGGGAATTATTTTTAAATGATATTCCAATGAGTCCCCCGCTTTGTGATTCACAGCCGGAAAACAAACAACCTGTGTCCCAACGAGCTGTTTTCCTGTGTTTTCTGAAAAGGATTTTTAAAAAAACGAAATATCCTCCCTTTGAGTGGACTGGATTTTTGTAACTGTTTCTAGATCTCTTTTTTTGCCCAAACATACCACTACACACGACTAAAAATTAAAAAAGTGAAAAGCATAAATAACTCTTTTCAATGAATCAGCCACAGTTTTTGCAGTAATTCAGTTTTTTACCTGGTAGTTGTCCTTATTTGCCACTCAAAAAGCATGTCCCTACCATTTGTGCGCTTTGACCATGGGCAGCCCATATTTGTAATGCAATTTAGTTGGAATTCCTAGAGGATTCGCACCCATCACCGCACTTGAAACTACTACAAGTAATGATGGATCCCAGGCCCTGTTCCATTGTAGTTCAAATTGTGACTCACGTTTTTTTGTGTCAGAAGTGACACCCGGTTGTGGCTTCCTGCTGCGAGCCCATCTGCTTCAAGGTTCAACTGTTTGTTTTTCCTTTCAGAGATGCTCCCTTCTGCGTACCTCCAGTTTGGAACAATGGTTAGTTTGATTACTGTTGTCCTTTCTATGAGAATCAAACCATTCAGGTGGGATGTTTTCTAGCGCAGCTACTATGCCAAAGATTGTAATATTCCCATTTCGACCAGCCAGGCAAACGTCAGTGCGGTCCGCCATCCTTGGAACGGTTTTATTAACCTTTCACGTCATTCCCATCGGTAGGTTCTCCAGAGCCGTTAGCCTTTCTGGTGCGAGGATTGTGGCCTGTGTTCCCGCATACTTCCCGTTTGATTTCTATGATTGGAGTGACGTCAAGTTGAGCGTTACATATGGGATACGGCTAGAAAACATTCCTTCATGAAGCAATCGTATTATATAACACCATATAATAATATGACCAAGATATGCACCGTCCTGTATGTATTCCTACTCAGGGACCAATGGTTACATATGTAACCAAACAACTCTTTCTTGTGCCTCATGAAAGCACCCTGCGATAAATACCAGTGTCAGAATGCGATTATTTTTATACACCTGCTTTTTTTTAACAACTGAACCTCTGGGGCATGATGTGAATGCAATAATATAATAAATTAATACAAAATTTGATGTCGAGTTTTTGGAAAACCAGACCTAATCTGTTTGACATGCCTATTTGCTGCAATTAACTGGAGCTTTTTTTATAGCATTATTTGTATTTTACTTGAAAGTCCAAGACTTTTTGTGATGGTACTGTGTAAAATTAAACTTCATCTTGTCATTTTGATCTTTTTCAGTTTACCCCAGATCTATATCTTGATGCTTGTGGAAAACATTCTGTGAAGTATTCCAGAATGCTGTACCATTATACAAAATGCTATGATAATCACTGATCTTATTACTGGGGAACAAAACTACTTACCCCAAACCATGACAAAAACGTTCATGTTTACCAAGGCCATTATTTTGTATTAATCTTTTCGAACATGTTCAGAGGTCTTGCATCTTTGGTTTGATTTTTCAAATAATTTTGGTTTTCCCCTAACTATAAATAATGACAAAATCTATTTTGCCATGTTTGAGTAATTGACGTAATTTTTTTTTTTTTAACCATGTAGCATCTTTTATTTTGGGGATTTACGATGTTCACTGGTTTACTCCCTTAATTGTAATGTTGTATCCAGTAGCCTAGTTAACACAATTTTTTTAAATCATATTTATCTATATATCATATTTTTATCATATTTATCTCTTATATTCTTGTCTATATGCACCCACTGCTTCATATACCTTATACACAGCACAGTTATAATAGCAAAATATGTAGGATAGCATTTCTGTGGTGTGACTAGATTGTATTGCAATAGATAGCACTTACATTTACATTTAGTCATTTAGAAGACACTTTTATCCAAAGCGACTTACAAAAGAAGACAATAGAAGCAATCAAAATCAACAAAAGAGCAATAATATTGCAAAGGTCCTATAAAGAGTCTTTAACTTAACAGTTTTTTAACCTACAGTTTAGGTAGCAAGTTTTTTTTTTTTTTAATTATTCTTAATTACAAGAACCAGAATAAAAAAAGAATAGAGCAAGGCTATGGTTTAGGGCCCTTTTTTTTCACTTAAATGTTAACAACTGAATCCAAACTATTTATAATATGAAAGGTCCTAATACCGTCACAGGTGCAATCTCAATAAACTTTAGAATGTCCGTGGAAGCAGTTCATTTATTTCAGATACTTCACTCAATTGGGAAAACCTCGTGGTATATAAATAATTAATGCCACACAGACCTGCAGTAGTTTTTTTTAAGTCCTTTTGGTTCCGTTTAATTGTGATGATTTTGGTTCACATTTAACAAAACCCCACCAATTTACTATCTCAACAATTTAGAATATGGTGACATTCCAATCAGCTAATCAACTCAGAACACCTGCAAAGGTTTCCTGAGCCTTCAAGATGGTCTCTCATTTTGGTTCACTAGGCTACACAATCATGGGGAAGACTGCGGACTTGACAGATGTCCAGAAAACAGTCATTGACACCCTTTCCAAGAGTAAGCCACAAACATTCTTGCCAACGAAGCTGCTGTTCACATAGTGCTTTGTAATCCAAGCATGTTAAACACGAAAGTTTGATTTGGGAAGGAAGAGTGTGGGAAGAAAAGACACAACCCCCGATAGAACGCAGCCTTATGAGGTTGCAGGAAAAAAAGATGCGCAAAATCGATTGAATAATTTGAGTGAACTTCACAAGGAATGGACTGAGGCTGGGGTCAAGGCATCGAGAGCCACCACACACAGACGTGTCAAGGAATTTGGTACAGTTGTCGTATTCCTCTTGTTAATCCACTCCTGAACCACAGACAATGTCATTGGCGTCTTACCTGGGCTAAGGAGAATACGAACTGGACTGTTGCCCAGTGGTCCAAAGTTTCCCTCTTTTCAGATGAGAGCAAGTTTTGTATTTAATTTGGAAACCAAGTTCCTAGAGTCTGGAGTAAGGGTGGAGAAGCTCATTGCCCAAGTTGCTTGAAGTCCAGAGTTATGTTTCCACAGTATGTGATGATTTGGGTTGCAATGTCATCTGCTGGTGTTGGTCCATTGTGTTTTTTTGAAAACCAACGTCACTGGACCCATTTAACAAGAAATATTAGAGCACTTCATGCTTCCTTCTGCTGAACAGCTTTTTGAAGATGCTGATTTCATTTTCCCAGCAGGATTTGGCACCTGCCCACACTGCCACAAGCACCAAAAGTTGGTTTACTCCCGTATAAGTACCTGTACAGTAAATGAACAGACGTTCCAGAAGGCCAACGATTCACTAAAACATTTTTTTTTATTGTTCTTATGAAGTATTCTATTTTGTTGAGATAGTGAATTGGTGTTTTTTTTTGTTAAATGTGAGCCAAAATCGTCACAATTAAAAGAACAAAAGACTTACACTACTTCAGTCTGTGTGCTTGAATTTATTTAAAACACGAGTTTCACAATTTAAGTTGAATCACTGAAATAAATGAACTTTCCCACGACATTCTAATATATTGAGATGCACCTGTATATTTGGTTTATGTTTTGCACTGAATTGGTTTACAATTACAGTGGGGCAAATAAGTATTTGATACACTGCCGATTTTTTTCAAGTTTTCCCACTTACAAAGATTGGAGAGATCTGTAATTTTCATCGTAGTTACACCTCAACTGTGAGAGACAGAATTTAAAAAAAAATCCAGAAAATCACATTGTATGTTTTTTAAAACAATCATTTCCCATTTTATTGCATGAAATAAGTATTTTATCACCTACCAACCAGCAAGAATTCTGGCTCTCACAGACCTGTTAGCTTGTCTTTAAGAACCCCTCCTATCCTCCACTCATTACCTGTATTAATTGCACCTGTTTTAACTTGTTACCTGTATAAAAGACACCGGTCCACACACTCAATCAATCGGACTCCAACCTCTCCACTATGGGCAATACCAAAGAGCTGTCTAAGGACACCAGTGACAAAATTGTAGACCTGCACAAGGCGGGGATGGGCTACAGGACAATAGGCAAACAGCTTGGTGAGAAGACAACAATTGTTGGCGCAATTATTAGAAAATAGAAGAAATTCAAGATTACTGTCAATCTCCCTCGGACTGGGGCTACATGCAAGATCTCGCCTCGTGGAGTATAAATGATCCTGAGAAAGGTGAGGGATCAACCTAGAACTACACGGGATGACCTGGTCAATGACCTGAAGAGAGCAGGGACCACAGTCTCAATGGTTCCATATCCACCTACACCGGGCGATAGGTCCCCCTGCTCAAGCCCAGCAAACATGTCCCCGGCCCCTCCTGATTTTGCCAAAGACAAGCTGGAGATCCAGAGGGATGCATGGGAGAAGGTCATGTGGGATTCCAGATGCAGACCCAATAGAGTTTTTTTGGTAGAACTACACCTCGCCGTGTTTTATGAAGAGGAAGGTACCAATCCCAGAGCACCCATCCCACTGTGGAAGCATTGGGGGTGGACCTCTGCCGTGGGGGTTCTTTTTCGCCAAGTGGGCCGGACGACTGCACCGTATTGGGGAGGATGTTGGCCTGGTGATCGCAGATTTTTTTGGGCAACACCCTCCTTCCTCAGTACGAAGCATTGAACTGGTTCCCTGGCCACTGTTCCTTCCCAGCATGACAATGACCCAAACACACAGCCAGGGAACTTAGGAGTGGCGCCGTAGACGCATTTCAAAGGTTCGGGCGTTGGCCTAGCCAGTCCCCTCCCACCTGAAACCCAATAGAAATCTCTTGAAATGGCTCCGTGTTCCCAGCGACTGCCCCCAAACCTGACGATCTGGAGAACACTGTATGGAGGTCGGCCAAAATCCCTGCTGCAGTAATGTGCACCTGGTTCAGAACTAAGAACGTTGACCTCTGTATTTGTAAACAAAGGTTTTCTGTACAAGTATTTGTTTAGTTCGATTTTTCTATTGTAGCAAATCACTTTAATTTCATGCATAAAATGGAAAGTATTTTTAAAAATCATGACATGTTGATTTAATGGTTTTTTTTTTAGTTCTGTCCCTCTCACCGTTGAGGATGTACCTACAATAAAATTCAGCTTCTCTCCATCTTTGTAAGTGGGAAACTTGGAAAAATCCGCATGTATCAAAATACTTATTTTGCCCCACTGTCGAGGAAAGCTATGAATAAAACCTTATTTGTTCCCTATTGGTAAAGGGCATCTCAGGAACCGCACTCCATGGTTTGAGTCTTACCTCTCAGATAAGTCCTTCAAAGTATCTTGGAGAGGTGAAGTGTCCAAGCCGCAACATCTAACTACTGGGGTGCCTCAGGGCGCAGTTCTTGGACCACTTCTCTTCTCTGTCTACATGGCATCACTAGTTTCTGTCATTAAGAAACATGGCTTTTAATTTCACTGCTATGCTGATGACACTCAACGCTACCTCTCATTCCATCCTGATGATCCGACGATAGCTTCTCGCATCTCAGCTTGTCTAGCAGACATTTCTTGCTGGATGAAGGACCCTCACCTTCAACTCAACCTTGCCAAGACAGAAATGCTTGTGGTTCCAGCAAACCCATCGTTTCTTCACAATTTCACCATCCAGTTAGGCACTTAAACCATAACTCCTTCAAAAACAGCCAGAAACCTTGGAGTTGTGATTGATGATCAGCTTACTTTCTCAGGCCACATTGCTAAAACTGTTCGGTCCTGCAGATTTACTTTATTCAACATCAAGAAGATCAGACCCTTTATTTCGCAACATGCTTCACAACTCCTTGTTCAAACTCTTGTTATGTCCAGGCTGGACTATTGCAATGCTATCTTGGCAGGTCTTCCAGCCACTTCTAACAAACCTCTACAATTAATCCAAAATGACGCTGCAAGA